>BMAU01019059.1:0-435926 GCA_019973935.1 Trichonephila clavipes
TAAATAACTATGCTGAAGAAATATAAGTTATTAGAGCTGATATAGAGAATTATGTAGACAGGAATTTTAAAAGCCAATGGACCATATATAGCAGATATATCTACGTTCCTTTTTCTTTGCATCACTATTTAAAAGTTTAAGAACCATGCTGCAAAAATTTTTTGAAAATATCGTAATATATTTATTTTCGTAGAAGGCAGGTTGAGTCTCGCTTTCTTATCACTGACAAAAAGCACAAGCAGATTCTGAACTCGAGGTGTTGACTGGTTTTGAGCACTTTGATTTTATAAAGAAGTTTTTTATCCCCTTCGTGAAAATTTGGGAGTTGAGCATGATTAAATGGAATTTTCCATGATTGTTGAAAATGTTAAGATTAGAAAAATAACGCAGAGGTCTCACATGGCCTCACGAAAATTTTTAGAAGGCACGAAGTTTTTGCCGAACTGGTAGTAGCCCTTCTGCTCACATATTCCAGGGTTTCCATAATCTTATGCAGTTGATACTAGGAATTGTTTTATGTGTGCAACTCTTTTTCCTAAAACAATGTAGAACTGCACGGAAAAACAACATACTTGATGGATTTCAATAGTATTAATTTCACTGATGTAACAAATTATATATATTTTAATTATTTATTATTAATTTGTAAGATGTTCATCAAGTTATTTCAATTTTTTTATCATTATTAATGATGCATTATTTCATTTTCTCAAATAGGTTTTCTATAGAAAGTCATTCTACTCCATTTCTGTAAATAAATCGATTGAAAATCTTACACAATTTTAAAACTATAGATAGTGTATATGTTTGATATTTTAATGAATTCTGAAGAAAATGATTAATTCTAATGAGTTCTTCTATTAAAGATATTTTGTTCATTATTATAAGTGGAAAAGGGAATGTTGGGCACATTTAACCTTTTCGTGGGAAGTGGCTAATAGGTGTAGCTACATATTAAAAAAAATTTCTCCGAGCGGGTGGTGGATGTTTAGTTTATATCCACATGCGTTAATTGAAGGTTAAACACATAAAAATCAATACAGATGACAGCACAATACCTTTTTTGCACTTCATGACCTCCGATGGGTAGTTAAAAACAGTTTTTCTTGGTGTAAATCTACAAATTGTATTTTGATCACTATAAATAAAATTTCTAATCTTTGAAAAAAATTTCGATCTTAAGTATACGTTACTCTCATATGAATGAATTAAGCCAATGTGCAATTAAAAAAAGTTTTTATTTAGGTTTTTGGAAAGTATTTATATATGGATAGAGGCTATACCCCCACACTTCCCACATAGAACAGAAAAATGACATAGAAAATTTTCCCTCTTCCTCTATTCGAGAGAGGCCTTAGAAACACGTAAAAAAGTTGGGGGGATATAAACAAACTTTGTTTGCAATATGTGGCACGAGATTCATTTAGCTCAAAAATCTTTCATTATATTTTCTGTGCTTGGAGAAAACTTTTACATATTTGTGAAGAATCTGTACGGAACCTTTCCATTAATCTTCTTAGGCGTCTTTTAGAGGAATATAAATTCGCATTTATTTCCAATCAACTTCAAAAAGATGAACGGGATATTCAAATGAGATAAGGTATTTAAGTCGAGCGTTGTGAGATAGCAAGGTAGATGATGGAAGGCTATTTAGCTAGTAACTTTAAACGCATTTTTAGAAGATTCAAGGAGATTAGATTCATAAAGACGTCGTGCTGCTTGACGTACCAGAAAGCTGATATAAGCCAGCGGTAAATATAATTTACGTACGCTTAAAATAAGCGTCAGTTTAAGCGACTTAGTTAAAGTTAATGAAAGTTAAGAATTCGAGTACGTGTATTTCTCGGATCTCCTATTTCGGTAGACCTTACTTGATCTTGAGCTTAATTATTAATTAATTGCATTATTAGTAATTTAATTTAATATAAAGGCAAATCCCTTTAAGTAACGTAACATAATAGTATTATATGTTATCAGAGATTTTTTTGAGAAAATTATAATAATAAATAAATATTATTATTATTCAAAATGGCTCTTAGTGGTTCTTTGCCTCAAATTAATCTTGGCGTTCAAGGTGAGACCCAAGGGGGTCCACACACATTATTTAGGCACATAAAATACTTTGAATACTTTTTACTTATTGTTGTGTATATATTTTTAATTAGTATTTCCGTTTCATAAGATTATTGTACATTAATTTTTATTATTATTTTTAACGTGAAGTAGAATTTGAGTACATTTGTGTAACAATGCCTAGAAAAAACTTATCTGTTCAAGAGGCTCTTGCTATATTTGAAGAATTGCCGTCAGATCTTGCCAGCAGCCTCTAATAATAGTGATACTGATGATGAAGATTATGGAGATCAAGCGCTTGCCTAGCTATAGGGACTACTGGTCAAATTCTTCCGATTTGCTTAATGCAGTGCTTCTCAAATGCGCCCTGGGGGGCGCGATGACCTTACGAGGGGGCGCGAGCATATCGAAAAATAAAAGATTTAAAAAAATAATTAGTTTACTGGAATGAATTAAAGCAAAATACTTTCAGACATAATAAAAAAAAATGCACTTTTACTCTGATATAATTTATAGGCGATATTAAGCCATCAAAAATAAAAACTTCTTCAATACCTAATTAGCTATCTTTGATCCTATAACCAAATAAAAAACTTTTATTTGATTCGCTGTCATCCCGTGATGAGAGTTTTTTTATTACGCTTTTTTTATAACCTAACATACTACTCTTTCAGAGAAAAATCAGATCCTGACCCAGAATCGAAAAACTTTAGGAACATAACAAATTCATCACTGTCATTATTTTTGAAATACTGCACATTATAGCTGTAATCTGTTTGACCTTTTAAGTTATTGGTACAGTTAGTTATGACCCCTCTCTTACGTGTTCTCTGTTGCGCTTTTTTTCATGCAAAAGAGTTTTATGATATTTGGAAAACCACGGAGAGAGAGCACACACACAAGCACATGAAGGATTACTTGGCCAAGACATATTTTTATAAATATTCTCAATGTATAAAGCGTAACGAAAACGTTTTCACAATTTTTTAGCAGTAACATACATATTATCATAATGAATATACTTTACGCGGAAGTGGTCGCGCGGGACACACAGATTACGAAATCGTTAATTCTGGCAAAACTGTTTATTTATTACCAAAGAAAAATTGAAAAGTCCTTGAAAGTAGGTAAGTAAACTTTCTCATAGCTAAATTATTCACTGGAATCATGATTTGTATCGTGTACAATAAAATAATTATAAAAAAAGGATTGGGGTGACTCAATAACCCCGACCGTACCGAGTGCGCGCCTGCTCCCGGGTTAAAACATGTTGAAGTCTTTTCACTTTAAATATTAAAAATAATACAATTATTCTTCATCGATATTTTATATTATTGATCATTATTTAACATAACATCGGTGGCGCACACAAGGGGGTCCGGACCCCCCAAAGCCCTTGATTTTTTTCCGATTGATTATAATTCCAAGTTTATAGTACGCAAAATTTAATTAAGTATTTGTTATTAATGATTAATTGTATTAATTAATGCTAATTATTTATTCAAGAATTAGTTTTTTACTGTGTTTTGTTCCCGAAAATCGACAAAATCAAAAGGAACCTGATATAAGATTGGTGAACTTTCGACCCCGGAACCCCCTTGAAAAATTAATGTGTGCGCTACTGTTTAACATCAATTATAAATGCTAATTCTGTGAGGCTTAAAATTACAATTCATTTAAAACTAATTATAATTTGAGCAACCATTTAAAAAAAATCATTTTACGTTTTTGTAAACATTGTCGAGCACTTGGCTTTGCTTCCCTTATAATTCAGCTATTATATCAATAATGTTTTATTTTCTTATAAATGAACTCGAGCAAACAGCGGGCACTTCAGCCGGTATACTTTTATGTATCAGTGCTCCACAGAATATTTTATAACTAATTAATTAATACTAAATTAAGAACAAGTTTAATAAGTATTAATGACGTCCATGAGCTTGTCTTGGAAAGAAAAGTTTTTATAAGGAATGCTTATTATTAGAAATTGACCCTCTGAGTTCTTTTTCTATATTTAGTAGATATCTATATTTTGTCTTCTAAGCAGCTACCGCATTTTGTAATATGTTCAATTTAAAAATTAGAGAAAGGAAAAATAACATAATAATTATCCTATTATTTTATTTATTTATTTATTTTGCTTAAAAGTAGTATACAAAATTTAATACTTATGTTACTAATTTGTATGGCTTATAATTAAGATCGCATATTGTAACTTTAGCGTCAAAGTGCATTATTATTGCATTCAGTACATTATTAATGTATAAGGGGGGCGCGAAAAAAATTGTGATCGAAAAGGGGGGCGCCAGTATTGAAAGTTTGAGAAGCACTGGCTTAATGAATATTTATCACACCAAGTGTCAGTGAAACGTTTCGCATGTATTCTTTCACATTTGCATATTAATGATAATTTCTTACAGCCGAAAAAGGGCAGCGATAATTTTGATTAAGTATATAAAATACCCAAATTAAATAAAATATAAAACATAATATATACCAATTTCAATGTATGTTTTAGTATGTATTCTACATTGTAAAATTATTCTATCATTTCATTACACTTTTTCTTTGTATTTAGTAGTTATTGAAACAGTTTTTTGCATAAATGTTAATTATTTATAAAAATTTATTGTAATATCATTTATTATTTCTGTCCTGAAAAGTAAGTTAAATGTCTTAAGTGCGCAGTGGCTATAACGACTAGCCACCACCAAGGGAAAAAACGCCGATCAGATATTTTTGTGTGTGTGTGTGACTGAAAAAAATGCTTATAGAAGATGAGAACATTACATTTATCAAGTACTTTATCACAGAAAAGTGTATTTTAGCTTTGGTCCCGTTAAAGGGTTAACTCCATAATAAGCAGTCTTTATCCTTTTTTGTTTATATTATTTATATACTGGCATTCATGCTAAATTTTTAATCATCTTCTAAACTTGGAAACTTATACTAGTTACGTATTTATTCGATGTATTTTTATTTGCGAGTACTTATGAATATATTTTCATAATTGTTAATGAAAAATAACTCTTAATGTGTGTATATATCGTTTCGTATTTATATATATATGAACGCAAAACTTTGCTTCTTTTTCTACCTTAACTATTTTCCTTGTGGGCCCCTACATAGAATATATATAAAAATATAAAAGGATGTGATGAGCTGTTCAATTCACCGATTTCAGAAATAAATATATTAAGAAAAACATTATTTACTTTAATAGATCCAATGTACTATTTAATCAAAAGTTTTACGAATATGAACACGATATTTTTATATAGCTAACTGCTAATAATCAACTGATATCACATGTTAAGTATTCTGTCACTTGGTTAAATACTAGTAAATTGATCCTAATGAATTGCCTTAAGAGCAAAAAAACCCGGAGATTTAAACAAAAACTGTTTTAAAGTAAGCCACAGAAATAAATTTTAGAAATGTTCTAACATAACACATAACTTTGGTGAAAATGTCATAGCAGTAGATGCAAAAAGTTTAGAGTTTAGATGGTAGCTGTGTTGTATTGTATTGTGATGCATTGTGAAGAATGGAGCAAAGATATGTTTATAAAAAAATAAAGGGTTAATTTCAAACGTCATTATTTTTTTAAAAAGTTTTAAAAATTTCATAAATACTTATATGTTGAGCTTTTTTATACCCTTCATGTATCTACAATTTATAAAAATCTACCTTATGATATTTATACTTTCTTTTTACTTTCGTACGTGTGTTTTACTTCTATCTAAGGATAAACAATCAAGCAGACTACAAAAATTCTGTGTCTTTTGACAATTGTCACCTTTCACTTTTTTTTAAATATCAATTTATCTTATGAGTCTTTATATGTTTAATTGGAGTAAATGTAATTTATCATCTTGTTTATACCAAAACTATGTCATCATCCCTTACAAGAAAAAATATCATGGTGAAAAAGCATTATCATGGGCTAGAGAGAGCTATAATTTCAATCAGCAATTTCTACTTTCCATTCACAGGGATAAATTTTACACTTCCATAGAATCTGCTTTATTAAACATCATTCGAATTACAGTAAAACCTGTTTTTTTTGTGATAGCTAGGAACCGCATAAAAGAAATCGTACAGAAAAAATATTCGAATATTTCATAAATACTTACATAAAAAAAACAATTGTGTCGACAAACTACAAAAAAAATTAATGCGGTGGAGAGGGACCGCATTATATAAAAAAAAGTAGTACTTAAAAAGTATGTCATTTATTTATGAACTTTATGAAAAAGTACTTCCAAACAAAATAAATAATTCAATTCTACATGGAAATACTTTAAAAACATTTAATTTCTCATTGTATGTATGGAGACATTTTAAAAATGATCATACATGATTCACTGCTACTCATCGTAATCCAAAGCGCGCATTTTCTTGTAATGAATTAGTGCATCACAGGAAACTTGAGTGACACAGTACACACAGTGTTCGTAACTTGAAGATGCAATTTTAATTACTTTTTGGCACCATAAAGTAAGTGATAAGTTTTTGTGACGACGATCGGTTAATCTTTTGCTCATGAAAGTTACGATAACCAGATATGCATGATCGAAGCTCTTTTTGGAATTTCAAACTCCTTTCAGAACTAGTATCTATTTTAATAAAATATTTTTCCGATTTGTTGGAAAGCTGGATCACAGCTTATATTGTATCTGCTCTCAAAGAATCCAGTTATTCATGTCCGTCTTCATAATGTATCAAATTATTGATAATGTCACTCTCATTGCAAATTTCGCCTTCAATCAAGTGAGTGCTGCTAGTGAGTTGAGAGAAAGCAAGAGACTGAGTATAAACAATGAACAGAGCGTCTTGGGGTGTATGTATGTACATAGATAGAAAACATTACAGTGAAACAAAACCGTTGAAATTATAACACAGCATAAAAAAATCGGGTAAAGATAAAACCACATAGAAAAAAACAGGTTCTACTATAAATGCTTTTGCATTCACTTTTATTTGAACCAAATGAGTTTTTGTTTGAACTTTTACCGCAAGATTAATTTTTGAACATTCTCTCGTCATAAAAGTAACATTGTTTCCACACATGTTTAGGTATCTATTAAGTATATAGAGTAGTGTTCCCCAACCTTTTTATCGCTACCTACCGGTCAACGTTTGATAGTTTTATCACGGACCGCTGAGGTTGGGACCTGTTGATTGTTTATATTTTAGATTGTTTTGAATTAACAATTTTTATTTAGTTACATTTAAATATGCCTTCAGAATAAAATATAGTTACACCAAAAATGAATAAAAGCAATTTAACGTGGAATATGTAGTGTCTTCTGTGGAAAGTTGCACAAACCTAAGAGAAATTCACCACTTTAAATAAAATGACAATAGTTAAATATTCTTTAGGCGTTCCGGCACCATTTGATCCACGGACCGGGGGCTGCAGATCACTGGTTTAGATTATTTGATTTTTGTATTTTAATTCATCTTATAAGGATTTGTTTAAGACCATGACGCGCATGCTAAAAGAAATATATTTAAATGATACCACAGAGGCAGCTAATCTGTAGATTTGGCATTTCACAATCGATGCGACTGTGTTTACTTAAGCAAAAGATTTGATAAATGCGTAGATAACACATGTACCTTCGATGACACTTAACACGTTTACTGCTAGCGTAGGGGGAAAAGGCGATCACTGAGATTCCAGCCTTATAAATGAATGTTCCCCCTCGCGCTGCCTGAAGGAGACAGTAAATGCTGATGATAGTTCTTCCCATGATAGCACGTGATTGACTATTGAAAGATCATCCCACGACCGGCTCTTTCAGAAGATTGGGTTCCTGTGTTGATGTCTTGTCCCGGGATGGTGCGGGACTTGACAGCGAATAAATCATGTACATACGTCGGTTTCAGATTAATCGGTTCACGTATGTTCTCTGCTTGCTGCATCAAATATGTCTATGTTCATGGTCTGGCAGTCACTCATAGTTGCTTAAGAATACAACATGACAATTTTATTTACTTGTATTTTTGTAGTAAATGTAATAATCTGAACATTTTTTAAAATACAGGTACAATGTCCAAAACAAGTGTTAAGGAAAGAAAACATATAATTTTCGTACAAAATATTCTCATCTACGCTACTGGATGGACCGTAACACCGGAAAAACATTAGAAAGAGCCCATACTCAGGGGGGGTCTGCCTACCTCTAATGTACATATTCTATTGTAAGATATGTTCATTCACATTTTCATCTCATCAGGATAACTCCTGATTAGTGGTTCATTTTGTAAGTTTAAGAATTTGTTATAATAATATGAATTTATATTAATATTAGAACACTGAAATTGTAAAAAACACATATGTAAAAAAAATTCAGAATTTTAGTCCTATTCTTCAATATCTATCAAAGATTTTATTAATAAATTTCAGTACAGGAACAACTTTATACATTTGCTAAAAAAAAAAATATTTTAATTTTGGATTGCCTGCCTTCAGCTTCAAATTAATAATAAGGCCCACTAGAAAGTCTGGCAAAATAATACATCACTTACAAAATTTCAATATCAATATGGGAATATGGATTAATTTCTAATAATCTAAGTTTTGCTTGTAGGTATTTGAAATTCTTGCAATTCACAATTAATTTTAGACTTCACATGTATCAGTTAAGCAAGCTTGTTATTGTATAAAGTTGGTAGATTTACAGTACTGTGTTCACAGGAGTCCTTTAAGGAAGCTGTAATTAAGAAAACTACACGTCAAGTGAAATGACGTCTGTTATTTACTTTTTAGAAACATTTTTAATAATTAATAATATTTTTGAACAATTATTAATTATTAATAATCTCGAGAAAATTAACATAAATATTTGGTAACATCGATGTTACTATACTACACTCATATTTTACAATGATTGAAAATGGCATTGTTATGCCTTTTTTTACATTCGATGAATCAACCCTTTCTCATTATGGTATCATCATATAAAGTGATTTAAAAAATCATATAAACTCTTATTCCTATATATAGAATTTCAGATGCACTGCTTTAATTTAACGACATGAATGAGAGAACAATAAAAATATTAGAGTTATTCTTGCTATTGCAGAATGTGCGAATCCACAAATGATGCAAGCAGAAAAAATGCCACTGTACTTTCTAAAAGTAATTTGACAATTTAGAAACACGTTGTTTTAACCAATTTCGATGCTCCATTTTATAAGATACAGTTTTGAGAATAATTAAGTTATTTTTAGTGGAATGCGTTGAAATGTCATCTTCCTCTTGCCATTGAAAGAAATGTTGATTTTCTGACGTAAAAATATCTTCTAGATGGACGTGACAGGAAAGAAAAGACTTCCCGGCATTCCTCTTGATACTGTGGAAATTCTTTTACACATTTGAATTTTTAACACGATTTTTAAATAAAAGCATGCCACTTTGTTAAGTAATGTTATAACAGAATTCTGATTTATGTGTGTAGAAAAATTGTCTAGTATTTTTTATTATTATTGTGGGACTGAGACACTTCTGATGTCCTCCCGCTTGGGAGAATATCTCTCGGAGTGTCAGCGTGAGCTAGAGGTGTAGGATTAACGAAAGAACTAGAAGGAATCATTATCTTAATATGACTTTATTAAGATATTCAACTTAAACCTTTAACAAATTAAATTATAATAATTAATGCGAGAGAATCTACGATGGAAAAATACGCAACACACAATATATATAGATAATAAGCAACTTAATCTAATTCAGACCACTATCAATAACTGAACCGCCTAAACTCGATTCTAATTCAATCTTTGATTCTAATATTAAATTGTCAATCCTACCTTATTGCAGTTTGAAGAATCCATCAATATTGTCTTATGCTCAATCTTGTCTTTATTTGCATGCACTGGTGTGCAACTTGAATTGCATATGTTCAATCACTTATAACTTCTAATTACCGTCACGTAAAGCTCATTCAGGTTTGAAACACGATTCCTCTATTGGACATCAACTTCCACCAATTTCTATCCACTATCACAAATTGCCATACATTGTCATCAATTGCCCTACATTGCCATCACGTTTACTCTAAGTTCCGATATTTAAAAGCTTGTTCATTTGCATCTTTCATTCTCACTTTACTTCTTGGATTTGGTAGGGTTAAAGAAAAGACGCGTGAGCCCGTCACAACATTATACTGAAAATATAAATTTAATCTCTAGATTTGATCGTTATGCAAACATCTAAAACTTATATAATTATGCGTGTAATGACCTGAAGAATTTTACTTGTTATGGTTATTATAAACTTAAATAAAATATCATATTTACTCAAATCTAAGAAACACCCCAAATCCTTAAAAAGTTTTAGTGAAAATATGTTGTCATCAGTTCTAAGCTGCAACCCCAGTTCTTTACATGTTTTTGAGAAAAAAAATTAAAAAACCGTGTAAAAAGTTCATCAATATCCGATACTTAAGAAATTTAAACAAAAAATAGTTTGAGCAATAATAAATTAAAAATTAATTTGTTTTACCAGTATTAAAAACTTTCAAGTGCATACATGAACCCATGTGACCGTCATAGCATCATGTTCCGAAAATGATTCGTCTTTCCCATTGTCACAGTTGACTTTTGAATTGGTGCCGGCGTCGTCTTCCGTACCATCCAATGCATTTTAAGCAACATTTTTAAAACTTGTGCATTATAGAAGAATGTTAAAGAATTACTAAGAACTGTTGGACACTTAAAAGCAGAAATTAAATCATTTTTCTTACGTTGTTCGACGTATATTTGTTTCGTCCGTGAAAAATTTTCACTGGTTTTTTCTGTTTCCTATTTTTTCTACATGTAAAGTAAAATTTACTTTCTTTTCATACTTGTGTCAGAGTGAACTCGTCTTGATGCTGTTACCGATATCTTTGATGTTTAGGTGATTAAAAGAAGGTATGTACAAAAAGATTTCCTAATTACGAGAGAAGATAACGATGTTTACGATAGACTGAATACTAGGGCATATAAACTGCGGGATAGAATAAGTCATCGATGTTAGTGTCCAGAATTAAGAATTACATTTTCTCTTTTGAAAGGGCTGAAAACTGAATTTCCTCCATCCAATAATTGTTTTGTTTTCGGTTCTAAGGCGCACCTGATTTTCCGTAGCAGTTGTGACGGAATCACGCGTCTTTTCTTTAACATGTCCTTTGGGTTCTTTGTGCCAGAATTAATGGCAACTCTTTTTCAACCAAATCCAAGAAGTGAAGTGTGAATGAAAGATCGAAATTAACAAGCTTTTAAACATCGGAACTTAGAGTAAACAAAATGGCAATGCATGGCAGTTTGTGACAGTTGATGGCACGTAGAGAAATGTTAATATAGTTCGTGGTTCAAGTTTGGATAAAAATATATGGCGGTGATTAGAAGTTATAAGCGATTGAATATATGGAATACAAGTTGCATACCAGTGCATGCGAATAAAGACAAGATTGAGCATAAGACAATATTGATTGATTCTTCAAACTCTGCAACAAGGTATGATTGACTATTTAATATTAGAATCAGTGATTGAATTAGAATCGAGTTTAGGTGGCTTAGTTATTGATACCGTTCCATATTAGATTAAGTCGTTATGATCTATATATATTGTGTGTTACGTATTTTTCCATCGTAGATTCTCTCACATTAATTATTATAATTTAATTTGTTGAATGTTTAAGTTGAATATCTTAATAAAGTCATATTAAGATAATGATTCCTTCTAGTTATTTCGGTAATCCTACATCCCTAGCTCACGCTGACACTCAGAGAGATATTTTCCCAAGGGAGGGAATATCACACAGTAACATTGGAAAAATAATGCGACTTAAAATCGAGTAAATATGTTAGTTGAATCTTTTAGCTTTTTCTAAAATTTACTCATATCTTATTTACTATATAAGTCGTAACCATTCAATATAGTTTCCTAATTCTTAATCCATAAATAAAGGCTTGAACTACTAATAACTTTTTGATTAACTTTGAATTGATTGAAGTTCAGTAATAATTAAATTCGGAAAAAATTTAATTCTTTGTAGAATTGGTCTTTCTATGATAATATTCTGATTATCAATGATTTGATAATTTTAAATGAAGTTTCTCTGACATGTTAACACTAATTGCTAAAGTTGATATACAGTCTTCCGTTATGGTACATACGAAAGAAATTTATGAATTAAAAATATATTATATTAAAAACTGGTTAAAACTTTTATCAAAATCCAAATTACTATGTTATGCTTAAAAACTAATAAAATAGCATTTAATTAATTTAAGGCTAATTGTGAGTTAATTAAATTCCAGAACAGTAGAATGTTGGACTTAACAAAGATGCATCTTTCGATACAAAAATTTACTCCAAGTTAGAAAATCCCTTCGCTTATGGATTCCATTATTTCACAGTTAACAGTTTTTTCGAAATGTAAAAATATTTCGTTCAATTTGGTATTTTATATGACTTATTATTATACACCAGTAATGTCGCTAACTGTAACAAAATCGTACATCCATTAGTAGGAAGAGTATAATGAAGCTGTATTCCATAAGAGCATCTTCAAATTTCTAGAAGTTGGAAATTTTTACTTTACACTGGGAAATTTTGATTGCTACTAATGCATCACCAAAAAACATGAACTGGAAATATAAGTTATGACTCTTTTCATTCGTTTTGTCATTTTATTTGATTGTATAGCTTCTGACAAGTAAATGCTATTATGTTAAGATATTTTTATACCTAACAAAAATTTGTAACTAAGTTTTTTGGATTTTGAATTAATATTATGGTTACAATTACGAGCAAATGTGAATATCTTTACAATCAGATGAGTAAAGTAATAAAATGCGTTAAAATAACTCATTCAGTTTGTAAAATGTAAAAAAGATATTAAAGGTAATAACTTTCGTAACGTCAAATAAAAAAAATTAAAATCTGTTGGTTGTTGTTTAGTGAAAAATAGAATACGATAAAAATACTGTTTGAGTTATGGGACTCCAAATTTAAATCACCCCCCCTATATACCGATTTACTCTGCTCTGATTAAATCTATCTGCTTATGTAAAAAAAGTTATTCCTAAAATTTAAGTATTAAAGTGGCGCAGTATCAAAATTTAAAATATATATTGGTACGTCAATTGTACTGTGTATCTATATGTGAAAGTGTTACTAAAGGAAGGAAGAGAAGTCGATAAAAAAAGAGAACCAGCATTGAGCAATATATTTATTTCTAAAGATATGACAATGAAGTGACAACACCCGGAAATCAGTTGGTCTTAGGTCAACTCCAGGCGTTGATACAAACAGCGGAGCGTCGGGGAACAAATGAGCTTGCGAATTGTATCTTGAGAAATAACAAGCCTTTGCTTTCAGTCACTAGCTACGTTTCATCCAACGATCTCGGCAAATGTTCGGACTTTCTGGAGGTGCTTAACAGTTGTTTGATCAGGAACACTTGAAGTCCGTGGAAGCATCTGAGCTTTTTGCAGGGTGAGTGAGTGAATATTAACGTTGCACTGTTCAGCTACACGAGGGCTTTTGGCGACGGACCACGTAATTTTGAACCATGGTCAAGTTACTTGGATGACACCTGAGCTGGCACCTCCTTTCCTAACAATCACACCACACCAACGGGAGGACGTTTCAACTCTCGACAGATTTAACGTGCATCGCTGCCCTACACAGCGGGTCTTTAGTGGTATTGGGCTCGAACACATGACATGCCTGCCATGATCCGATACCTTGACCACTGGGCTACCGCAGCCCTGAGATGTTTGCAGGACTTGCGCGGTAATACGTGTGGGCTGGCATTATGTTGTTGGTAAAATAGTATTTGATACATTGTGGTTGAAGAAGAGTACAATCGACCGCCGCATGCTATTCCGCATATATTTGTGCCACCATAGTATCTCCAATATAAGACAATAGTAACTGACTGTAGCGTAGACAGTATTCGTTGCTGTAAATCAGAAATTGTCTTGATTTAAAAGCGATGGAGTCTTGGCCTATATTGATGCTTTGTTAGCAATCATCTCCGTCCTTGCGAGAGAACTTTTATTTCTTGAAAACAGCTTAGTTTTTATTTTTAAGAATCGATTTGTTTCATCTATGGATTATTTTTTTCAAAAATTTCTTTTTGATGGACTTGAACTTCCGCTTAAGAAATGGAAGAGATTTTTGTTTTCGTTTTTCTGCCATGTATTTACAAAACTGTACGGCGAATGGGTGATGGATATTGGTTGGCGTGATGTCTGGTGGAACTATGAAACTGGGCACGAGGAAAGACATGTTAGTAAAGTTTTCGTCAAAGGTAATGTTAGGAATTGGTTCTGGTGTTGGAATATTTTCGGGCTGTTGTTGTACAGAAGTTTGCTTTGTGCAGATTGCTGAGTTTGCTCGTTGAGAAGTTAAGTCTTGAGTGGCAGGCGTGTGAGTAATGATCTTATCCGTGTTTTGAGCTGTATTGTAAATTGGTTCGAAAGTTTCGTCTTCTTCGGTAACAGTGGTGAGTGTAGGATAAAATTTTAGGTTTTTTCTTATTAACAAATATTTTTTTCGATGATGTCTGATAAAAGATTGGCTTGGAATTGGAAAATTGAAGGCTTCGGGTGAAGTATCCGATCTAGTTTTACTTTCTATTTTCGCCGAGGATATTGGGAAACGCTTTCTAAAATTATCCAAAAGAAGAACTAAATGCTGATGGATGGCCAAAAGAATTGCAAGGAAACCTTGGTAAAATTTTATCACTCGGCTTATGCACCATATCAAAAGGCATGTAATTAGCCCTACCACAATTATAAATACAAAAATAGCCATTTGCCTTATAAATATCGCAAATAACTTAATATTTCGCAGAAATAATCAAATATCTCTCAAAGCCCTGTTTACTTTCAAAAAGCAGCAGAAATAATGATTCGGAACAATAAAGAATTTATTCTATTTAAAATTATAACACAGTTACATATTACTCTATTGTTGATTGCAACAAAAAAAGTATTGTAAGATTTTTAAAACACAGGCATAATTTAATAAACCAATAGATTACGAAACAATGATACTGCGCAACAATGCATTCCCCCGCTTTTTATGACGAAAGTTTGACATTTTTCCACAAAATAATAAAACCAAAAAAAGGAGGGTTTTGAGAAAATAACTTTATTTCAAAATATTTTAGTTTGCAAAATTTTAATGTTTAATTGAATGTGGATATAATTTTCTCTCTCTCAGTTCTCTAAACCTATTTGAAGAACTTTTTTTCTAATTTTTTCTTTACCTTGAGATTTGAAGCAATTAAAAATAAAGAAACAAATCGCTTGTAAGTAAGAATTCGAAATTAAGACATATTTTACAGAATTGCAAAAATTTCGGGAATTTACTGCCAAACGCGATGCATATTTAAAACATTAACCGCTAAGGACATTTATAAGTCTTTCTAATTGCCCACATAATTTTTAACTGCCGTGAAACCAATATTTATTAATTCTTCAAGGAGTGGTTTTAATCTGATAGAGGAGAAAATATGTTCATTTTGCCGAAGAAGCAAAGATTTATTTAAGAGTATCTGGATGATTTTTATTATCAAAGTTTTTTCTGTTAATTTTATGATATTCAAACCTAATTATCTCCAAAATTCTGTTGATATTATATTTAATTTAAAAATAATATTGTCGTTTATTTTAAAAGCATAGCGGGATCAGTTTTAATTATTAACGTTCAATGAAATACATGAAAAAAAATAACTAATGTTATATACTGGAAATTTATTTTCGAAAAATTTGCCATGATGGAAGATGCGGTAATATAAGGTGCCTGTTGCGCGAATGTTATATTTAAGAAATGTAGTCCTTCTGCGAAGTGGGCCTTTTTTGATATTTTAACTAATCGCGGTAGTCTAACGGTCAAGGTCACGAAGTCATGGCTGGCGTATCATGAATTTGAGCCTAGTGCTGCTGAAAACCCACCGTGTTATTGAAGCCGATACACGTGAAATATGTCGAGTCTCAAACATCCACTTAACCATTCTTCAAAATTATACGGTCCACCGCCAATAGTCCTCTTGCAACTGTATAATTTGACCTTAATATGACTCTCTCTCGGTATTTTAATTATTTGTACTTGATTTATTTTCAATGCTTTGGAATGAAAACTTCAAATTATTTTTTTAAGGAAATGAATAAAAGAATTTTACATTGGAAGAATTCAACATTTTAGATTTATTTTATGTATTATAGTATTTAATTTTAATATTTTTTAATTTAAAAACAATTGCTAATGTACCTATATAAGGGTGTCTTTCACATTTTTCACAATATTCTCTTGCCTTCCTTACGCACTTAGCTTTTTTGTACAGAACCTACGATCGTCCTTTTTTTCGTTCACATACTAAAATGAGTAGTTGATGTTGATGGTCTTCCACGTTTTTTTATGCTTATCTGAAATCTTCCACGTGGTCCGTCGCCAAAAGCCCTCGAGTAGCTGAATAGTGCGACGTTAATATTCACTCAATCACTCACTCACTGAAATCTTCCACTCCTCGAGTAGCTGAATAATGCGACGTTAATATTCACTCACTCATTTAAATCTTCCACTAAGGAAAGGACTAATTTGTATATAGAGAGAGAATGAAAGTGGTACTCCCTACCATCGTTTCCCACGCGCTTATGTTTTAAATTTCTTTATTTTTCTGTAATTTCTTGTCAAAGTTTTTCAAAACATCCAGTTTTTCTTTTTATGGACACGAGTTATATTTTCGTTTGCTTGTCATGATGATTAAAAGCAGAAACAAGAACAAAATGTAAAGAAACCACATAACACACCACCCACAAGGATTTAAAAAAGGCCAAGTGCATGCACACGAACAATAACATTGTGCAAAACATGTCAGTCAGCAGTTGTAGGTGTCCCTTTGACACGATGACTCATTTTTAAAAACAGATATCAAGAGGAATGCCTAGGTCTAGGTTACTGCCCTTCCGCTAATACTTACATACAGCCCTTCATATCGAATTCACTACCGATCACAGTCACTGTGTAGTTTAGTTTTTTAATTGCAGTGTACTGGAATACTTAATTTCTTACCTTTTAATTCTTGACAAATCAGACGCTTAATACGTCTCATAATGTCACTATATGGCAATATATTGCAAAACATTGCCTAATCCGATTTTTCTCTAATTCAAACAGGGCTCGGTCCTAATTAGTTCGGATTAGTGAGACTCTACTGTACTCTAATATTTAGCATTATTTTTTTAAAAATATTTCATCGAAATGTTGAGTTATTCTCAGTTCTTATTGGATTAAAATAAAACTGAGCAACACAAGAAAATTAAACGATTTTTACAAATCAATTCATATAAGTTACATCGATTTATTTGTTATCGCAAATCAAGAAAAGGATGTGTAATTACTAAATCATTCAAAATTTTAAAACCATTGTAATTCCCACCATTTTTTGTTGTTGTTTTTTAAATATTTAAACTGTTTTATCCTACTCCTTCAAGCTTGACACATTTCGAGATCAGTTTCAATATTGCACTAAATTGAAATTACCTTGTAATTCTCCTTTACTCGGCCTGTTTTAAATAAAATACTCCATACAATATTAAATCTGTGCATTATGCTTTGGAATGCAATATGTAGATCAATGAAATAAATTCTTTCAAATTTGTCCCCTTTAAAATCAGTACTACTTATAAAGTGTGTTGCATGAATATCTATAATAATCTATTGCTGGGTCATTATGCAGAGTTTTGTACACTCCCATACATTTTTCTGCTTGCGCACTGAAAAAAATTAATACTGTATGTGTGTGTGAGGGACACTTATTATTGAATTTTACTACATAAAACCTAATTTTTTACTAATACATGTAACTCAGCGATTCTCAAATTGTAATACATGCCCTCCTACGGGACCTTGATGACCCTACATGGGGGCCACTATCGCATCAAAAATTCAAAAAATAAAAGATTATTTTAAAAAAATTATTGGTTTACTGAAAATATCAAAACAAGATACATTATGACATAATCAAAAATGAACTTTTACACTGATATAATATGCTTGTAATTGTATCAGTACTCTACGCAATGCATTTGATAATTAACTTAGCAAAACTAAATTAAGAACAACTTAAACAATTACAAGCAGCTCCTATTGGCTCGACATGCAAAACAAAGTTTTTCAAACTTTGGATTTAATATTAGAATTGACACTCTCATTAATTTTTCTATATTTAGCAGAGATCTATACGGATCTATCAAAAATAAAATATTTAGCTTGATTCAAAATTATTTTGCAATATGTCCCAATTTAAAAATTAGAATTGAAAGTAACATAATACTTATTCTATTACTTAAAATATGTGTTATACTCAAAAGTAACATATATATATATATATATATATATATATATATATATATATATATATATACCGGGTGATCAAAAAGTCAGTATAAATTTGAAAAATTAATAAATCACGGAATAATGTAGATATAGAGAGGTAAAAATTGACACACAAGCTTGGACTGACATGGGGTTTTATTAGAACAAAAAAAAGTTATTTAATATATATCATGATAACTTGTATTATTTAAAGGGTGTTTTTTTAGAGGTATAGAACTTTAAATTGCAATAAAACAACGATGTATTATTCGATTGGCATGAATTTTTTTTATTCGAAAGATAATCTTGTGGCATTATATTTTAAATATGATTTCTGGCATATGACTGCCACGGCTGGCTCGGATGTAGTCCAATCTGGACGTCCAATTTTCGATGACTTTTTCCAACATTTTGGCCGTATATCGGCAATAACACGGCGAATGTTATCTTCCAAATGGTCAAGCGTTTGTGGCTTATCCACATAAACCAATGACTTTACATAGCTCCACAGAAAATAGTCTAGCGGTGTTAAATCACAAGATCTTGGAGGCCAATTCACAGGTCCAAAACGTGAAATTAGGCGGTCACCAAACGTGTCTTTCAATAAATCGATTGTGGCACGAGCTGTGTGACATGTTGCGCCGTCTTGTTGGAACCACAGCTCCTGGACATCATGATTGTTCAATTCAGGAATGAAAAAGTTATAATCATGGCTCTATACCGATCACCATTGCCTGTAACGTTGTGGCCTCCATCGTTTTTGAAGAAGGATTCCACCATACCATAAAGCGCACCAAACAGTCAGTTTTTCTGGATGTAACGGTGTTTCGACATACACTTGTGGATTAGCTTCACTCCAAATGCGGCAGTTTTGTTTGTTGACGTAGCCATTCAACCAGAAGTGCGCTTCTTCTCTAAACAAAATTCGCTTATGAAAATCGGGAACAACGGCAATCTCGTTTTGGGCCCATTCGACGAATCTACGCCTTGCTTGATCATATTTAAAATGTAATGCCACAAGATCATCTTTCGAATAAAAAAAATTCATGTCAATCGAATAATACATCGTTGTTTTATTGCAATTTAAAGTTCTATACCTCTAAAAAACACCCTTTATATGTATTACATTGCTTTATTAATGAATTCTTTCAAAGCTATAATCACTATCCGATAGAATTAAGTACTGTATTAGAACAACCACTACGGATGTAGTACCTGAGATGCGAATTACAGAAATGTATAAATGTATATTTTAACTCCATTTCGGCACATTCAGACGTTTCAAAGCTTTTAAAATACAGATTGTAAAATTCGAAGTATTCTAAATATGATTTAGAATGTTATTTCTCTTATATATATATATATATATAAATGAATTACAAATGGCTGTAAATTTGACGCAAAATATTTCCATAATGAAAAATTTTATGTCCTACTTCAGATTAGGTAGCCTAGAATTTCTGTGCTACTATAAAGCAGTGTCTTAAAATTTTAATGGTTTTACTGAGCAAGGAATTGCGATATAAAATTCTTCGAATAGCTGAAAACAAGAATTTATGTACCAAATTTAGGCAAGTCTTCAAGTCCAAGAGAGTAAGATAGTTCAAATAAATTAAGTTCAAGTATTCGTTGAATTATACCCTCCTTTGCTTCAACGATAAAAGATAGTAAATAAAAAGTCGGATTACATTATTCAAGATGTCACAAATGTATTAAAGGATAATTTTTAATTGAGATAAAAAAAACAACTAAAGAAATATTCAGTATCAAAGCACAAAGCCCCATAACTATTTTATTACTCGAGAATTTTAACACATTCAAATACTCTTACAAGAAGATTATTTTTTTGAAAATATTCATAATAAGCTGTAGTGCACGTTAATGAAAGTCTCTCTAGATAGTGCCGTGTCATCTATACGCTATTCAATAGGTCTAGATTTTTTTTGGTTTAAAAGAGTTTGTTTACCAAAGCGTCGGTCAAGTAACATGGATGTTGCACGATAACACAAATTAATTTTAATATATTTTTATGTTTCATGCATGTTTCGCGTTGCTTCATTAAATAAAATAAATGACGCTTTGTTTCTAACTGGAATAAGAAACATTTCTCTATAAACTGATTTAAATGGTAAAAAATTTAATAAATGTTAAATTTTTCTACTGTGTATACAACAAACTGACACCAAATACCCTACAGCATGTGATTCCGCAAACCGCTGCTTTTCTGCCTCTATTTAGAGGACTTGTAACCATTTGAACTACTTTCTTCCTTTATGTATTTAAAAATTATATTTTAACATTTTATATAATGTTTCTTTTCAATAAAATGATACGAGATTAAATTCTTCACGTTTTGTTCACACAATTTTAAAAATTTAAATTTTTTGAAGAAAATTTGCAAATTTTTAAAATTATAATCCTTCTGTAATTATTAATTTTTTGACCTGAAATTTTTTGTAATATTCTTATGGATGTTATAAACAACTTTAGGGATCTATTTTACAATAAATTAATTCATTTTGGAGAAAAAAATAAAATGTTGATATGCATGCTAAAAATCAACGAAAAAGCCAATATATTTTACATCTTAATTTTTTTTAAAAAAAAAGTATTCAGTTTAAAGCAAAATGGATCCCTAGTTTTATTACATGCTTTATATACAACACACAGGAAAAAAATGGAAGTTATTGATAAGTAGTTGTGGAAGGAGTAGCATTTTGAATGCACTAATGTTTCGAAAAACACAAACTGAGAAAAATCACGTTAAAGTATATAATTCTGAAAAAAAATCATAATAAGCTTAAATAAACTTAAAATACCTCTTTGAAATATTAGTTATTTATTTTTCTTCAAAATAATTGCATTTTTGTATTTTTTCACCCGATACATTTTTATAAATGATCAATTTTAAGAAGGTATTAATTGCACACACAAGAAAATTCAAGAAAAATGTTAAAAAAAAAAATTTTCTGTCACGACAGAAAATTTAGCTTTTTTCTTCACGTAATATTGAAGTATTACATTTGTATAAAAAACATATCAGGAATAAGAACTGAAATCATGAAATTATTTGTATAAAATGCCTTAATTCAAAAATTTTACATCCACACATTTCATAAAGAAGAAAAATTACATTATTGCATTGCCTCGGAAATATTCTGATGTATATATTACACACTCTTTTTTACAGTTATTACTTCTCTTTATAAAATAAATTTTTCCTTATCATGACGCTTTTTTTAGCTTTTTTTTCTAATAAGTGGGAGTGGCGGAATTGCCTAATTTGTTTTCAAATGAAGTTTTATTCAACTTCTAACTTTCCGACTTGCGCAAATGATATATTAATCGAAAGATGACAATGCAAAGAATAAGATTAAACAAAAATAAAAAAGACGATCGGTCGGGCAATTTTGGAGTACCAAGTCTTTTTAAAAAATAAGTGTGTTTACTAATAATTTTTGTTTCCCCTTCTCTTGTAGTTGCTGTAGCCTAGTGGTCAGGGTCATGGACTCGTAGCTGGAGTGTCACAATTTTCATACGTTTATTAGTATATGTATGTAATAAATTTAATAGGATGCTTTAGTAACTTCTGCATTTTGTGGCTTTACCACCTACAAAATATTCCGTTGCTGTTGCAAGGATTTGTACAAGAAAGCCAATTTACTCGTCTTGTAAGAGATCTACAAGAAAAAAAGAGCTATAGAAAAATTTGTGTTTGATGGTAAAGTGATGAAAAAGATTATATTTTTTAAATATATAAACAATTAAACCAATTGTTGATACATATTTGTTTTTCTCTATCTTGAAACAACATATATTATTTAGATGTTTTTCACATGAAAGACATGAGTTGAAAAATTAGTTTCACAAATAAAGTGCTCACTAATCTACGGTTATTTGCTATCACTAAATGTTACAATTTTAAAGAAAAAAAAATTAACTCGTCATTCGTACCAGCTCGACATATCTATCAAAATTGATACATTTGATTATTTGATTGATATATCTCGTTAAATTTTTAATGCATTGTTTTTAAAAAATTGAATTTCTTAATGCAATTGGCCATAACCGGGGCACTCAGATAAGTCAGTTTGGCCACATAAGGTCCACGCATCACAGGATCAGTATTACTAGTCTAAATAAGGACTATAGGCAGTTCGCTATAAGTGGTGTGACTCACGCCTTTAGATCAGCAAATACAGTCATAATAAACAAAGCGCTTAAGGTATCCGACTACATTCGGAACTGTGATTTTAAAAAAGCGCATAAATGGATAATTTTCATAATATTTAGTGTCGTTTAGATTAGAATACATGTATAAAATGGCTTTAAGGACATTTTGACAAAAAAAAATTATTTAAATACAATATTTTGGCTAAAAACTTAGAATAACCTTTTTTCAAAATATTCTTCTTTTGTGAAAAATGCTTCTATTATAACAATATTTTGCCTGTCTATAGCTCAAACCTCTGTACAGAGGCTCAACTATGTTTTTTGAAAAATTCCCATTATTTTCAGAGTTACAACTAATTGAAATAATTATCGGCATTTTTTTCTTAAAATTAACCCCTCTGTTTTCGGAAATCATGGATATAAACCCACTTCTAAGTTATATATTTCAAACATTCTAGTTGAGCCTCTGTACAGAGATCTGAGCTATGTACAGACAAAATATTATTATAATAGATGCCTTTTTCACAAAAGGAGAATATTTTGAATATTGGTCAATTTATGTTCATTTTTTGTCAAAATATTGTACTTAATAATTTTTTATTGTAATACTATTCTTAAAACAATTTTATATACTGTTTCTAATATAAGTGACACTAAATATCATAAACATTATCTATTTATACACTTTTGCAAAATCACGGTTCTTAAACAAATTGAATTTTTGAGTTTGGTTCTTAATGTTATTAAGATTCCTCATTAATTTACACTTTGTTCAATAAAATAAATATAATTTCTTTTTTAAAAAAAATTCATTCTGTGAATGTTAAATAAAGGACTTTTCTCTTCCTCTATTTAGCAGTGGATATCCTTTATCCATAAACCTTTATCTCTTCTTATGCTTTGTAAAAATTTTAAAAAATCTTGAAACTTAAACTCAATTTTTTTCAAAAGCTTTTCTTAGTAGAATAAACTAAATGTGTTCAACATTTACATTTAAAGCAAATACCCCACGTTTAGGAGCAAAGTTTTGCATTTCAAATTCCATTCACAGAATATATTTGTTTCGTCTCCGTTCGAAACTCTGCCAGAATTTAAAAAGTCTGCTTAACAAATTTATACCCTCGGACTTATTTAACCTGGACGAAATCTGATAATAATCTTCTCAAAAATGCTTTTCTAAAACTCATGTGGGTGGGCGCTTGCTGCAAATTTATGGCAGTCATTATCCATTTGGTTACCATGACAACTGAACATGCAAAAGAGTTTCTTTTAGGAGACGCTAATTTGCGAAGATTTCACAAAGCCTTTTTATCACTTCTGTCATTTTTTTTACTCTCTCTGATAATAATACTCTCTCTGAGATTACACCTTTATGTTAATATAAATGTACTTTAATCAAATTGTTTTTACAAAAACTTAACTTGACCCTCCCCATCCCGTAAAATGCATAGATTTGAAGGATTAATTTTTTTTGCATTAGTTAAAAAATTACTGGGGAAATATAATGGGGAAACCATTATTTGTTTGTTCCTAATATTTCATCACTTGGAATATGTTGGGATATATATTAGCTTCTACTATCACGAGTTAAATATCTCATCACCTCCTCCTTCCTTTTTGGAATGTTCCTCTGTCATAAAGACATTTTGCATATTCCTGGTATTAAAGGGCATGATTTGTATCATTTCTTTGCGGTTTCAAAACTCTTTTTCAGTTTACTTTAGATATATGGTTTGGCATTTTTAATGCGATATAACCCTTTCGTTATCGTCCTGGTGGTTTATTAGAGCTATATTGTTCTTCGGTAAACTTTAGTGCTTTATTTTTAACTATCCTCTAAATATTACAGTGGGACGATAAGCATGCAATTGACGCGTTCTTTCTCTCTTTATAACTAAGAGTAACATAAATAAATAATTTCCCTTCGAGTCTTTTACCCTTGCTAAGTTATGTCAGTGCAAAGGTATCTAAAGTACGGAGATGCATTATAAACTTTAAATAGCTTAGATTCAGATGAAATCGATGTTGAAATTGCTATATTACCACCAGATGCCAGAGAAGTAACTGACGAAGATAAAGGTGATGAGCATGGAATAAATAAAAGCTGATATTATTGAAAAAAATGTTTCTGGGCCTCTGGGGCTTAGAAACAGGAAATATTTTCCAGTCTGAACCGCACAAGCTCTAGTGTTTCGACAACAAAGGCCAGAAGACATAAATATAAAGTTAACGTGAAGAAAGTTAATTTGATAAATACTTACAACAAACATATTGGTTGTGTGGAGCACCACGACTGGTTGGATGGATTTTATCCCATTAAAATTCATAAGTTAAAGTGTAATTGGCCACTTTTTATCGGTTCTCTGGATATGGCTATAGTAAACGCCTAGATAATTCACAAAATTCTCAACAAAGATGAAGCCTTAAACTTAAAGGATTTTTTCATTTTAAAAAAATAGTATTAAGAACAAAAAGTAGACCAAAGATCTTGATCGTGCCTTCTTGTGCAAAATAAGACTTCCATAAAGATAGTGTAGGTGAGTTTTTACTAAAATGAGAATAACAGAGTATTTTTGTTAAAAAGAGGGCTGCGAAGGAAAACCATAAACATACTGTAGCTTTTGGGACATAACACATTGTAAGGCTTACTTTCAACATTTTCACCAGGATTTGAAAATAATTCAACTGAAAAGTAAACTATCTTGTAAAAAAGAAAGCATTATTCAAAAGAAGTAAAATTTTGTACTTGTTCATTGCTTTTCATCATTGACGGAGACACTAAAACATGCGAGTAAAAATTTTATCCCCTTTCTCCCAGTGTTCCTATTTAGAGGACGGGTCAGATTTCATATACAAAACATAATTTTTTTGTGTGAAAAATTTTGCTATATTTAGTTTAATTAGTTTTAATTAACTTTAGAAAATATGACTCTTCTCAAATTTAAACAAAATAAATAAATTGGGAAAAGATGCGGTTTAAAGAGAAAATAAAAATTTAAAAGATTTCAAATGAAATTGCCCTGTAAAATGTTGCGATTTTTTGTTGAAATATTTCAAATGTGTGGAGAGGTGACTTCATTAATTTCAATGTCAATAAATTGAATTATAAGTTTTAAAAAATTAAATTTATTTTAAAAAGATATTCAACTTCCTGCTAATTATTTAGTTTCTCACTAAATGTTCAAAATGAATTTTGATTGTTCATAGTTTTAACGTAATACTACATGGTAGAAAATAAGTAAATGTACGTGTATTTTTGAAGCAGACTGTCAGAAATTTTCAGGCCTAGTAAAACTCCTAAAAATTAAGAAAATTTTTTTACCTTGCTTGGGAATGTTTACTCTGCATATTTTAAGAACTCTAACTTAAACCAAATTGGCCATTTTAACAAACAGCATGTTATCTTTACAAACAGATCTGTAACCATTTAAATAAGACATTTTGTACAATTTTAAGTATCAAAATAGAATAAAATCGCCCCATCATTAAAAATAAATTGATTATTCTAAATGGTGAATGGTTTATTATGCAACCAATATATTTATTACATTTTTCAACTTACAGTTAGTTTCAGTCAAAATATCTCACTACAGTTCATTTTAATATTGTTCATTAAAACTCTACAACCGCAGCCCCGCCCAGTATGGTGGTTAGGACACTCGGTTTGCAATCCATTGGGTTCGAATCCCAAGTAAGGCATGGATGCATCTCCGGGAAAAGTAATCGGATGAATGGATTCCCGTCTCGAAAGGAAAGTAGCGTACCTCTTCTGTTCTTTACTGGGATCCTCGTTTGTAATAAAAAATATATTTCCTTATGTGATTGTGTTATATGTTTCTGTTTATCTATCTCACGTCTTTCGTATGTATCCCAGTAATAAACTCACGACGACGACAACAACTCTGCAACCATTTTTAGATTCCTCATAATGCGTGTAATCTGAAACATAGCCAGTAAAAAATAACCTATAAAATCACGAAGGCTTTATTTACAAGTGACAATTAACATTGGAAAGGTATATTACATTACACTTCCGCATTTACAAGAACCAATAGAATGCAATCCTTCACCAACAGACCAATGCTGTAAGTTTCAAGATGGCGTAGATTTTAGCTGCTAGTCAACTTCGTCAGGAGAGTGAAAACTTCAACTATGAAACTGAATAGAGATGATAATTAAAAGAGCACTGTGTCTTTTTTTCTAAAAAAAGAGAGAATACCCACTAGAAAACCAATTACAGGTAATTTTCATCAGCTACGATGGGCACAAAATTTTCGATACTACACTATTCTATTCTTTTTCTGTTCCTATCAATTTCCTTTCTCCATGTGTCACATATAGGCATGAAATTAAATTTGTTCTTCAATACCCGTTCTTAAAAATGTTATTAACTATTGTTTAAAAGGTTATGATGTGTTGTAAACTGATTTGAATAGAAAGTAGCACACCCAAAACTCTGCGATCATACTTTGCACAAAATAGAAAATTCGTTTTTAATTTGACAGCTCTTTTGTTTTCTTTGTTATTATATATTTTGTAAATTTTTAAGATAAATAACCTATATATCTTATAATAATTGTTTATATAAAATTTAGCATTTTAGTCGAGAGTGATTTGATAATTTTATCAACAAAACCAGAATATAACGAAATTTACTGCACAATATTTTGGAAAATCAGCCACTAAATTAAATTGAATGCAATAACCCCAATAACCAAACAGATATACATTAAACACTCTAATATTAAAATGAGCAATTAATATTTTTTTCACATGGATAATGATTTGCGTTAAACTTCTCCACCTTAGGTACTTTTTGCTATAGAAAGAATTTTTTTCTATGGATAATGTATACGACTGTTTTTCACTTACACGATAAACATTTTCAACAAATTTTTGTTACGTAATTATTTTACAGAATATTATTTTGTGCTACACTTAAAGATAGATTATTGTATTAATGACGTATATTTAGAAAAATAGGGATACTTTAAGTGTATTTTGAAACTTTTGTGTGGACACGGGTGGCAGCGGCATCCTAGTGGTCAAATTAACGGACTTGTGGTCGTCGTTTCATGAATTCGAGCCTAGTACTACTAGAAGCCCGCCGTGATTTTATGCAAATGCAAACTTCTATTTAATTGCAAGTCGTTAAGTAGGCGAGATAATGGTTAAGAGTTATCCCAAGCGGAAAACATAGTTTGAGTGAGCGGTGGTCGTACTTCGTAATATTAAATCTAAAGGAAGAATACGTAAAACAGTGAGAAATGTCCACTTTACGGTTGACGTGTAAGCAAGTTGGAAGCACGATCTGATTCAAGATTATAACCCAGATAAATTTTTCCATATACGTGATAGGATTTATAATTCTTTTTGCTCCTCGAGTTCACTTATCAAAGAGCATTCCCATAATTGTAAAAATCAGTGATTGTAAGACCATGACTGTTTCTTACGTGAACCCTATCAGACCCGCGACCGATGGGTCGCGGCAACTTGATCATGGTTTAAAATTACAAGGTCCAACACCAAAATCTTTCGAGTAGCTTATTAGTGCAACGTTAATATTCACTCACTTGTGTGGACACTGTAGTTTAGTGGTCATAGTCATGACTACGTGTTACGTCGTCATTGGTTCATTCGCGAACAAGTCTCTGATCACACACGTGACATCATAGCAATGACGTAAAGATTTAAAGTGCTGTCATGCACGCTGGACATGAATTGGTTCGTGATTGCATCTCTAAATGAAGAGACGGTAGAAGAATGATGTCGGATGGTAGATTTGTGTAGTTCTGAATTAGAATGAGATTTAGAATTAGAATTCCTATATTTTTTTCAATATGTATGTCTCTGTCCTGTGCTTTTATAGTTGTAATTGTGTTATTGAACAATAGACTTTTGTATAAGATATTTGCACAGCCTGTGTAATAGAGTTGTAATAGACGACGCTGTCGAGTGATGAGTTCGAAATAGTACAACTGAATATATGACCTGTAGAGGAGCTGATGATGGCCATTAAGTATGTCTTTGCTTAAAGTACTTTCGTTCATATAATATGGATTTTGGGAGAGGTGAAGTTAGAAGATAATTCATGACTTGGGTGTGTTTCAGAATAAGGAGGTTTATCGCCAATGCCCCTCGTGTTGCTTCAGAATGCGACGTTAATTAAAAAATCAAATCACTGGAAAAATTGCAGATATTTTTGTTTTCAATTTTGTTTTATTCATTAATTAGTTTTATTATACACCTTTTTAAAAAATATTTCGACCAAACAATCGACTTTAATTTCAAAATGCAAATATATTGTAGGCAATACACTCATACGCTTTAACACATAGAGAGAGAGGGGGAGAGAGAATGCAACCATTCATTAAAAATATTAAAATCTTTTTTAAAAATGTACTTCTAATTAATTAAGCAAACAAATCTGCAGGCATTTTTTTTATATTTGTCTAAGACCTCATAAACTCAAAAAACTTTTCGAATTTTTTAATTAAAATTTCAAAACTTTTTAGGATATAAGAAAGTGAAAGTATAGATATTACAGAAAAAATATTTCAAGGTATACATTAAATCGCATTCTACTCCAAACTAAACACTCGTTTCGGTGTTATTATCTTCATTACATGGTAAGGATACAGGATGGTATTTGACCTACATTTCACATCAAGAAAGTATTTATTTGATTTATAGCCAACAGCTTTTACCTTTCTGAGACCCATCAAGGAGTTAATTACCATTTGTGTAGAACATATCCTGCGTCATTAGTAGGAGATATATTTCAGCATTTTTTTAAGATCTCCACATTTGATGGAATGTAATTTAATTCCTCCCCTACAATGAAACATTCATTTTGGATTGCATTTTTATTTCATGTAATCAATTTTATTTTGCTTCTGGGTGTTCTAAATTGAAGAAGTTTATTTTCCTAATTCCTCATCGAATATTGGAATTTTTTCTTTTCTTTGTAAAATTTTAAACGTTTGAGACTAAAATCAGTTGTTTAATAAACAATTAATAAATTATTATTAAACTTATGAATTTTTTGATAAATAATTACATTATAATTTTAAAAAAAATAGAATATCTCACTAAATTCATAAAATGCAAATTAGCATAAAATGCATAGAATGCATTTTATTTACTTGTATAATTAACAAATAACAAATTTTTTGTGTTATGTGTCTGCTTATTTAATACATTATTGAACTGAACTTCATTTTTAGTTTTCTTTCGATTTTTGGAATGTATGCAGGACAAACTCAACGCTGAAAAATGTGAGGAACATAAAAATCTAAGACGATACGGATTTTCCTCCACTATTTATGACCAAGTGTTCTTTCTAGAAATATATGAACCTCACATTGGCAACAGTCTTGAATATGGGAGGAAAATATTTTCTTGGTGGCATTTTTCAAACTTGTTTTCTTTTGGAAGTGTGATTGGGGAGAGTAAAATAATTGTTGGTTGCCCCGCACTCACTGCCAAATAAAGGTGGAATGAAACATCTTTTTCCATTCACTGCCAACTAGGAGATACTTCGTAGTGAGTGCCACAATTTTAGAGTAATTACATATCTCCATTTGAGTTTTGAATTACGGAAAACATGAATAAAAAATTTATAATGTGGGAAAAACATATTACTTATCAATTTTTTATTATTAAAATTATAACTTAGATATTTAGATTATAAAATAATAATTTATTATATATATGTAAGTATAATTAAATTAGATTAAAAATTAAATTCCCTATCTAGCCTTTAACTCATCTTTTTCAGTTCGTATCTTCAAGTATCAAACTAATCACCCATTTATTTCTTCCGAACATATAGCCTAGCCAATAAACATGTCTAATTCCAGATCCTTAGATTTAATAATCCTCATATGTCAGCATTAACTTCCAAGTACAATCATAAAAGCCGCAATACTTACCGCATCTGTATTTTAAGTGAATTCACTTAAAACATCCGTGGCGTTCTTTTTTCTCCCTCCACTCAGCGTTAGAGCTTGTACAGATTTCATCAAATAAAGACTCTCTTCTTAAAAATTAAGTCTGATTCTGACTCGAAATATTTCATATATATAATATTACACATGACGAGTATACTCGTGATGCGTATCAAGTAGTGATCATGGCTATATAAATTAAAAATTTTGAGAAAAACAAAATATTTTCTCAAATTTCAAGATTTTTAGAATATTTTGAGGCCTACCGGAGTAAAACAAATAAATTTAAAAATGTGAAAAATTTAAGATTAATTTATGCGGCTGAAATGCCCTACAAGTTCGCCTAACGGATACATTTTTGTGCGGTGATAATATTTTTTGGATGTTAGCCTAAAAAGAGAAATGTTGGGAAGTTTATTTAAAATAGGCTACCTTCAGTGTAGTCAGCCATGGTACAAATGCATAACGCCGACCAAGCAAGAGCACATTGATAACTGTTAGCCCGAAGTTACCTTGCTATCGAATAGTATATGTGCCAATTTTGTTTTGATGTTACAACCCTGAGCTGACATTAAAGTAATGGTTCCAATGCCATACAAACTAAAGTATAGTTCTTTATTGGGGTGCGAAATTCAAGGTGCTTTCTGGTAAGTGAACTGTGGTCAAACCCACAGCATTTACTCCAGAATTTCCTTTGTGTTTCAATACAGGTATAAAATATTTTGACAGTAAAGAAGATAAACCAGTGATGTGTAGAGGTCTCTCAGTCTGAGAATTTTGATGGTAATTAAAATCCATAGATATCCGTAAAAACTTATGGTCGGAAAGGACCGTTGGCCCGCTAAATTACTATATAGCCTCGTACAATAATTATTAGTAAAAAATTGATAATTTTATAAAATAATCGCACATTTTTTATCCGATTTTCTTACAGCGACGCTTAGATTAGGATTGACGAGTATACTGGTCATCACACGATTTTCGTGACACACATTTACGCGCTCTTAAACAGGAGAGCCACAGTTAATGGATTAACTGTGATTAATTCCTCAAATCCTGGTTATTTTTATTTCCCCTTTTTAGTGAATATTTTTCATTCTTTTAATTATGATCATGAAATAAAACAAATATAAAAAATGAAGAAAAATACTTCAAAACTTTTTTCTATACTTCTTGTATTTTTAATGCCCTCAAATTGGCTAAAACTGCTCTCTTACACGCATTGCATGAAACGTATTATGTACAAAAAAGTTTTTGCATCTAACTTTGCCCGTGACAGAAAATATTGAGTTTCATCCCATTCCCATATACTATTATCTCCTAAATTCGTTTAATTAGAAGGTATTTTAAAAGAGTTCTAACTCATCAGATAATTCTTGAACTAATTGAACTTATAATCTGTGCTTATTTAAATGCTATTAAAATGTCTCACGGATACAAATGAATGCAGAATAAAAAGGGAAAACGAATTGTTCTTCGTTTCATATGCTAATTTTCAATTTCCTTTGCTTTTGTCGTTCTCTAAAAAGACAAATGGAAAATTAGTTGTGTAATATAGTATTCTTAAGTATTTTAAGTGAAATTATAGCTAGTTTTCTTGGTGTTAAATGCTACTGTATGCTTGATTTAAACTACTGAACTAAATGAGAGATATTTCTTATGTTATATGATTATGCGTTGGATTCTAATTTGACAATAAAGTTAGAATATCTGTAATGAGAATTGTAATTAAACTCAAATAAAAACGATCTATTTTAAGTGGAAATCTGTAAGAAATGGAAAAAAAATACTATGCATTTCTTAAAAGATTTTCATGTAGCCCAGATTTGTGTGTGAAGTTATTAGCTTCAAATAACTGCTTAATACTGAATGTAATTAAAATTTCATATGTCATTTCTAGATTTTTATTACTCAAAATTAATATAGCTGATTTAAATAATTTTAGATAGAATTGTTCAAGAAAAAATATGGCAGTGATAGTCAAGCGATCACGAACTAGTGGTTGACGTTGATTCTATGGAATTCTGGGTTCTCTACTCTCTCCTGGTGTGGGCCTGATGCACATTAAATATGTAGAGCTTCAAAAATCTCACATTGTTTTGGGTATAAATGTTCATACAGTAAAGTATTATCTCATGTATCGTACTGATCGCTTGACCGTTGTTTAATTAACTTCGACAAACTAACAAATTCCAGAAAGTCCATGTATATTACATTAACCCATTCATTTCCAAGTAAATTTAGAGTGTCTTGCCATCGGTGCCAAGATTTTATTTTAAACAAAACATGACATTTTGTGAAATATTATAATATGCAGTTATTGATGTAATATTGTAATGGTACTTTTGATAATTTTTATTAAAAAAAACATTACGACATAACTCGTAACTGGCATTGCTGAATAAGGTTACTGTATTGAGTGCCACTTACGAGTTATTCCGTAAGGGTATTTTTATCCATCAAAGTCCTTATATTCAAAGATTTTCTTTTCATTTGGTTTGATTTTACAAGCTCGTCACCTAATTTCCTTTTGTGACATTCAGATGTGTAATGTTTTGTCTGATTTTCATACAGATGTGTAATGATCCTCCGTGGGAAAAAAACCTTTAAGACAATGGCACTTACAAAGAATTGGAAAATACTAAAAATGAACTGATAAGTAATAATTAGCAGACCACAGGAAACCTCTCTATTGATACAAGAAAATCGCTCTACTCTACTTCGAAATTTTTCTGTAGAATGCATACATGCTCTACAACCAAAGAAATCCATTGAATAAAAAGATGAAGATGTATCAAATTAGAACAGTGCTTCTCAAACTTTCAATACTTGCGACCCAATATTCAATCATAATTTTCATCGCGCCCCCTCCATAAAATAGCAATGTAATTAATTCAGTAATACTATACTTTGACGCTAAAGCTACTATACGACTTTCACCTCTTTTGTACCACTGGCGTAAGTAAACGTCTCGCTCAGACAAAGTGGTAATTTCTTAGGACGTATATAGATGCCTTTCCAAAATACGATCTTTTCTGAGAACTGTTATTCATAAAATTTTTCCGAATGCTTTGGAACCCAATAAAAAGGCATTGATAGTGTTTTTGTGAAATTTTTACTTACTTCAGAGAATTTACTTATTTAATCCTCCCCCCTCCAAAAAAAAAAAAGAACATCTCACATATACACGCATACGTGGAAAACGGTAGTATTGAGAGACGAATGACGTATCTCTTAATTGCAGTTTAGGGATTAATTATAAGTCGTACAAATTATCAAGACGTGTTAATTTTTGTACATAATGTCATACATGACAAGCCCATGGGGTCAATGGTAATTATTATTCTTAATTTAGAATTGCTAAAGTTAATTATAATATACATTGTGCAGTACTGATACATTTATAAGCATATTATATTAATGTAAATGTCTATTTATTTCTTATTATGTCAGAAAGTGTTTTGTTTGCTTACTTTCTCAGCAAACTAATAATCTTTTTTAAATAATCTTTCATTTTCGACTTTTCGGTATGATCGTTCTCTCCTCGTAAGCTTATCACGCCCCTCCCCTAGGGGGGCGTGCCTCCCAGCTGGTTTTGGAAATCAGTTATTTTGCGTTTATTTGATGTCGACGGCAGCAAGACAGGAGAACTACGTAATACAAATACAACTGTAATTTTCCTTACTTTGAATATCTTTCTCCCCCGGAAAAAGGATGCCTACAAAGCCATGTCGAATGTGTACAAGGAAAAAAAGAACGTTAAGATACTAGGTTTTTTTTCTTCTATTTTGTGTCCTAACAACTCAGTACTTTCCGTTGATACTTGTTTTAAAGCCCATCATGCACAGCAACAACAATAAAAGTGTTTTTTTTAATTTGTGTATTACATTCATATATATATATATAATTATTATGTTATAATATCTAATATAATCTAAGTTATAAATTTAATAATAAAAATGGACAATTAATATGTCCTTTTCCACTATGTAAATTTTCCACGTGTTATCATCCTTTCTAGTAATTAATAACTCAAGTGGAGATATGTAATTAATCCAAAATTGCAGCAAACACTACGACTTATCTCATAATGGCAGTTTTGATGCATACACATTCTACGAGATATCTCGTACTTGGCAGTAAGTGAGTTAATGTTTAAGTTAATGAGTTAAGGTTAATCTTACTTTATGCTATATTTTAAAGAAAATAACTATATAAAAATAACTGTATCCTGTGATGTATCAAGTAAAATTTCCTTATTCACATACAAAACAAAAAAGGATGTTATTAGTATCAACCACAATGCTTCATTTTCTTTTTTGTCGGGGCTGGGGTAGCCCAGTGGTCAAGGTATCGGGTCATGGCAGACATGTTCTGAATTCGAGCCCAGTACCATTAAAGACCTGCCGTATACGGCAGTGATGCACGTTAAATCTGTCAAGAGCTGAAACGTCCTCCCATTGGTGTGGTGTGGTGTAGTAGTTAGGAGAGGGGAGTGCCAGCTCAGGTGTCGTCCACGTCACTTGACCATGGTTCCAAATTACGTGGTCCGTCACCAAAAGCCCTCGTGTAGCTGAACAGTGCAACGTTAATATTCACTCACTTTCTTTTTTGTCGTAAATTTTATGAATAAGATTTGGAAAAATCTTTCTCGGCTGCGCAAAGCCCGGAGATTGAAAAAAAGGCAATTTAAGGAACAGAAGGAGTGAAAAATGGGTGCACTTGTTCATTTATACTAGTGTTTCTTATAGAGGTCGTAACCCCAAATGGAGTCAAGTTAATAACAGTTGGGGTAGCCAAAAGTTATGATAATTCGTGTTTAATTTTTCGTGTAATTACACTACGCCTTTTTTATTTTGTTACTTAATTAAAATGTTTACATTGTTATATTCAAAGTAAAAACTTATTGCAGATGTTTGTTACTGGAAAACAATAATATACTACAAAGAAAACAAACGTGTGTAAACTTAACGCAATGCTTATGGGGTCGCACAAAATTTTTGTGCAAAAAAATTTCGTTCCCTACCCCGAAAGTTTTAAGTGTCTTTGTTTTGTAATATTACAAAACGCGCAGTGATGTGATTAATTTTTATGACAAAAGTTACTAATAGTTTAATACACCTCGTTAATAGGTTCTTAAATGTTTCAAAAGCAGCACGTGGGTAAGAAATATTCAAATAGATCTTTCTCGATTTCTAGAAAAGCTTATGTTTTTTTTTTTTTTTTGTCCTTCTTTGCACAAAGAGAGACAACACTACTATTTTCTTCTACAAATCCAATTATTCTTCTTTTAAATAATAAGAGGTGAATCACAAACAATTTCCTTTCCGTTTTCGACCTTGGAAATGAAAATTAGTATTTGTTCGATAAATGAAAAGTTTACCATCCTTAAAAAAGAGCCTCGTTCTTCAGAAAACTTTTAAAATTCAAGAACTTTTTCAGCTTGGATTCTTTTTCTTTTTCTGAAAAAAAAAAGATAAAACATGAAATTAAAAGTTCTGGGAGAGAAGAAGAAATTTCCTTACTGTATAGTCGCAGTTTTTATTTTTTGTTATTTATTTATTATTATTTATTTAAAAAAATAATAAAAGAAAAAAGATAACTGAACTCTACTGAAGCCTGACAAGGGGATAATATGAATTTTATAAAGTTTCTAATCGATTTCAAACTTCTTAATCGTCAATGCTCAGAAAAAAATTGCTGCATTTTTTAATTTTATTCTACGTTTATCCCAGAAAAAATTCAATTTTCCTTTCTTAAGGATAATTCACACACAAAAAATTATGTTTTTTATATTTCATATTATTTTTTTTCTTAATAATGTTATTCAAAATATATACTTCATAAGCAATTGAATGATTTACATTAAGAAAACAAAAAAATTATTGAATACACAGTTTTTCATACCTTGAATTAACTTTTACCTAGAAAATACCTTTATTTCACTACATCTATTCCAGATTGAGAAAATCATTAATCTTTCAACGTGATTTTAACCAAACTGAATTAAGTCTCGCTAAGTTTCATAATTCATTTTCTGCATTAGCAGTCCATGTTACTCAAACTGCCTTCATATTAAATTCAACTTTACCATTGATAAATGTAGTAAATAAGAACACTTGTAATTTTAATTTTATTTTAAAAGGTATCAATGTTTTCCTACAAAATCCGAATTGACTCGCTTGCCTGGATTACGCATATTTATTTTCTATATAATAACAAAATTTTCTTTAACTGAATCTCTCTTTTCTTGCGATTTTTGTGGTTATGTGTGTGTATATAAATGCAATATTTTTCATTAACTTAGTGCCATAAGTAGCTTAAAATCTCATATAAATTCTTAAGCATAATTCTTCAATGAATCAATATAAAATGCCCACTTTTCACATGTATTTAGGAGTGTATTCTAATTATTCCTTTATCTGATTACTTAAAATGCATTTATAATTCGTAGATTTGTATTCAGCAGAATCATGAATATTAAAAAGCTTTTCATTTTCTTATAAATATTAAAGGATCATATACCTTGAACTAACTGATCCTTTATTTTGTTCCGGTACCGTGGTTATGGTCACGAACTCGCTACCGGCGTCGCATGAGTTCGAACCCTAGTGCCCTGAAGACCTGCCTTGTAGATGGTTTGATGTATGTTAAATTTGTCGAAGATCAAAATACTCTCCTTTGTGTAGTATTGTAGTTTAGAAAAGGGTTTCAGGTCAGGTGTAGTCGTCGTCACTTAACTGAGGTTTAAGATTACAAAGTCCGTCGCTAGAAGCCCTCGTGGGCCGCAGTAGACTAGTGGTCAAGCTAACGGACTCGTGGCTGGAGTGTTATGAGTTTGAGCCGTGTAGAGGGGAAATTGCACGTTAGATTTGCCGAGGCTCAAACTTCCTCCAGATGATGTGGTGAGGAAGTTAGGAGAGAGGGCCGCAGCTCAGATGTCATCCTGGTCACTTGACCATTGTTCAAAATTAGGAGTTCAGTCAATAATAGCCTTCGTGCAGTTTTGTAGTGTGGCGTTTTTTTCCCTCACTCACTCCCAGTATTCCTCGTGTTGGTTTATACAGTAACGCTAATGAACATTCATTCGCTCACTCTTAATTTGTTACATTCAAATGGAATATTTTAGGCTATTTTTAATGCGAAAAATATGAGCTAATATTTCTTTAATTAACACCGTATTAAAAATTATATTTTGTTCGGCTGATCGTATCAATATCTATTTTGAAGTTAAGAAACACACAAATATTATTAAATAACACTGCTCTATCCTCAAATTTTAAAGAAATATTCTAATTAAACTATAAAATGCTAAAATATAAAATTTATCTAGTCATTTCCCGACAATTAGAAAGAGGCAGTTGTGGAGTGAGTGAGTGAAGATTAACGTCGCACTGTTCAGCTGCACGAGGGCTTTTGGCGACGGACCACGTAATTTTGAACCATGGTCAAGTGACGTGGACGACACCTGAGCTGGCACCCCCCTCTCCTAACTACCACACCACACAAACGGGCAGAGGCAGTTGTGGAATTTACTGTTGCCTATTCAGAATTTCCTAATTATTTTTCGGTATTAGAAACAAAGAAGGCATCCCATTTCATTCCTTTTATAAAAATCTTTGGTTAATCTTAATCACCATGCTGTCTCGCTCCAAATAAAAGACCGTGTAACATTGTAGTGTCCCTCCAAATAATGTTCGAATTTCTGAAAGTTTGGAATATCTGGAATTTTACTTCTATGAAATTTGATTAGAACTAAATTATTGTGACGAACGAAATGAGTGAAATTCTACCGAGAATTATGGTTCCAAATAAATTCAATCCGGCTTACACTTTCATTGCTTTCATTAGTGTTAAAACAAAAAACACAACAAAATACGAGTAGTTAAATATTTCAATATAATCTAATAAACTGAAGTCATTAGATAGAAAATCAAGCGTTGTGAAATGTTACTAGACGAAAAATAAAGGGAATAACGAAGTATATAATAATGATATTTAATTTTAATTGGATTTTTTCCTGCATATAGCTGTAGAAGTATGACTGAAATTACTTCACTTGCGCTTTCCCACGTACTAATGAAATAATAGTAATTAAATATTCAGCTTTACTAAATACAATGTGAGGAAGATATGAAAAGAATGTTATGTATAAATTTCTCTCGCGTTTCGCCTTAAAAATGAAGGAAAAGTTATTTTAAGTGAAAAGAGAAATAACATTATTTTGTCAATTAAAAATTATTAAGAGAACTTCTTAATCTATATATGTAAAAGAGAAAAGCGACTCACTCACTCACTGACTGACTCACTGACTAATCACGATATCTCCGGAATTATTAAACCTACAGCAGTGCTTCTCAAACTTTCAATATACGCGACCCACTATTCAACCATCATTTTCATCGCGCCCCCTCCATAAAATAACAATGTATGGAATTCAATAAAATACTCTGCTTTGACACTAAAGCTACAATATGACTTTAACCTCTTATGTGCCAACGACGTATATAAACGCCTAGCTCATCCAAAGTATTACTTTTTGGACGTATATATACGTCTTTCCGAGATCTCTTCGGTGCAGTGCTACCCATAAAATAATCCCGAGGGCTTAAGAATGCAATAAAATGACATTGACAGTGTTTGCGAAGGATTTACTTATTTCAGAGAATTTTTACTTATTTATTTCTTTTCTCCTCCCCCTCCCCCGCAAAAAAACATCAAAATACGCTCGGCTATGTAGTAAACGATGGCATTGGAGAGCGAATTGCGTAACTTTTAACAGGCAGTTAAGGAATTAATTATAAATCGTACAAATTATCAAGATAAGTGTTAATACAAGCCCATGGGGTCACTGATAATTATCTAACTTGTTCTTAACTTAGTATTGATAAATTGATAATAAAATATAAATAGCACACTACTGGTACATTTATAAGTGTATTATATCAGTGTAAATGTCTATTCTATCTTTTATTATATCAGAAAGTATTTTGTTTGTTTACTTTCAGTAAGTTAAAAAAATTTTAAGTAACCTTTTGTTTTTGACTTTTCAATATGCTCGCGCACCCCTTGTAGAGTTATCACGCCCCCAAGGGGGGCCACCCCACAGTTTGAGAAACACTGAACTACAGACTTGAAATTTGGTAGGTAGGTTCCCTTCATGGAGTAGATGTCAGCTAAGAACAGGTTTTGCAAAGTTCGAACCCCAAGGGGCGTTACGGGGGTTTAAGGAGCGTTATAGATAGTTATTTCCATTACTAAACTATTAGATGTACAGTTGTGAAACTTGGTACACAGATTTCTTTCATAAAGTAGAGATTCCCTACATAATGATTTTTACGAAAATCAACCTCCAAGGGGCGTTGAGGACGCTTAAGGGGCGTTATACATAATTATTTCCATTCTTAACCTATTAGACGTACAGTCTTGAAATTTGGTAAGCGGATTTCTTTCATAGAGTACAGATCTCCTACAAATGGGTTTTGTGAAAATCGACTCCCAAGTGGCGTTGTAGAGAATTAAGTGGCGTTATAGGCAATTAACTCCTTTTTTAAAATATTAGACGTAAAATCTCGAAATTTAGTAAGCTAATTCCATTCATTGAGTAGAGATCCGCTATAAGATGGGTTTTGTGAAAATCGTTTCCTAAGTGGCGTTGCGGGGCTTAAGGGGCGTTATAGATAATTATTTCCATTTTTAAACTATTAGACGTACATTCTTCGAAATTTGGTAAGCGAATTCCTTTCATGGTGTAGAGATCCGCTACAAAATAGTTTTGGGGGAAATTGATCCCCAAGGGTTACTGAGGGGGATTAAGGGGCGTAATAGATAAATATTTCCGCTTTTCAACTAATAAAACCACCTGCTTGAAAATTAGTAGGTATGTTCCGTTCATGGAATAAAGTTCCTTTTACAAAGATTTTTGCTAAAACGGACCCCCAAAGGAGTGGGGTTGCGAGGGATTAAGGCGTGTTATAGAAAAATTCCTGTTTTTGAACTTAACCCATTTACTTGAAATTTGTTGGGCACTTTTCTGTAGTTGAATAGAGTTCCACTAAGAATGGATTTTATGGAAATGAACTCCAGGGGGAAGCGGGGAGAGTTATTGGGGCGTATTGATAGACAAAATTCCCTTTTTTGAACTGCTAAGACTATAATAATAAAATTGTTTTGCATGCTTCTTTTGTTGAATTGGAATCCGCTAAGAATGCTGTCAACGAGGTATTGATGATAAAAATTCCGTTTTTGCTCTGTTAGATTTAGACTTGAAATTTAGCACGCATGTTTATTTTATGGAGTAGAGATTTACTGAAAGTTGCTTTGGTGGAAATCCACTTGATTAGTAGGTTAAGTGAGCGAAAAAAATCTTTTTCCTTCTATTTTAGATATAAATAAAAATTAGATATTATAATTAATGTTCTTTTTATATCAAGGGGCGAGAGTGTAACAGCTATAAATATATTTTTCAATACAATCGAATTCTTAATGCTAGATATCAATAATTAATATATGTGTAAACAATATACATATATACAACATCATGAAATACCCAGTGAAGCGGGTGGGTAATGGCTAGTAGAAGGATCGTTAAGGTGATGGCGGGCCATTAGTTTAACACCTTACATGACATCTAGATGGCGTTGGCTATTGCGAAATTTTTGGCCCAAATATTTGTCTCAAGATTCCCAAGATGGGCAATAAATTTCTCTCTCGGGTAACCTTTTCAATGAAATTCTCCCCTTCAGCGAAAGGGAACACGCGGGGGGGGCTAGGGAGGGTGACGGTCGTCAAACTGGTAAAATAAATGTTAGCTCTTTTTTTTTTCGGGCGAGGGGGTTAAAGCAGCAGAGTGAATCATGTCTGGACATTGGTCAATCATCAAACTTTTTCAACTCTTGGACCCCTTAGAACTGTAACATGTTTTCGAGGAAACCCCTTCCTCACTGAAGGGAATATATCTTAAAATAATATTTAAAGTATATAGATAAACATATATTTTTGATATATGTAAAGACAATTTTAAAAAAATATTTTATTTTTTATTAAAAACTTTTATGATGTAATTTTAATGTTATTTACTCATTGGTAATATAAATTTGTGATCCAAATGTCACCTACGCATGCATTATACTTAGTAACTGAGATATGTGTTCACAATTTTTTACACAAACTATCGACGTATAAGCTTTTTGAAATTATCTGCAGTAGCATTTCATATTCCGTGTTCAATTCGTTTTTGTATTTTGTTTTTGTTGCCAATCGCGTTAAAAATATTTTTCACTTTCTAAATACATTTTTGTGAATGGCATGAAAATGTTCATAGCTGTGTGAGAAATTCTGCGTATATGGCATGAATTGGTAACCTAAAATGTAGGTCTTCTAGCTTAAATTTAAATTTTAGCATCGAATCTGTTCATGTCGATAAATTTTTTTTATCTTCTTCATTATAGGTGTTTTTTCCCCCACAAATGTAAAAGGTTTCAAAACATTGTACTAACTAGTATAAAATTACTTCGTGGAACTTGGGAGAGCAAACAATAGTATATTCACAATCTACTGCATAAAATAAAGTTTTAAAATTCATTTATTATATTACAATAAAAGTTTAAAAAAAAATTTCAAATTATGTATAAATAAAATTTTTAATTTTAGTCTATGATCTTTAGATAATTGTGGCTAAACGAATTTCATGAGAACATAAATCCATTTTGCATACATATTTGTAATTTTTCTTTCCCATTTTTTTGTATTGGGACTCGTGGAACACAGTTTGTCGATCAATTCTCTAGATAAATGATGTACAGAACGAAACTGTTTAATTTTTCCTGAACAAATGATTTTTAAAGGAAGAATAGGTGGATTTAAAGCAATGAAAAATTAAATTTCACGTTTTACTGAACAAACAGTATGATACAATTTTACTTTTATACAATAGAACAGGGGTTGGCAACCTATTTCACGAGAGGTACAATTCTCAGTGGTACTCTGAATTACTTAACAAATGTGTCAATTTTTGAGAGGATGGAAGATGATAAATTTATAATGGTCCTTATTATACGAAGATCTCCAGAATTATGGACAATTGCGAAATTTCGAAAAAATCGGAGATATCTCGAAACATAAATTTACAGCTATTTTGTGAATTATTGGATGTCATTGCTGGTGAGATTTAATTGTTTGAAAAGAGAAGATCGCGTGCACTCTGCTCTCCGCTTTTGGTTGATTTTGAAAAAGGCAAGAAAAAAAAATTATCTGTGTGTGTGTGTGTTTGTGTTTGTGTGTAGCGCACTTCCTTCAATAGAATCCTCCCCTTTCTCTGCAGGGGGAAGAGGGTCACAGTCTTTACGACTGTGAAACGAAATACTTGTTCTTTTTTTTTTTTTTGGGGGAGTAAAATAGTGTTGACTCTTGACCATGAGAGAGATCTAAAATGGCTTTCTTACTTTTTCGACTCATGGATTTTATTCGTTTCTAACTATGGAAAAATCCTATGTATTTTGCAATCTAAATTTTAGGAGCTGTTCTTGTTTTAATATAGATTTTACCGTCAAATGTCTTTTAAAATGTCAATAAGTTGTTCGCTCTCCTTGATTATAGGTGTTTTTATCCACAAATAAAAAAAAAAAAGTTCATTTTCCATTACAAAACGATTTAGTTGTGCAAAAACAATGTATTAACGTGAATAAATTTGTTTTGTTGTGGTCCCGGTACAGTAAACAATGGAATATTCACAATCTAGTAGGCATTACATATAAAGAAAAACGATTTAATATTCTTTTATAATGGAATAATAAATGTTTCTAAAAGAATTACAAAATAAAGTTCTTATGTACAAAAAAATGTTTCAGAAATTTCCAATTAGGTATACACTTACACCTGTATTACATTATTAAAGGTTTAAGGGAAACAATTTTGAATAGAGTTTTCTTTAAAAAAAAGTAGTTTTAAATGTTAAAAAGGTTAAAGGTTATCAATTTTGATATTTTTCTAAGATAGTATGCAGCTATTTCATTAAAAAACTGGTTAATTATGGTTTTGACCATTATTTTACGTATGTTTGTAAAATAATTTTTAAATTCAAAAAATATTTTTTATAACAAATGGTACGTAAATTAAAATAACCATTAAAAAATTATTTCATGTTCAGCAAAAAAAAAAAAAAAAAAAAAAGGAAGAAAGAAAGAGAGATATTTTGAAATTAAAATTACTTTTGTAACTTTAGAGAACGATTAAAATATCATTATAAGGGAGAGAAAATAGGCTGGCAATTAATTATCAATCACAATTAATCAAGCATATAATATATAAACATTGCTTTTATTTTTCTAAGAAATTTATGTTTATTTAATGAATATATATGTCAATAACAATTTTTCAATTTGGAAGTTAACATTATATTTAAATCATAGAAAATTGCATTATTGTTTAATTTTTGGGCATATTTGGTAACAAAATAATAGTTTCATTCTATGTAGGAATCCAAATAAATGGCTAAGTAATATACTTAATTATAAAAATATATATCACGGACAGTTTTTACGGTATCCTGTTCGAGAAGATATAGGAGGTCACAGTAGGCAAGATTTCATGGTTACGAACTCGTGATCGACGTGGTGTTGCATCGTCGGTTTGAATTCTGGTGTCCCTGCTGAAGATCCGCTATGTAGAATTGATTGATTGATTGATTGATTGAATATTAACGTCGCACTGTTCAGCTACACGAGGGCACCACGTAATTTTGAACCATGGTCAAGTGACGTGGACGACACCTGAGCTGGCACCCCCTCTCCTAACTCCCACACCACACCAATGGGAGGACGTTTCAGCTCTCGACAGATTTAACGTGCATCGCTGCCCTACACGGCGGGTCTTTAATGGTATTGGGCTCGAACTCGTGGCAAGGCAAGCCACGGTCCGATACCTATACCACTCGGCTACCGCGGCCGTCCGCTATGTAGAAGGCTGAACCTCAAAGCAGATGTTTGAAGTAGATGATACTATATGTTGCTAATGGTGGAAATTTTGGGAGATTGCGGTTCCAGCTCTGATTTCGTCCTCGTCTCTTGATCGAAATGACGAGGTCGGCGATAGTCCCAGTGAAGCTTCAAAGCTTGACGTTAATCAAATAATCATTCGATAATATATAGGTTTCATTTCCTAACCTATATCAATCATTTTCTGTTTTTTGCTTCTACTAGATTCCTCTACATATAACGGCTCCCTCAAAGGCATATTTCGTGGTGCTCTTCCATCAAGAATTTCAGGAAGAACACATTTAAAATAAAACTTTTCTATAGTTTTGGAATAATTCCTTTCCAAAACTCTTCGTTTGCCTCTATACGCAGAGTTAACGAATCCTTTTTGCACCATAAATACAGGTCACACCATTTCCGTTGTGTAATAAATAACTGACCTTGTATTTGAAAGTAAAATTTATGATTTAATGGTAAATAGATTCCCCTTTCATTGGAAAATTTGAAACCTAGACTATTTTTTTTTTTGTAATTAAAAATTCCAGCAGATTTAATTAAAATCTCGCAGAATAAGGACATTTAATTTCTATGAGTCCATCATCACCAACCAATCCATCGGGTGAAGCACACAAAAAGGGTTTATCTTTGTCCACAAATAAGCCACATATTTTTACTTCAGTTGAATATTCCCTCTCATACTGCTTCCGAGCGATCTCCTCGTTTGCCAATCCATATTTCATTGCTGCATTGCATAAGTCTCTACCATACACAATGCGCATCACAAGCTTCGAACACGGAGTAGATTTTTTCCTGCAAGCAATTTCTTTGAAAAAAGATGAGAGTCTCAACGATCTCTCATATCTCCATCGTTCAGAAGATGCTTGCCCCCTATAGTTTCGCTCTCTAAATCAGATATTTTGTACTTTTAATTTTGAAAGATGGTTTTCCATTAAATTATCGTATATCTGTACTGGCACATGTCTTTAGACATGTAGCGAACATTCATTACACTGAATTTTTCTTCGAATTTATTCGAATCTAAGCCGCACTTTTTTCCCGATACTTAGGCTACAAAAATTCTGGTGCAGCTTAGATTCGAAGACTGAAAAAAAGTTTTTAATGCTGGTAAAGTAAATTAATTATTCACTTTTATTAATTCACCTTTATTATTTTTTTTATTTCGTTTAGTTAGTGATTGAATATAAATGTCATATTGATCAGCTACACGCGAGGGCTTTTGGTGACGGACCTCGTAACTTTGAACCATAGTCAAGTGACGAGGACGACACCTGAGCTTGCACCTCCCTTCTCCTAACTACCACACCAATGAGAGGACGTTTTAGCTCTCAGATTTAACGTTCATCGCTCCCCTACACGACAGAACTTCAGCGGTACTAGGCTCGAACTCATGACACGCCAGCCACGAGTACGTTACCTTGACCACTAGGGTATCGCAGCCACTTTTCATTCCGTAAATATATCATATATCGATAATATATTTTACACTATTTTTTTCACAAAAATGTGCTGAGAATTTGGGGTGCGGCTTAGAATCTGAACATAATTAATTGAAAAAAAATAAGTTTCTGTTAATTAAATTAGAAAACAATATTTTGTGTTAATAATTGTTCCAATGGTTTATGGTAAAATTTTACGTCAAATATAAAATCGGTGGGAAAAATTTTTTTGTTAGTTAAAAAGAAAATAATTATATAATAATAATAACTGCATTACAATAATTAGATTAAAATTTTAATTTGTGAGCAAGGAGTAGTAATTTGTGTTCTTTAGAGTTAATTCACAACTTTCGATCAAGTATAAAGTAAGTATACTTTCATTCTTCGTTAAGTCATTTCGCAGAATTTAAATATTCTTACAGACATTCCTTCAATAACAGACAAAAAAAAAAAAAAATCTAAGCTGTATAATTATAAACGACTTTTTTAAAGCACACATGCAGAAAATATTTAAAACTTTCCTAAATCGGAAAGTTCGTCAGATTTGAGATGTTAAATCTCTGTACATCATAAATCTTTTCCATTGTCCACTATTTGTAACAATTTGCAAGTAACCATAATTTCAGCTGGCGACTATATTTCAGAAAGATATCGCCAAAAATAAGTATTCGTAGCCAAGAATAAATTCGCTTTTCAAACGATGGTGGTGCCATCTGTTTGAGATAGTCCTAACTACGCCAAAAATAATTCAGAATGAACTTAAAATTAAAAAAAAGTTAATTAAGAAAAACATAAAACTTAATTCTGGCTACACTAGTCCAAAGAGGGAAGCTTGCTTTTTATATACTATTTAATTCTACTCTAAAAAAAAATGTTTTTTTCTGTTAAAATGTCTTTTGCGTTTCCACCTCCTATACTTTAACATAGAAAAGTCAAATTTCATTTTGCAAAAATGCTGAAAACTGTGTAATTTTCCAAAAATCAAAATTCAAAAAAACACTATCCTTTAAACAATTATTTTCTTTTATATCCATAAATTTTTTTATTATTATTGGAGCTTTTTCCTGCCCACAAATGTCTTTGCCGTTTCATCCCTATCCTTTAACATTGACCGAAAACAGCCTTAATGCATAATTACTTCATTATAAGCTTGATGATAATGCTAAATATCAAAGGGAAAGGGTACATTTACGAATAAAATTAATGGCGAGTATAAGATAAATTGAAATGTTGGCATAATGCAAGAAATAGCTCAAAATACTTTTGCTTTTAAAGTCTTTCAATATACAATCGCTTAGAATCCACTCTCTGAAATGTAGCTTCAGATACAAAAAAAATTATTCACTAGATTTTAAGCAATTATTGGCCGTGGTAGTCAAATGACCAAGGTCTCACACTCGCGGCTGGTATGTCGAGTCTCGAATTTGAAACTTAGTGCGATCAAAGTTCCACCTTAGAGGAGCTGATACAAGTTAAATCTGTTGATTTAACCCATTGGCGTGTTATAGAAGTTCAGAAAGGAGGTGTTCACTCAGTTGTCGTCCTTATCGCTTGATAATGGTTCAGATTGTGAGTTCCAAGACCAATAACCCTCGTGTTGCTTCACACCGCGACGTAAAGTGAAATCAAACTTAACCAATCATTAGAGAAAATAATTCAAATGCAAAAGATGTTTTCGTGTTACAGTTAAAAATACGTTTAACACTAAAACGCGTAAGGCGAAATAATCCAACGGTCCCTGACAAGCTACTGTGTATTGTCAAGTATTTTTTTTCTCTTCACAAAAAAAGAAAATGGCTTAACACGAGAAGACTTTCCTTCTGGGAATAAACAAAATACGGAAAACACCAGTGATTGATATGGTGGTGGACTCTCCTATTGTATTATCGGAAGATTTCATTGCAGTAAATAATGATAATGTGTACAGCCCAAATTGTGGTAGACAAAGACATTTTGCAGTTTGTTCAAAGCTCAAAATAAATCATTGATGCAGATTCCAACTGTGAAAAATTAAATAAAAATGCAGCTCCTGTTCCCACATCATCCGAAATTAGGAACGTTATGAAAATAATGCGAAGTTCTTTAGACGTACATTTCAATGTTGAAATGAATAACAAAGTGGACGACATCGAACAATCTATTAACATTTCGATGATAAAAAAATGCAAAAAAAAAAAAATATCAGATTATTTTCCGAAAACACAATAAACGTTTTTTTTTAAAAAAAACATTTGAAAATCCTGTATTAAATTTCTTCTAGTTCTTGTGAATATTATTTTTTCATTGTTTTTGAATAAAATAAATGCATATATAAAGAGTGTTTTTTTTTCAGGTATAGAAGTTTAAGTTGGCATTACTTTCCAAGATGGCGACCTATTTAACAGCTGTCAAGTGATTTATTCTCAGTTTGGTTTGGCAATTCATCAAAACGATCATCAAGCAAGGCGTAGATTCGTCAAATGGGCCCAAAACGAGAGTGCCGTTTTTCCCGATTTTCATAAGCGAATTTTTTTTTTTTTTGCAATGAAGCGCACTTCTGGTTGAATGGCTACGTCAACAAACAAAACTGCCACATTTGGAGTGAAGCTAATCCACAAGTGTATGTTGAAACACCGTTACATCCAGAAAAACTGACTGTTTGGTGCGTTTTATGGGCTGGTGGAATCATTGATCCGTACTTCTTCAAAAACGATGAAGGGCACAACGTTACAGTCAATGGTGATCGGTATAGAGCCATGATTACTAACTTTTTCATTCCTGAATTGAACAATCATGATGTCCAGGAGCTGTGGTTCCAACAAGATGGCGCAACATGTCACACAGCTTGTGCCACAATCGATTTATTGAAAGACACGTTTGGTGACCGCCTAATTTCACGTTTTGGACCTGTGAATTGACCTCCAAGATCTTGTGATTTAACTCCGCTAGACTATTTTCTGTGGGGCTATGTAAAGTCATTTGTCTATGCGGATAAGCCACAAACGCTTGACCTTTTGGAAGACAACATTCGCCGTGTTATTGCCGATATACGGCCAAAATGTTGGAAAAAGTCATCGAAAATTGGACGTCCAGATTGGACTACATCCGAGCCAGCCGTGGCAGTCATAGGCCAGAAATCATATTTAAAATGTAATGCCACAAGATTATCTTTCGAATAAAGAAAAATTCATGTCAATCGAATAATACATCGTTGTTTTATTGCAATTTAAAGTTCTATACTTCTGAAAAAACACCCTTTTCATATCTGTGTAAATAAAAAAATTTCTAATAAACTTAATTTTGTTGATTTATGGTTATTTTTTTGTGCAATGTTTTTTAACACAATATTGTTTTAACACGAAAAAATATTTCAGCCCTTTCAATTTCGTGTTAAACTATTTTCACTGTAATTCGAAAATTTTTTACACGAGCTACGTTTTGTGGACACATTGGGATTTTTAAAAGTAGAAGTAGAGTATAAAAATAAAAGAGAAATTGATATCTCTCTCTCGTATTAAAGAAATCTCAGCTCATAAAAAATTATTTATTTTAAGCAACAATAACTCATTGTTTAAAAAGAAAAAAACATAGATTTACTTCCTTATTCCAACAATGTAGTTCTTTGCGAAAAGTAACAAAATATTTTAATTATTGCTTTAATATATTTTTTCGTTCTGCTCCTCTAAATCAAGAACTTTTTCGAGGATAAATCTTTTATTTACAATTCAGTTCATAACACTGATACTGAAATCTCTTATAAATCCAAGCCAAAAGGTAGAGTACATCACGCTAATTTAATAAGCATATGGTTAGTTGTTTTTATCACCAATGTACATTCTATTTGTATATATTTCATTATTTTTTTATATTAATTCACTTTTAAAATGAGAACTGATATTGATTTAATAGAGTTTTCTTCTCTTAAAAAAATTATTCTAAATTTCTTAAGGGGAAGAAAGTTGAAAAGGTAGAACATATCGAAAAAAAATTTTGTGTGAGAAAGGAAAATAATTTTCAAGAAATTTCAACAAATCATTTAATGACGAGCAGAAGAAAATAAGCAATTTAAACCTGCCAGATGATAGTAATTTAGAAAAATATATGTTTGAAGTATATTGATGTGAATTGCAATATTGGGTATATAGCAATATATTACAATTACAGCCACATCAAATAAAGCCAAAGTGTGAACAGCCTAATCAACATTCAAAAATCGAGATTACACTCAGGTTTATAATCAGCAGCGGTATTTTTTAAATGAATGCAACCGTTATCAATAGCGATTTCAAAAAATAAATTCTAAATTTATTAGATTACTTTTAAAAAAAGATTCAATTCAATCATTAAAAGTTTTTAAAAAATCATTATCAGAAGTACCTTGGCAGAAGTTTGAATCTTTTTCATCAAAATTACTGAAATACATATTCAGTGGAATAGCTCTATGCTGTACTACTTCGTATTTTATAGTTTTTGTTTAAGTATATAGAAACCTTTTTTTTCAAGAGCACTATTAATGTTAGATGTTTTACAAATAGTAAACCCTTTCTTTAAAATTGTTGGATTTCGCATTTAATTATATCCTTATATGCATTGTTTATAATGAATATAGAAATAGAGTGTATGTCAATCGTAATTATGTAAACAGCAACTTGCTTGGAGGGGAGGGGACTCATTAGCTTCAATGCTATATCATTCGCTGTATGTATGTTCTCAAAGATTTTATGTAATGTGTGAAGTGCATTTTAGTCTAATATAATGAAGAACAAACAAAACAAATTCCAGATAAAACTATACATTGATCCAAATTAAATTGACTCATTGATTTAAAAAAACCGCACATAGTTAAGTATTTTTCTTATGTATTCTAATTATTTTACTTCTAAACAAACGCAAATAAACAGTTGCACACTAATACTTAATCTGGTTGAGTCCTAGGAGGACCCACTTTTGGTCGCCAATTTTTTTGTCGCCAAATTTTGAGCGATAAAGGTTACAATATGGTAACCCTTCCATTTCACCCCTAAAATTTATATAGATTTTCAAATCACCAAAAAATGGCAACCCTAAAAAGGGTGAAACGTATTTCGCCTTTTCCGAAAAAAACGGTCTTTTTGACCTCTGACTTCGCTTGAAAAGGTTTGCTCTGCACCAGTTTGTGTTAAGAATGGCTTGTGAAAGGAAATTACTTGAAAGTGAGGCTACGACAGGTTTCTTTGTGTTCCTGGGCACAAAGGGGAAAAAAGATACGTTAGAATGGTGTATGAAAGCTAATTTAATTGCTTCACGATATGAATGTACGAAAGTGTAGAAAAGATATGAGTTTTTGACCAGATATTGGTTCGGCAAGAGCATTAATGCGTTCGTTGTGAATGACTTGAAAGTCAATAAGAATACTGTCGCAGACTGGTATATGTTTCGTGAAGTATGTATGATCCGTAAGAGTAAGGTAAGTGCCTTTTAAAAATTTAAAATGAATTTCATGTATTCCTTCGATTTTATCTTTGCGAAACGCTCCTTTCGTTCTTTTTTTAAAAATGTAAATCATGCACTACACACCCGTTTTAGAATGCTTTTTTAAAATGAATTTCATCGGTTTCTCCGTTTTTATCTTTTTAAAATGATTAATTTAATGTATTTCTTCGATTTCATCTTTGCGAAACGCTCATTTCGTCCTTTTTTTAAAATAAATCATGTACTGGTTTTTGAGTGCTTTTTTAAAATGAATTTCATTAGTTTCTCCGTATTTATCTTTTAAAAATGATTAATTGGATGTATTTTTCCGATTTTATCTTTTCAAAAAGCACATTTCGTCCTTTTTTAATGTAAAACATTTACTTCCAACGGTTTTCAGGCGTCCCTGACGCCATTCCAGAAACTCCGTTCATTTGATGATTTTTGAACTTTTCGTACCTCCCCCACTTTCAGAAACCAACCGTTGCTCTTTGCCCATTTCGCCACCTCCCCCCCTCTGACACATACGGTTTCCAAGATTTTTTCGTCTTTGACGCCATTTTGAAAAACTTGTGTTTCTCAATTTGGCGCTATTTGGCGAAAACATTTTGGCGCCAAAAACACCAGTGGGTCCTCCTAGGATTTTACCCTTAATCTTAACAACCTTATGGTCATAATTCCTTACATCCATGTAACAGATGCTACACCTTGCTTGTTCGCGACAAAAAGCAAAAGAGAAATACAACGAAAATATTATGAAAAATTAGGTGCATTTAAATCCAGCCTACGTGACAATATTTAGGCCCTTTTTTTATTTTTGAATAAATACACATTGACACGCTATAATATCATATCATCAAGAATTGGTATAAACATTTCAGTGTACTATGTGAATTAGTCATGTTTGTTACAAAATATTTTTTTAGAATGCTTCAAAGATATACATAACAAATGTCTACTAAATTGATTTTACTTTTTCCAGTTTAAATTACTTTCTCGTACAAAGAGGAATTAAGAAATTTTAAATTTTTTAATATTTCATGAAGCCCAGTGGCTGAATGGTCAGTGCATCACGATTCCGCACCACAGGTCCGAGGTTCAAACCCCGCCCTGGGCAATGCTGATTCAGCCTCTTATCCCTTCAATGGGTCGATAAATGAGTACAAAGCTTGATTGGAAACTTATCACTGGGGGGTTTCACGTCAGACTGACCAACTGATCGGAACATCTGCTTATGAATCTCTGGGCCAAAGGTCGCGTATACTGAGTTAGACACAGTAAGTTTTGGCCTTCATGGGCTGTTGTGCCAATGAGTTAATATTTGATTCTCAAGATATAATTCGAAGATTAATTTACACTATAAGGCTTTTTGTCTAATTTGATTGATCTTAATAGATTAAAAAATATTGCTGAGAAAAAATTTTCTATAATGTTTTATTTATTCTAGAAATCAAGCCAGTAAAGATCTCAGACAATAATATCTTTGTTATTATTTCTTAAATTTAAACCCCAGATTTTATAAATTTGAAACCACTGACTAACTCAAGGCTTCTTCCCTATTTAAATAGTTTTTAACATTAAGTGGTTTAATATTTTTGATTTAAACAACATCTAGTGACAAATGTTTTCACTTTTTGCTGTATTAAATATTCTTAGTACACTAAAACTCTATAAATCTTTACCCTTTTTGCTAACAAGAATTTTAGTCAAATGCTCTTGTAGACTAAATGGCTTCATTTGAAAATAACTTTCAATAGATGAATCTTGCAGGCAATAATGGTTTTTAGAAATCTGGATAAAACCATACTCTTCCAATATACTTAGCACTATACTCTCGGTATACCCTCTTGTATTCAGATGGGATGTAGTAATACAACTTGTACCTAATGATAAAATGAAAGGCTTACACTAAAATAATTTCATTTTAAACCTGCTATCAATTTATATACTTTTGACTGATAGTTCTTGGTAAAACATACAATCCCTTATACGAAAAAAAGTTGTTCTTAGAGGGACCCGCGAAAGTTTATGTATGATCTTCACATCACGCACCCCCAAAATTTTGAACACTCCGCCTTAAATTAATATTTCTGATCGAGAAAAATACATGTTCTAGTAAAACATTTTCTTAAGAGCAGTTTAGTGATTTAATCTAGGATGCCTCATCTTTCATTTTTTCTACGAAGCATTTCAGAGTTCTTAACACAGAGAAATTTTATCAGTAAATGAGAGACCTTCCCCCTACAAAATGCGCTGGTAACCTCCGGTGATCCTCATTCAGTTTAAAAATCGCTTTATTACTTCCCTTAAATCATTACGCTTTTTATATTTGAAACCACACCCTTATAAATGTGTTAGTGATATCATCACACACTTACAAATCATTACAAGCATCCATATTACTGAGAAAACATACTGAGCTGCCGAAATTGCGTAACGGTAGTCCAGCTATTCTGTATTGATCAATTCCCATTTAATTCTGCATCATTACCTCCTCTAATCCCTTCTTCAGCACCCTCTTAGAAAACCTAAGGCGTTAAGGATCTCACATACCCCTTCACACCAGTAAAAGCGACATTTGGGGCAATATAGTAAATGGTAAACCCCTCATTGACCATTTTCAAAAGGAATTACAGCTATTGTTCCTTATATTAGGAGCTACTCCTCCGTAAACTTCTTTATGGAGTGCTAATTTAACCATTAACTCCTACGTGGTCTCGTATACTACGACCTATACATAACCATAAGTATTCCTTTTCATTCCAAAAATAACAATTAAAAATGAAAAATTGAATTTTCTAAGTATATTTAAATGAATTTTGGAAATAAAGTGAAACGGTATAATTTCTCTAAAACTCGGTGAGGTTTTGCAATTGAAGCTAAGTTTTATCTTACTGTTATGCAAGTAATCATGTAGACGGACGCCTGAAGAGTTGTATGACGAAATCCATTGATAGTAGTTAAAGTTTAACAATGGCTTACCAATTCTGAAATGAATCCCTTCAACATCCTATCTTGAGGCGCATTATAAAGACAGTCTAAAAACCGAAAACTTAAAAATAGAACGAAAACAAATGTGAGAAAGAAACATATCTGTTCAATAATCAAAACTATAGTTCAAAATGTTGAGCTCTGCCACCAATGGCCCTGGTTAGCCTTAAAAAATACGAATTAAAAATTCATTCAATCAAGAGTCCTAAATCAATTTTTAAAAATATATCCTGCTGATTTCGTCTGAATAGGATTTATTGTTATGCACAAAACATATCGGAATGTTTTTCTCACTATTCTTCTAATATTTGTATAAAAAGCAGAGAATTCTCCTTTCTTTATTAGGGATAAGAAACTTTCTTTGGATGAGTCATAATGACTCATACCACTAGAGTATCCCAAATCACTCAAACTCTACTTCTCCCCCCACCTCAAGTTTCAAATAACGAATATTTTTTCCGCCTATACAGTAGAGACGTTGTGTTGTCACACGCAAATAGTTTTATATAAATTTATTTGCTGTCTTCGAAGTTTTTAGGGTAAAATTCAGTTATGAATCTCTTTCAGAGTTAATTCACAATATGTTATATTCAAAAAATTAGCACGATATCCTATAATACCCAAAGACCCAGAAAACTTCTTTGCAACAGTTATAATTCACCCTAAATTTAAATGTTCATAACTTCTAGAGAATCCACTTAGTAAATTCTACATTAATTTATGTGCACTTAACTCATTTCAAATTTTGATTGGTTTTCATCTTGATAATGTAAATATTATCTACAAGCTTATTTCAAATCACTTGTTGTCTTATTTAAATTTTTGAATTAGGCAACTTGTGCTTGATTAATAGCTATTGAAATGACTCGAAACAGCAAAAATCAGTTAAGATATCCGACTACGTTCGGATAAAAATTTCATGCGCATAAATGGATAATTTTCATGATATTTAGTGTCACTCAGATTAGAATATATGCATAAAATTATTGTAAGGACATTTTGACAAAAAACATTTATTTAAATATAATATTTTGGCAAAAAATTAACTTAGAATAATCTTTTTTCCAAACGTTCTTCTTTTGTGAAAAATGGTTCTATTATAATAATATTTTGCCTGTGTATAGATCAGACCTCTCTACAGAGACTCAACTAGAATTTTTGAAATATATAACTTAGAAGTGGGTTTATTCATATTTTACGACAACAAAGGGGAGCAATTTAAGAAAAAAACGCGAATAATTATTTCAATTGTTGGTAACTCTGAAAATAACGTGAATTTTTCAAAAATTCTAGTTGAGTCTCTGTAGAGAGGTCTAAGCTATGCAGAGGCAAAATATTATTATAATAGAATTATTTTTCACAAAAGAAGAACATCTGGAAAAAAGATTATTCTTAGTTAATTTTTGCCAAAATATTATATTTAAATAACAAATTTTTGTTAAAATGTCCTTAAAACAATTTTATGCATGTATTCTAATCTGAGTGATACTAAATACTATGAAAGTTATCCATTTATGCGCTTTTTTAAAATCACGGTTCCAAACGTAGTCGGATACCTTAAATCGGTTAGCTAAGATTACCGCTACCGTATCGCAGATGTACCGTTCAAGAACACATCCATTCCTTTAAGCCCACCCACAAAGTACTAGATCTACTTTCTACATGCAAATACCCTAGAGGCTCATGAGAACTCTTGCCTACCATTATTTAAAGGCTGGAGGATTCACAGAATCCAGGTGCTAGGTCATATGTCATTGTGTCGCCCCAAGTTTTTACAATAAAGGTAATTCTCCTTTTTACCAAATCCCTCATTCCATTCTCAAAAATACTTATGCTTCTACTTCAGATTAGTGAAACATTCATATGACTGAATCTTCGATATTCTAGTTCAATATTAAATTTACGCAGTTTATTTAGCATAAGTGGGATTAGTAAATTACAATATTATTCCTTGGTACTATTTAAAAATCCAATTACATATTAAAATTTAAAACATAGTTCTAGAAGCATGCGGTGTGTTTTTTTTCGTATAGGAACAATATTAAACAGATAAAACTGATACACATAAAAAGCATTAATTTATCCATAAATTCTTTTTATTCAGAATGAGGGAAAAGTTTTACTTTTACTCTTACACATTTTCTTGGGATATTTTGGAAGATAAGAATTTCGTTTCTGGAAACTTGAATAAGAAACATGAAATCAAAATCTCACTATTTTTATTTATTTTCCAACATTTAATATCATCATCATATTGGAAATTCTGGCATAATATATTGTTAGCTGAAGATACTGCCACGTAGATCGGGGGTCATGAAATTTATGCTACCAGTTTATAGAGTAAAACAGTTCTTTAAGAGCACACACTCACAATAAAGCTTTATTATCAAAACACAATCCTTTAAAATACAAGATACAAATGTAAAATTCACAAAATAAGTCCCAACAGGTTTTTACACTTTCTACAACGCTCAAGCATAACTATCATTATCTACAAAAACAAGTACGAAAAGTTTATTTACAAGTAACTAATCACCAGTGAACTCTTCAACAGTCAATACAATACTGAATCAGTTTCAGCAAATGAATGCTATTTATAGTCTGCAGAGCTACATTCTAAATCTTTTTCGAAAAACCTGCTTATGCCATTGATCATTTTGTTAGTAATTTTTTCCAGTAATTTCATCAAATTTAGTAGCTGAAAAGGATGTCAACTTTGCTGTATCATCAATATTTCGTCAGGTTTCATTTAAAAAGCCAGTGTAATACAAGGGAAGCTGTTACTTGCGAATATTACAATTTTTATCATAATAAACACAACAGGAAATGATATTAACTTATTAAATATCCAGACATAAATTATTTATGTTATTTTAAACATTAATTATACAATTCGCGTAACATTATATTCTGTTCTATTAAGAAGTTATATTAGCTATGGAGCAAAGAATTCGAAATCCTTGTATTTGGTAGGATAGAAATTTAAATTACGCTGCTATTTACGTACAAATTTCCAGTAAAATCTCTGAGCAAAACAGTTCTACAAATTCACAATTCTTCGATTTCTTAAAAAAAACATAAATTAACTAATGTATTTATACGTAAAGAAATATGTGTGTTTCGTCAAAATAATGACAATTAATGGAACACTTAAAAAGCTTGAATCACAAAAAAATTCTTCAAAAATCCATTTTAACAGGAATACCGAAACACGGGCAATAAAAAAAATTAGACAATATTTTCATAATTCTAATACAGATTATTCACAATTAACTACCTGAATATGTAAGACACATTTGTATTTCAGTGTGAGAAAGAGCAAAATAAAATATCTCTTCTGCAGATTATGGTTTAAGACAATAAAATTAAAGTAAGCGAAAACTAAAGTAAACAAAAAACATACAAAGATATTCTCAATATTTTTTTTCTAAAATCACTAAAAGCCTTTATTTTATTGATCAAAGGGAAACTGTAAAGAATTATTCTTAATTAATCACAACCCATGTCAAAATACTAACAACTATGTATATCAATCTATCCATTAGCATAATGGTCGATATTTCTAAAATGCATGACTTGGTGATTAATTCTTATCAATTTCATTTATTTTTCTTTAAGTTTTGTGGAAAATTAAGAAGTAGATGTCCAAGTTATTTCATTTCTAGGAAAATTTTTCGGTGCCTTTTCAACGATTCTCTTTTTTAGGGAATTAAATTAAAATCCAATGAAATATAGTATAGTTCATTTTTAATTAAATACATTTGTAAAGTTTTAAAATCCTTAAATAACACACACTAAACGAAACTCGTAAAATTTTCTCTGAGTTTAACTTTTTTGTTTTTAATGTTTATGTATTTAAATCAGCGTTTCTCAAACTGTGGGGTGCGCCCCCTGGGGAGGCACGATATCCCTACGAGGGGCCGCGAGTATGTCGAAAATAAAAGATTTCAAAATTAATTAATATTTACTGGAATGAATTAAAACAAAATACTTTCAGACATAATAAAAAACGCACGTTTACTCTGATATTATTTTATATATCATCTGGCGATCTTACATCATAAAAAATAAAAATTTCTTCAATGCCTAATTAGCTATCTTCAATCCTTAACCAAATGAAAAAGCTTTTATTTGATTTGCTGTGATCCCATGATGACAGATTTTTTATTACGATTTCTTTTTAAATCTAAAATACTACTCTTTCAGAGAAAAAACAAAACCCAGACCCAAAATCGAAAAAATTTAGAAAGATAGAAAATTCATCACTGTTATTATTTTTGAAATATTGCACATTGTAACTGCAGGCAGCAGAATATATTTGCTCAACATCTGTTTGACCTTCTAAGTTATTGGTGCAGTTAGCTATGGCTCATCTGTTATGTGTTTGTTTTTCATTTAGGGAAGTTGTAAATAATGTAGTTCTGTGGGGGGAGGGGGTTCCATGTAAAAGAGTTTTATGATATTCAGAAAACCACAGAGAGCACTTTGAAGGATTATTTGGCCAAGATTTATTTTTATGAGTACTCTCAAACGTACAAAGCATAATGAAAAACTTTTTACACAATTTTTTAGCAGTAACATCCATATTATTATATTGAATTCGTTTTTAACCCGGAAGTGGTTGCGCGGGGCACACAGATCATGAATTCGTTAATTCTGGCAAAACTGTTTATTTGTTTCAAAAGAAAAATTGAAAAGTCCTTGAAAGTTGGTAAGTATACTTTCTCTGAATTAAATTATTCCCTAGAATTACGATTTGTATCGTGTATAAAAAAAATAAGTATTAAAAAAAAGGATTGGAGTGACTCAATCAACCCTCGAGACCATTAACGTTTGTCTCGAGTGTGTGTATTCTCCCGGGATAAGCATTTTGAAGTCTTCTCGCTTTAAATATTAAAAATAAAACTATTATTATTCTTCATCGGAATTTCATATTTTCATTATTTAACATTAATTCTAAATGCACGTTCTGTGAGGCTTAAAATTACAGTTCGCTTAAAACTAATGATAATAATATGAGCATTCACATTTAAATATCATTTTACGTTTTCGTAAACATTGGCGTGCATTTGGGTTTATTCTCCTGACAATTCAGCTATTATATGAAGAATGTTTTAGTTTTTTTTAAAAAAATGAAGTCTTACGAAGACAGGGTACTCCAGACAGTACACTTTTAATGTATTAGTGCTGCACAGAGTAGTTCATAACTAATTGATTAATGCTAAATTAAGAACAAGTTTAATAAGTATCAGCGACTTCCATGGGCTTGTCTTCCAGAGGAAAGTTTTTCAAAGGAAGGTATACGATTAGAAATTGACACTCTTGAGTACTTTTTCTATATTTTACTAGATCTATATTTTATCTTCAAAGCAGCCATCGCATTTTGCAATTGTTCCAATTTAAAAATTCGAGAATGAAAAATGAAATATATATTACTTAAAAGTACCATATATAAAATGTAATATACGTATCTTACTAATTTGTACGGTTTATAATTAATATCACATTGCACCTTTAGCGTCAAAGTGCATTATTATTGCACATTCAATACATTATTATTTGGAGGGGGGTGCGATAAAAATTATGATTGAAAAGAGGGTCGCCAGTGTTGAAAGTTTGCGAAGCCCTGAATTAAATTCCTTACTTTTTCCGACAACGTTGAAATGACTCATTTTAATCAAAACACATACTATTGCGGGGTCTTTTGTTTTATTTAATAAAGCAATCTTTTGATTTAATAAAACATATATGACACTGTTTCTAAATTACTTAAATGCGGAGTTACAATATTTTACATAAAATTAGCAAAACCGGAAGAGGTTCTGTAATCCGCCAGAAGAGGGCAAATTCTTCAGAATCTATCATGGTGAGTCTGAAAACCCAAAATATTCCAAAAAACCTTTCGCACCTGGCATTTGTACCATTCTCTAACGAATATACTAAAACAATTTTTACTGTAGGAATAACTTTTTAGATAAAGTGTGTTATTTGAGTCCCGTCCTCGTGAATATATCATATTACATTTTCTCTAGTGGCTTCCAAGATTTTTATAAAAAACAGCTCAAATTTCACTTATAATTGGGATTTTTGTAAAAGATTGATAATATATGTTAAGTGGGGAGGGGGGTTAAATATTAATATTTGTTGGTATTGATTCCTAAAAAAGTATTTATAACGTTAAATTTCTCTAAAAGAGTTCTCTGAACGTGTTCGGATAACGTTAAGGTATATCATTTTTCCTCATAGCATTATCTGAAAATTTGAAATTTCTATGAAAGCTCATGAAGTAGAGAATTTATTTAAATAAATATCTCTTATTAAATCATTATTTTGAATTCGTAGAAAGACACAAACAGGCTGAAATTCCTACTTTTTCGGTGCTAAAACTTTATTTCGGAATACGGTGTATCCGAGTAAAAATAAAAAGAGGTAATTGTTTAACAGAAAATTGGGTAAATGAGACAATCGGTATACATCAAGGGAGCAATTAAAAATATTAAATAATTCTCCTCAATATAATAAATACTTTTCAAATACAACAAAAAATGCTTATTTGGTTATTGTTTGCAATTCTTTATAATTAGGAACATTTAAATAACTAAATATTTCTCTTATTAGCTTTTCAGTTTTCTCCATTTCAATGTATGTTAAATAAAATTTTAAATGATTATTATGAAATGTAATGGAAACATTTACCTCAAAGAGTAATAAGAGGTAGAGACCTTTTCTCTTAATTAAACCAAAAATAATTTAGTTTCAATATAATTTTTAAATAACTTTAACTTATAAATTGAGAATCAAAAAGGAATGTTTTTTTCAATTTAATCGAAAAATAACAACAAATTATTATGTTAATATCATTTTTAGAAAAAAAAATTAACATTATTTAAAATGATGCTTTAAAATCACAATACATTACATTTTAAGATTCATTACGTCGTTTATAAAATAAACAATGTAGTTTCTTACGTTATTAAAAATATTCTTCCATCAAATAACTAGACTCTTTAGAAGAGTGAAAAATAAGAACGCGTTTTTAAAATACGGTAATATAACTCATTTTCTATAAGTACTAGAGGTAAGAAAAGAGCTTTTTATTTCTTAGATCTTTTATATATTCTAATTAGGGATAAAAAAGTGCATTTCACTGCATGAAATAATCTTAAAAAGCTTGTCTGGAATTATTTAAAAAAAATTTCAAAATTTCCACTCTATTTTTTTTTTCTTTTTTGTATTAATATAACTGTTAAAATAAAATTCAAGCGCAGAAATCAATAAAGCTGATAAATATAAATCAATACAATCAAAAAGTTCCCCTTAAATAATTTACTTATTTATTCATTATTCCTCTAAAATCCATGCATCATGAAACGAAATGTAAAATTCATAAATACCGATAAAAAATTTCATTTACTTTCTTTCCAATTCATTGGTCGATTCCCACACATTCGGTTGGGGGAAAATTTGATTTAATCTTCTGAAATTGCAAATAAAATATATTTTGTGAGTAACAAAGAGAAATATTTCATTATATTACTATCTACACAGAAGAAAGTATAATATAAACTTTATAAAAACAGTGTAAAAAATCCACTACTATTGTAACTTGCTGACTACATTTTAATAAATTTTAAAATTGAAGTATTTAAATTGTTTATTGGATTATTAAAACGAAAATTCACTAATTTTTTTTTAAATATAACTTTTCAGATCTTGCCCTGCACTAAACACCCGCGAGTTGATCACACCCGGTTCTAAGAAAGGAATTCCTGAAAGGTAAAATAAAACGGGGATTATTGCAGACCTTCTCTTTAAAAGATTTTTATCTTTAGTAATTTACAACATGTCAAATTTTTACCGCCCATTGCAGAATGTCAACGCCACCATTTATTGTTAAAAAGAGGGAAGGTAGGATAAAATTTCTGAACTGACTGACATAACACAAAAGGACAAACCTTTATCCAAAGGACCACACGTTATTAACAAAAGATCTTAGCTGTGATCGTTTGTCATAATTGACATCAACTTGGTTTACTAGATAACCTCCCTCATTATATATATATATATAAAGAGAATCTCTCCACTGAATTTTCATTTCTACTTTGAGCTCTGACCAGTAAGGTTGTGTGTTACTTCTGCATTTATTTTGCATCTAGCTTAACTATAGAAAATTCAACAGCATTCAATCAAACAAAGGCGCAGTGTTTCAAGTCCTTGAATTTTGGTCTACCTTATAGATTGGCGTTTATTGAAACATCCAACAAAATGGAGCAAAAATTTTGCATTTTCAGTGATGAAGAAATCTTGAGTACTTTTCGCAATAGCACCGACATTAATGTGATTCGACAAACTGTTAAGGAAGCTGTTGAAGTAGCTGAGAAAAAAACTAGAGTGTTGCAATCGTTAAGAGAATTAAATATATCTTTAACTAGTGCATGTAAAAAATTAAGGTCTAAGAAAGGTAAGAGATGTTTGAGGAAAATCAAGTTAAGTGTTTCTTTAACAACTTTGTTAAAAGAGAAAGGAGAGCTTAATAAGAAAATGAAGAAAGCTCAATCATACCTTTTTGATGTTTTGACTAAAGTAGACTATTTGAATAAATTGTTGGATGTATCTGATGTTTATATCATGGCTACGGTTACCATTTATGACAGGAGACATTTGAATAACCTTCGAAAAAAAGTTTTGAAGTTAGGCTTAATTGTGAACAAAGTTATCAGTGAAAGTTTTCATTTTATATGTCGTCTTGAGAACATTGAAGCAGACATTTCGCAACTCGTTGACGTGAAAAATTTGCATGAAACTTTGCATTCTATCTTTGTTTCGAATTTATGAAATGTTTACTTTTTTCGTGCATAGAAAATATTTAGAAGTATTTTAAATCCAATTTACTCATATTTTTATTCGACAATTGAATGTTTTTCAAGCTATTTTGAAACTTTGCTAGACTTGGAATACCTAATATTACTGGAATTTTGAAACTGTTGACATTTTACATCGTTAAAAATCAGTTAGAAGTGTGTGGCTACGGTTGCCATTTATGACAGGAGATATTTGAATAACCTTCGAAAAATGTTGTGAAGTTAGGCTCAATTGTGAACAAAGTTATCAGTGAAAGTTTTCATTTTATAAGTCGTCTTGAGAACATTGAAGCAGACATTTCGCAACTCGTTGACGTGAAACATTTACATGAGACTTTGCATTCTATCTTTGTTCGAATTTATGAAATGTTTACTTTTTTCGTGCATAGAAAATATTTAGAAGTATTTTAAATCCAATTTACTCATATTTTTATTCGACAATTGAATGCTTTTCAAACTATTTTGAAACTTTGCTAGACTTGAATACCAGCTTTTACTGGAATTTTGAAACTATATATGCTAGCCTTGACATACCAATTTTAATGGAATTTTATAAACATATGTTAGACGTGACTTAACTGATTTACTATAATTTTGTAACTGTTGACAATTTACATCGTTAAAAAAATTTAAGTGTGTTTTTAATTGGTAATGATGAAAAGTTAAACATGTTAACTTTTCTTATAAACTTGTTAACATTATTTTCTGAACCAAACAAAAATTAATCAATCATCTTTCAATCTTTAATTGAACGATTCTGACTTTTGAACTGTAAATATTAGTGTATTAATATGTGTTTCTCTCAACGTTATTTTTTAAATTTTTCTCTTTTGTACATTTGAACATAATGATGTGAAACATTTACATGAAACTTTGCATTCCATCTTTGTTTCGAATTTATGAAATGTTTATTTTTTTCGTGCATAGAAATTATTTAGAAAATCCAATTTGCTCATATTTTTATTTGACAATTGAATGCTTTTCAAACTATTTTGAAACTTTGCTAGAATTGACATGCCAATTTTTACTGGAATTTTGAAACTATGCTAGAATTGACATACCAGTTTTTACTGGAATTTTGAAACTATGCTAGAATTGACATACCAGTTTTTACTGGAATTTTGAAACTTTTGACATTTTACATCGCTGAAAAACATGTGAAAGTGTTTTAATTGGTAATGATGAAACAATTAATATGTTAACAATGCTTATGAATTTGTTTACATAATTTTCTGAACCAAACAAAAATTAATCAATCATCTTTCAATCTTTAATTGAAAGATGCTGACTTTTCAACTGTAAATATTGGTGTATTAATACGCGCTTTTCTCAACATTATTTTTTAAATTTTTAGCTTTTGTACAATTGCATATGCTTGACGTTGTTGTCTGATTTAAAATAACAATTCATCAATCTGAGATTCTTACACACTTTATATTTATAAATAATTGCTTTAGTTTTAAGAATTTACTTTAAAGACTGCTTTGTCAATTTGTAGTTCACAGTTTCCATTTGCAAGAAATAAAATACTCCTATAAGCTAATAGTAGCATTAAGCGTTTGTATAACTGCACGTTCTTTTTTAAATTTTATTCTTCGTTATGCTTTCAGACAACAAGTATTCGTAGATTTGCGTCTGAATTCTTATTTCTTCATCTAAATCACTCTTTTACGTTGTTTTCTGTGGTTGGTTAGCCAATACTGAACATGCCTCCAGCCTCTATTCATTTGAGTACTGGAGCAAAAATCTAGTTAATCACTCTACCATCGGCAATTGGAGAAGGATGGAGGCATTTCTCTTCAGATGTTCATCTACCAACAAAGAGCTAAATGGAACATTTGTTGCCTTTGTAAATTCCTTCTTGTAACCTGTTCAGTGTCTGAGAAAAGCATGTCTAATGGAATTATGTTGTTCCATTCTGTGACTATTTTAAGTACTTGTAAAATTTCGCAATCTTAAGAATCCGCCGCTTTTTAAGAAATATATTTTCGTGAAAAAGAATATTATTGGAACATTTCATACAACTCAAAAATTAGTCAAGTATTTTGTCAAGTTTTAGTAATTTGAATTCTGTCTAATTATGAATTATAAAATTCTCTGAATGGGTTGTATCAAATAGCATTGTGAAAGAAATGAATTAATTTCATGTTCTCTAAAAAACAAATGTTGCAGTTTCCAAAGCATTTTGTACCTCTCATTCCGAACTTATTAAATATTACTCCAATTCAAAAACCAATTTTTATTAATTAAATGGAAAGATTTTATGCCAAAATATGATTTGTAGAAGAAATCGTCAATAGTAGGCTCTTGAGCCACACGAGGCTCTTCAGACGTCTGCTTCAACGTGTTACTTACAATTAACTATGTCTACTGAAAACGAGAGCTTCTTTTTCACTTTTTATTTTATAATTATTTATTGAAGAAACTTACCTCTATGTACATATTCATTTAAATATTCGAATGGCTTTCGCAGTTACTTCTGTATAAAATTATTTTCCATTAACAATACTTATTGAGAATCAAGAAATATATATAAAAAAATTTTGAAATCAGATATTGTTCATTTTATTGCCAAAAATTATACCATGAGAAGAGACTTCTTAAAAAGCAACGATTACTTTCTTGCAAACGTGAATTGGGAAGCGCTGATAACTGAAAAACGAATACAGTTAAAACCCAAACCGAAGCGACAAACGCATTACACATTAGAGGACATGACTAAGAGCTAATAAAAGAGTATTGAAAGTTTTATATGCCAGAACAAAGGCAGTTTTGATTATTAGTGTTTACATGAAATTTAAGAATAAAATACTTACGATATTTTTGATAAGGATATTTTTTTCATGAAGTTTAAAAAACTACTTCCTAACTTTATGATATTTTAAAAATTGTTGTTTCTGAACTGAGTTACCATGCAACTTTAAAAAGTTAAATGTACCTTAAAAAGGGTTGGAAAGAATAAAATATTTGTTTCTCATGTAAAATTTTACTTACATATTATAAAATGTTTCAATTGAAACTCGACTATATTACTCTCAACCACTACTAAAACCTCCTTCCATCTTGCCCTTGTTTGTACATATAACTGGCTTTTTAATACCTTAGTTTAAATGGGGTAACTTATGGCACGAGGGCACATGTGATATGCTAAGAGTTTTTATGCTGTCCTCCAAGATAGTCAGAAAATCCGCTTTGATCCGAAATTTCTTTAATTGAGTGATTTAAGATTCACCTTTTTTTTACTAATATAAAAACAAAGTACATGAATTTGATTCTTCTAAGATATCATCTGCAGGGTTAGGAGGACGAGGTTTCAAAAAGGTTTCAAAATCTTAAGCAAACTAAGCCTATGTTTAATTTTATATTTTATGTCATTAATGCTGATTTTGATACAGCACCTGAGTATCTACAGCTAGAACTTAGTAAAATAAAGTCAACTATAGTATGAAGAAAACTTTTAATGCTAAGGCATTGACTTTAAATATACTTTTTCAGATGAAAGTTATTCGTGTACGAAGAAATTTTGTGGGAAATTGTTTTTCACCTTTTAGAATAAATATATTTGGGATCAAATATTTTCATTATTATGTATTTTAAATATTATATAGTAGGAAGATTAACATAAGTAAAGATAGATGCGAGTTTATCGACATAAATTTGAAGGATGTGATGAGAACTTCAGCTAGAGATCTCACCACCGATTTTCAAAAAAAATTCGTATAAAGGTATCATAAGAGAGATATAAAGGGTGTTTTTTAGAAGTATAGAACTTTAAATTGCAATAAAACAACGATGTATAAATCGATTGACATGAATTTTTTTTATTCGAAAGATAATTTTGTGGCATTACATTTTAAATATGATTTCTGGCATAGGACTGCCACGACTGGCTCGGATGTAGTCCAATCTGGACGTCCAATTTTCGATGACTTTTTCCAACATTTGTGGCCGTATATCGGCAATAACACGGCGAATGCTATCTTCCAAATGGTCAAGCGTTTGTGGCTTATCCGCATAGACCAATGACTTTACATAGCCCCACAGAAAATAGTCTAGAGGTGTTAAATCACAAGATCTTGGATGCCAATTCACAGGTCCAAAACGTGAAATTAGGTGGTCACCAAACGTGTCTTTCAATAAATCGATTGTGGCACGAGCTGTGTGACATGTTGCGCCGTCTTGTTGGAACCACAGATCCTGGACATCATGATTGTTCAATTCAGGAATGAAAAGTTAGTAATCATGGCTCTATACCGATCACTATTGACTGTAACGTTGTGGCCTTCATCGTTTTTGAAGAAGGATTCCACCAGCCCATAAAGCGCAGCAAACAGTAAGTTTTTCTGGATGTAACGGTGTTTCGACATACACTTGTGGATTAGCTTCACTCCAAATGCGGCAGTTTTGTTTGTTGACGTAGCCATTCAACCAGAACTGCGCTTCATCGCTAAACAAAATTCGCTTATGAAAATCGGGAACAACGGCAATCTCGTTTTGGGCCCATTCGACGAATCTACGCCTTGCTTGATCATATTTAAAATGTAATGCCACAAGATTATCTTTCGAATAAAAAAAATTCATGTCAATCGAATAATACGTCGTTGTTTTGTTGCAATTTAAAGTTCTATACCTCTAAAAAAACACCCTTTATTTGTCTCATTAAACTTATTCTAAATTTAAATGTTCCTGCAATTGTAGACATTATAAAATCAGCACAAGACAAAACTTAAGCAAAACTTTCACTATTTTATTTTAACTTTTTTTTATAAGGAAAGCAATCATTTTAAAAAGTGTGAAAAAAAATCCGGTATCCTCTATTCACACAATGTGACCCGCGAGAGAAAAAGTTACCCATTCCTTATATTTAGTTATATTTCTTCACTAAAAGTGTTTAGGTCTTCTCTCTCCAAAGTTTATTGAAAGTATATTAAATTAAAATATATACAGAATGCGAATTTTTTGTTAAAGAAACATATATAACTGATAAAATAAACAATCCATTATTTACGATCAGAATTAAACCATCACTAAAAGACTTCACTAATTTTCATTTTGATTAATAAACATGAAGAAATTCAAGTCGATAACAAGAAAATTTTTGCATTCATTTGTACATTTTTCTCAGCTATGGTCGAGAGCTTCGTTTTTCAACTTTTAGTATCATCACGCTCTTTCAAAAGTGGTGCAGAATTGAAACACAAAAGTTCTTTTTTTCTCTCATTTCAAAAGTTTTCTTTCTTCAAAATCCTTTTTATTAAAAAGAGAGAAGTGAAGCACTTTCCTTTTAGCATCGACAAAACATGAATAAGAAAATCGCTCTTGAAGAAAAATGCTTTTGACGCAAAGTTTTTTTCCTTTATCGAATGAATACTAATTCCCCTTTCTATGGATATAAACTGGAAAAATATTGCTAGTTTCTTCTGTCACATCAAAGAAGAAGAAATGTAGATTTACATAGAAAGTGCATGCTTTCTGGACCTATTTTAAACCGATTTTTTAAACAGTCAATGTATTGGAATATTTGAAACGCACATGAATTGGTAATGCGAGCAATTTTAATGCATGTCTGTGTATTTTTTATAGAATTTTTTCAGATACTTTAATGAGCTATTTTTCGGAATAAATATATTCTAAAAATTTCGTGTTAAATTTACCTAAAAGAATTTTCGGTATATTTATTGAATCACTTGTTTCAGAAGTAGAAACTTTGCTTCGTGAGAAATAATTGCATTTAAAAATAGCCTGCCGTTGCACGGTATACTGGTTAGTTACTATGACTGCGGTGGCGTACGATCAGGTTTCAAATCCTGGAAAAGGCATACATGTTTGTAAATGTTTAGTGCCTGTGTGGCATGGGGTCACTCTTAAATATTCGTTGCACCATGAGACATTTCATGAGGAAAAAGGTGTGAGAGGAAGAAACTTGGGATGCCCCTTACTACCCCTAATATGTTATCCCGTTAAATTGGGGTGATCCGAGGCAAACCGTACTTGCATGTTGCGGCTGGCGAAAGGAGTAAAAACCGGCACTTTACCACGATGAATTCTATGAGCTTCGATTTGAAACTGTCGATCGGGTTGCATTAGGAAAATGAATTTAAATACTCTCAATCAGCTGATTAAGAAATTATGAAACTGGTTATCTACATTCATAATTTTACAGATTTAAGACTAATGCAGCGTTTCTCAAACTGTGGAGCATCCCTCTAAGGAAGCTTCATAGGCCAAAGAGAGGGGCGCGAGCATATTAAAAAGTTGAAAATAAAATATTATTTAAAAATATTAATGTACCGAAAAGAAGCAAAACAAAATACATTCTGACATAATAAAAAATAAAATACGCCTTTACACTGATTGAATATATTAATAAATGTATCAGTATTGCACACTGTACTGTAATTTAACAATACCAAGTTAAGAACAAAGTTAAAAATTACCAGTAACCCCCCCCCTATGGACTTGTCATGTATAAAATTAAATAAAAAGTTTAATCCTTATATCTAGATAATTTATACAGTTTGTAATTAGATTCGTATACGAGATTCACGTCAAAATACATTATTATTGAATCAAATACATCGTTTGGATGGGGAAGAGGAGGTGCAAAGAAAATTATGACAGAAAATTGCGTCGCAAGTATTGAAAGTTTGAGAAGCACTGGACCAATGCTTCAGAAGAGATATAACAAACAAATCATTATAGCTTTTTTTCGCAGCGGGATCTGTAATTAAAATAAAAATTGGAATTAAAGTACTCTTAGTAATTAGAGAGTTCCCTAATATTCCTTGAAATTTAAAAGACTGTGTGATTCAGATAACAGTCTCAAAATATAAATATTTCATGATCACTGCAAGGTAAAAGTCGAATATAGTAAAAGGGTATTGGAATCGAATTATAAATAAGATTACTTTGTATTCACATTCTTATTTCTGGTAACAGTAGTTATATTCATAAAAAAGCAGAGGTTAATTAAATAAATTATTCATGATATAAATCTTTTTTTTCTCGTAAAATAGGACATTGTAAATGGCCCTTTAAAATTGCTTTTTGCTTATTTTTCCTCTTTAACATTTTTTATTATTGTTCTCATAATCAATGTTGGTACATAAGGTGCCATTTATATGTAAAATATTAAGTGCTTCCAAAATTGGCTGCAAATGTTCTGGTAGTATGGTTATGCACAGTAGGTTATCTTTGGTTTATATTCAGAGTATTATGATAACCTATCGTTAAATCAGTGTTTCTCAAAGTGTGGGGCGCGCCCCCTGGGGGGGGCGCGAGCATATCAAAAATTTCAAGATTTTTTTTAAAAAAAATAACCGGAAAGAGAAGTAGAACAAAATACTTTCTTCCATAATAGAAAAAATACACAACAACACTGATATAATTTATGTTTATTATCTGGCGTTTTTCCGTCATCAAATAGCTATCTTAGATCCCAAAACCAAATTAAAGAAAAAAAACACTTTGTTTAATTGGCTGTATTTCCTCAATGAGATATTTTTTTATTACGTTTTAACATAAAATATTACTCGTTAAAAGAAAACGAGACCCAGAAAATTCTAAGAAGATAAACAATTAATCACTGTAATTATTATTGAAATACTGTACATTAGTTGTAAAAAAAGAAAAGGAAGACATTATTCACTTTTCAGCCAGGCTCATTTGATTGACCTTCAAACTTACTGGTATGGTTATTTAGATCATTCGTATTTTTTTCTGAATACACTTTTAAACCGGGAGCGGTGGCGCGGGACATCTGTGATCTCTATTGAGGGAAGTTGGAGCTGATCAAACAAAAGAAAAACCTGCTGAAAAAATACATATTATTCATGATTGAGAAACGCCATGAACATGAAACGAAAGGAAAATTTTCAAATGCTTCCTAAAGAACTCCATCAACCTAAAATATGAAGCCATAATTGTACCACAAGGTTCAGTTCGCCTTGTCAAAAAGACACAAAAAAGAAATAGTTCCACTTGCTATTTGTTGATTACCAAAGGAGTCACGAGTACGAGCCCAGTATTACTAAAGACCCGCCGTGTAGGTGGGGAGATGCACGTTAAATCTATCAAGAGCTCAAACGTCCTCTTGTTGGAGTGGTGTGGTAGTTAAAAGAGGCCAGCTCAAGTATCGTCCTCGTCAACCATTGTTCAAAATTACGAGGTCGTCACCAAAAGCCCTCGTGTAGCTGAACAGTGCGACGTTAATATTCACTCACTGGATCATAAAAGCTCATTAAAACTACAATAACTTGGAACAAAATATGACAGCTTAGCCAGAAAATAACATTTCTGTAGTATTAATGAAAGTGTCTCTGATTTGCGTCCTTTATTAAGGTCTTGAACTTTTGAATCATTTTAGTTCAGTGTTTTATTGGATTTTTTCTCAAATCATCAAAGAAAAATTGAATAGTCCTAGAAAGCCGGGGTGAGTATACTTTCTCTTAATTAAATTATTCACTGAAATTCCGATTTTTATCGTGAACAGTAAAAATAATTATAAACGAATGATTGGGGTAACTGAGTCCCCCCGCAGTACCATTAGCGTTAGTATCGAGTGCACGCTTGCTCCTGAGTTAAAACATTTTGAAGTCTTCTCGCTTTAAATGTTAAAAAGTAACGCAATTATTCTTCATCGGAATTTTATATTCTTTTTCATTATTTAACATTAATTCTAAATGTTAATTTTGTGAGGCTTAAAATTACAGTTATTTTAAACAGTTATTTACAATTATAGCATTTATCTCAAAAAAAAATCATTTTACATTTTTGTATACAATGTCGTGCACGCAGTTTTACTCTCCTTACAGTTCAGCTATTATACCAATAATAATGTTTTATTTTTTAAAAAAAATGAACTCGGGCGAAGAGCTGGTGTTTCTGCCAGTATACGTTTAATGTATCAGTACTGAAGAAGGTATTTTATAAATAGTTTCTTAATACTAAATTAAGAACAACTTTTATAATTAAATGGGCTTGTTTTGTAGAGCTAAGTTTTTCAAAGGAAGGTTTAATATCAGAAATTGACACTCTGAGTCTATTTTTCTATATTTAGCTGAGATCTATATTTTGTCTTCAAAGCAGCCACCGCAGAAAATTTCGGTTTAACAAAGGTAGGATGTTGAAAATGGTAATAGTATACGAAGTGCTTTTGTTTTCAGTACAGAGAATTTCATCATCCATCTTTACCCAAGATTCAAAGAATTTATTACAAAATTGCCTTTTATTCACTGGATGTGAAATGTATGAAGATTTCTTCTTCGGAAGTTGAGAGTCCTTCTGTAGTATCTTGAAATAAATCCCTAATCCACTCGTAACTTGCTACCAAGTTGTCCTCATCCAGAATATACTTTTTGAAATTCTTTGCCAACATAGTTAAACGATTTTACATGGTTTTAGAAACAACTTTCTCATGTTGTTCTTCAGATTTGTAAGTTTTGACACATAACCAGCTGGGGCTTTTTTTTTTCCCATCATTTACTTCATTGGTGGTAAACAAATTTAAGTATTTTTGAGAATATTTATTGCCTTGATTTAATTTTGGAACCATGCTCGTCTGTGTACTTGTCGATCCTCATTTTCGTAATCTTACGAGTTAAAAATATATGTATGATTTTGTTTTAATCTACTGCCGTAAATACTGTTACCGTGAATTACAATTAACGTGTAAATTTAAAAAACGTACATTCACAAGCTAGCTATAGAAGTATCAGTAAAATTTCATGTTTTGCGCAGACGTCCGATAGGTTGCCCAGACTAACGCAAACGTACCCTATAATGCCAAATGTGATGGATATGATAGCGAGCAACATAGACTAGACTATTTTTCTAATGACATTTGTACTTTAAGAAACGAATGCTGAAGGAGAAATAAATCATTAATTAAATATATCATTTTTCTGTTTTAAGTAATATATATTTTAAGTAATTTTCTTAAAATATATATATTACATATACACAAAATTTAATATACTTATCGTATTAATTTGTACGGTTTATAATTAAGATCGTATTGTAACTTTAGCGTCTCTCTCTCAAAGTGCATTTTTATTGCAGTAAATACATTATTGTTGTACAGGGGATCGAGACAAAAATTATGATTGAAAATTGGGTCGCCAGAATTGAAAGTTTGAGAAACACTGCGTTAAATGGATGATGCGCTGCATTTAGTGAACACGCCCCTTCATTCAGGAACTCCTAATGTCTTAACTAACAAGGTAACATTTGACCGTGCACTGCACTAATTAGTCAGTGTTCTAAAAGTTCCCTAGTCACCATTCTTCCTTCAGGCTATCATCAGTTGAACATGGGAAAAGGCGTGTCTTTTGTTCTGCCAACGTATTGCTCAGAAGACAAAATATGACTATTGTGGTTGACAAGTAATGGAGTACTATGGTTTTAATTTTTCAAGCCAGTAATAGCCTCCGGACAGAAGTACTCTCTTTTGTCTAGTGGTTACGTTACGTGGCTACGGACTCTAGTGTCATGGGTTCTGTCCTCGGAAAATCACCTCCACTTCGGTTACCTTGTCTAAATTTTAAAAAATGCAACCCTTTTTTTCGCGTATTTATCGTAGTGCCATCTACCCGCAACAGGAGCAATCAAAGTCGTCAGACTGACTTGATGTAACACCACCAATTAGCAGCTATAACTCACACTACACACGCTCGCTATTTTAATAAACGTCCGCCTATCCACCGAATCACTGATGCGGGAGTACTGTGATGGTATCTTCTTAAGCCAGTTACAGCCTCCAAACAGAAATGATCACTTTACTCCAATAATCATGTTTTGTGTCTACTGACCCTATAGTCACGGGATCTGTCCTGGGATTTGCACCTCCACAAGTACCATTTCTCAGAACACCATCCGTACTCTCATAGACTTTGTACCTTAACTTGTTGATCCATGTATCCCCGCCCGCTCTGGTTATAGTACCTACTGCGCTCACGTTGCTTGTTCTTTGTGCTTCGAGTATCGTTTCAAAATAAACACCTCCTATTGTTGGTTAATGTCTCTTTTCTCTCTGTTTGCTTGCCAAATTCCTCCATTTTCAAACCATTGGATGGTGTTACATTGTTAGTGTCAGTTGTATTTTGTGAATTGCTGAGTTTTGGGAAGTATCATGAATTCTAAAATTTGCTATTGCAGTATTATTTCAATATATACTCTTGTTATATATAATAAGACACACTTGCCTCTGCTTGAATGGTTCTCGAAAAAGAGGAAATATCTTCTCTTTGAAAAATCGTTTTTTGGTGATAAAATATCAAACACCTAATGAAAAAGATAGCAGTTTGTAAAAAAATAATATGAATATTACCATTTTGATCCTTTCAATACCAGAAACCTTAAGAATGGGTAACATAGACTAATACATGCATTCCATCCAGACTGTTCTCTCTTATTCTGAAGTAAATTTCATTCAAATTTTACTCAGTAACCTGATTCCTTCTTTTAGGGTAGGGGGACTCTCTTTTACCACAAAACATGCGTTTTAAAAACTTCTAGCATGTTCTAAAAACACATGTACTGTGTTGATGTTTAAAATATATACAATGGTAAATTGTAATTACTTTAAATATTTAATCTGAATTCTTCCTACCTGTTATTTGGTTATATATCATAAAAAAAAGAAAAATATCATAAAATATACCCTTTAATGTCTTCTTTGAGGCATTGAATCAACATAAAGTGGAGAGTAATCTTGAAGACTATTAAGCCTTTCATGGAATAATAGCTGCGGAGATAAAAAAAAGTCTTTATGGAAGCTTTGTGAATTAACGTCTCTTTTTAAAGCATTCTTTGGTCTTTTAAGCTTTTAGGGGTGCTGGAAGGTTGATGATCGTCATAAATTTGGTGCTAAAACCATGCATTGTAATTTCTAAAGCTTTTGTTTTTTACAACGTTCAGACTTACCATAAGGTAAATATGTTAACAAATGTGTAAAAGAAATATATAATTATTTGTTTCTTTATAAAGAAATCTGAAATGTTCAATTACGAAATTATTTTTAGTTACGCTTCTACAGTTGAATATAAAAATTATTGAACACATTTTTTAAATTTTATTATTTAACAATTAAATTGATTTTAATCACAATATAACACGAACAAGAAAATAGTTTATTACCAGATTAAGTTTCAAATTAAAATAAACATGAAAACATCCAATAATTTACAAATTATTGATTACTTATTCATTATTTATTATCATTTCTAAGTGTTATTGTTTTAAAGAAAACAATAGATTTTTCGGATAGTAAAAGGGTCTTCAAATCGGGGCTAGAGAGACGTTTAGGGCTCTTGGCATAAAAGTGTACGGTCCTTTAGACATATGCTTCTATATATTATTAAGAAACTAATTAAGTCTACTAAAAAATTTTTATTCCTATTCGATTTTATATTTATAATTATGTATTGAAGAAATTCACCTATGTTTTTGCATACGCAGCCCGACATTTAACAGGCTGAAGCAAGCAAACATTTCTGCATTTTTTTCCTTCATCAAAGTTTATTGAGAATTAGTGAAAAATCCTTAGTGCTTATCCCCTAAATCAAGAATATTATTGGTAAAAATACCGCCGTAGAAAGACACTTCTTAGAAGGATTTCATGCAGCGTCTATTTATTTGCATACATGAATTCGCAATCACTTACGAATGGATAGATATAAACATAAACCTGCAACAGATGTATCAAGAACACATTCCATATTTTATAATAACCTTGTAACGGGAGCTAATTGGGTTTTCTACTAATCCTCTATGGGAAAACATTCTTTAACCGTGATTTTAGTTTTTAAACCACTTTCCGTTGAGAGGACTTTATTTTATACAAATGCAACTGCTATTTGAGTGCCTGTCCTTGAGTATATGAGGTTAATGGTTATTCGATAATAGTTAAGCGGGAAATCCGAGTATTTCAGAAAAGGTGAATAGCAACTGGGTGGTCGCATGTCTTGAGATTAATCATCAACGCAGAACACACCAGGAATTGTGGAAGTAATCTATTTTGGAGCTAACTAAGCTACCAGGCTTCGAGAAGGATCATAACGAGAAGCTTCAGTTCCAGACAAGTGCACGTTCAATAATCTAATGTACCCGGTTAAGGGTTACGATTTCAGATTGTTCCCATTTTGAAAAGGGTTGCTCTTGCATTGAACCACAAAAATAAACATATCACTGAGAGTTCTTATTTTTAAAAAAAGAAAAAACGTTGCTTTGTTGTATATTAGTATTGTATATTAGAAAAAATATTAAATGAAGCCATCAAACTTGATTGCGACTACTGATGGGACTCCCTCCCCCTTCCCCTGCGTACGCTTACTCACAAAAATGATTCTTTGATACATTTATCATGTTTCCCTTACAATTTAGCTTTTCTTTCTCAAAAGTTTTCGGAGTAGTTATCGAATTTTTAGATTTTTGGCGCCATGTTCGTTGATTCTAGTGCAATGCTTCTTAACCAATGTGCCGTGGCACTTTTGTATGCCGCCAATTTTTTTTTAATTATTATTATTATGCTCTGTGAAAAAAAATTTTTAAAAAACCCGTAATCAATCATTCGGGGCTGTTTTATAGAAGCAAGTTAAGAGTATTCTCTGTATATTTAACTTCTTTTCGTGGATAGATTGATGTAAAAAAAATTATTTGGGTTCGTAATTCCATCTGCGATATAACGGATACATCTGTATATGAATTAACTATAAATGTAGAGAACAAACTAATTTCGAACTGTAATAATCGAGATTTAATTTTAAAACATTCGGAAGAGTCCATTAATTTATTTAGCACTAAAAATAAAGGCGATTATCCCATAATTGCTAAAAAGGCTATAAAAATTGTGTTACAATTTTCTACATCATGCTTTCGTGAATTCAGATTTTCAGCATTAACTAAAATGAAAATGAAAAAAAATATATAGACATTTAAATGTAGATAACGAAATGAGAGTGGCATTATCGTTTTTACGACCAAATATGTCGCCCATCCGGTATAGCGGTTAGCGACGCTGACTGCTGTGCTGTTGGGTCTGGGTTCGAATCCCGGAGAAGGCATGAATGTTTTTAAATGTATAATGCCTTAGTGGCATGGGGGGTACTTTAAGTAGTCGTCGAGCTGAAAGTCCTCTCGTGAGGTTGGTGAAAGGGGAAGAGAGGTTGGAGGCCCTGACCACCCCGAGGGTGTTCTCCCTCTAAATTGGGGTGAAACCGAGCTAAATCATTCTGTCACCTGCATGGTGCACAAAGCCACGGCTAACGATAGGCGTCACTTAGCCCTTTGCCATGATGAATTTCGTGGGCCTTGATCTGGTCTTTGTAGATCAGGTGGCATTAGTAGCAACAACATCGACCAAATATTTACGAAACCATCAAAAATCATCAAGCTATAAATTTCCCATTCAATGTGTTGTTATAATTCATTTGAAACGAATTACTCAACAAACATTTTTTTTTTGTCATTTCCTTACCTATTATTTTATTTAATGTTGATAATTAGTATCATAAACTATTTTGTATAGTGTATTTACAGATAAGTAAAATTCTTTTAAACTTATTTTGCTAGTGTGCCGCCAAATTTTGAAATTGTTAAAAGTGTACCGCAACAAAGTACAGGCTGAGTATCACTGTACTAGTGTAATAAAATATGTAAATGTATGAATGTGTTGGGGAGAGGGGAGATTAACAGAAAATAAATACGCAAAAACAAAATCACTTTTATTCCTTGTTAATAAACACACAATGCTCTATTACCATTACAAGCTAACACGTACGAAAGGTATTCGGGCCATGAAATATTCCGAAAAAGACACGAAAATTCGTAGAACTGCGAACGAATTTAGATGTTTTTTGTATCCCTTTACTATAAAAAATAGCATCGCAAGCATCCAGAACAGTTCTTCAAAATCCTTAGGCAGAATGGAGATCTAAAAAATAAAAATAGAGAAGAATAAAATATTTATTCTCGGATTTTTAATGCTTAATTGTCAGACCTAAAAATACTTTCATTTGTAAATCTACGCTGAGAATTGAGGAATATATAGTCTTAATTATTTTGTAACCAAAAATATTTTGTATTAATGAATTGTTTCTATTTTACAATAATCATTACAGTGATGTTCTATTTGAAATAATTAATTAATTCAAAATTTTTCTTAACATTAATATGTCCAAGTGTTATCATTATTTACATTAGCCACAAAAACATAAATTATTTGATTTCGGTTTGATGTTTTTTTTTTCCTTTTTCGGACTATACCCTTAGTGAAAGAGTACCTTAAAAAACTTCATCACGTATTACCTAATTATTCTTTTATAGCTTACCTCTCATATTTATTTTTTATGAACTTGAATTACACAATAATAATTACAGCAATCTTAGTAATTTCATACCAAAACCTTTATGTCCATCACTTTGGTTTGAAGAAAAAATTATATCATAAAAAAGTTGTTTTAGTATTGAATCAAAATCAACTGGAAGGTTATCTTGACGACTATATATATATTAACTCTTTTATGGAATAATGAGTGTTGCTATAAAAAGTCTTATGAAATATTATCGATTTAACTTCTCTCCTTATAGTACGTTTTTATGGCTTCAGTATGTGAGTGTTAATTATCGTAAATTAGGTGCTAAAGGGTAGCTATTGTATTTTTGGTCGAACCTTATATTTGAAAAAATTAGTAAAGAATGAAACACGCTAAAAACCGTATCAAAAATCTTATCTATTTATTTTTGATATAAGAAGAAAATCTTTGAGTTGAAAAATGTAGAAATATTTCATGGGAATGGTTTTGTAAAAACGGTTGAGTTTTGAACTTAAAAGAAAAGAACATTTATCATGTGTAACTATTATTTTATAATTCATTTTATGAAATATATTAGATTGTAACATATGAAATGTCCTATTTTTAGGGTCTATTTTAGATAAATATATCTTTTTGTAGAACAAAAATTAATCAAAATAAAAATCATTATCTTCAACACACTTTTGCCAACGAAAAACATGTTCTTTTGCCACTATAATAAAATTCAGCAGTTGTGGACGAGACAAACTTATTGAATGCCGTCTCACTATCCCTTCGATTTCTGAAGAGTTTCTTGGAAGGAAGGAATGTAGGAAATTATCCAGGGGATTGTAAAAGTGATAATCCGTAAGAGGTGAAAAGAACATGGTGGGTGGTCTAGAGCTTCATAACCCAACGCGTGCAACTTTTGACGAGTGATCACTGAAATATGCAGTCTGACATTATCGTGGAGAAGAATTGGGTTTTTCTTAATGACCAATGCCTGCTGTTTATGTGCAATTTTTTGGTTCATTACTTCGATTTCCTTTCAATACACATTCGTCGGGATGGTTTTGCGAGATTTTGGTAGCTGTGATGAACCGAACTGGTTGAAAACCACCAGTCACCATAAACCTCTTTTGATGGAGTTTTGGTATCAGGAAGTGTTGTGGAGCTTTGTCGGCGTCCAGCCTCAAAGTCCAGTCTCGTACAAAATCCATTTTTTGAAAAATGTCACAATACGATTGGGAAACGAATCGGTTTGGTTGCGAAATGCAGAAGATATATATTTCAAAATATTTCTTTTTCTTTTTTTTTATTCTCATTCAATTCATGATGGACACATTTATCCATTTTTTAAACTTCACCAATCCTTTTTAGGATACGGGAATGGTCTTAGGATTTACGCCTCGTTCTGAGCAGGGTCTAACAGTATTGCCGGGAGTTTTTGTTTAATTATTGCTCGTAGGACTGTGTTGTCTACAACTATCTCCGACCACGGTCTTCATTTATGAGACTCTCGTCACACTAGATTAGAGCTTTACATAGCAACATTGAATAGTACGTTTGTTTACTCAGCCGTCTCCAAATGCGGCATTGATGTTTCGGGTAGCTGCTGCGGCATTATGATCACTCTTCCACTCATACAAAAACAATTATCTAAAATCTCGAGAATTTATTCAATGATTAAGAGGACTTGGCACCCTTTGAGCAAACTTCTTTATTTACGTATTTAAAAATTATATTTTAGCATTTTATACAATGTTTCTATTCAAGAAAATGTTACCAGATGAAAATTTTCATATATTATTCACACAATTTTAAAAATTTTAATTTTTTGAAGAAAATTGGGAAAATTTTAAAATCCTGCTCCTTTTGTAAAAATAAATTTTTTGACCTGAAATTTTTTATAATACTCTTATGGATGATCTAAACAACTTTAGGGATCGATTTTAGAATAATTTCATTCGTTTTCGAGAAAAAAAATAAAATGTTGATATACAGGCTAAAAATCAACGAAAAAAGCCAACATGTCTTACATTTTATTTTTTTAAAAAAAAGTATTCAGTTTATAGCAAAACGGATCCTTAATTTTATTACATGCTTTATTTTCAACACGCAAGAAAAAAATGGAAGTGATTGGTGAATAATTGTCGAAGGAGTAGCATTTTGAATGCACTAAGGTTTCAAAAAACACAAACTGAGAAAAACAGGTTTAAAGTTTATAATTCTGAAAAAATAATTATTATAAGCTTAATTAAACTTAAAATACCACTTTAAGATATTAGTTATACGTTTTTCTTTAAAATAATTACATTTTCATATTTTTTTAACCCACATATTTTTATAAATGATCAATTTTTAGAGAATACTAATTGCCCATGAAAATGCAAGAAAAATGAAAAAAAAAAAAATTTCTGTCACGACAGAAATGTTAGCTGTTTTTCTTCTTATAATATTAAAGTATTACATTTGTATGAAAAATATATCAGGAAGAAGAACTGAAATTATAAAATTATTAATTAAAAATGCCTTAAATTAAAAATTTTACATGCAGACATTTCACAAGGAAGAAAAATTACATTATTGTATTGCCTCGGAATTTATACTATTCTTTTTTATAGTTATTATTTCTATTTCTAAAATAGATTTTTTTTATCATAAAGCATTTTTTAGCTTTTTTTCTAAAAAGGGGGTGTGGCTGAATTGCCTAATTTGTTTTCGAATGAAGTTTTAGTCAACTTCTAACTTTCCGACATGCACAAGTGATATATCAATCGAAAGATAATAATGCAAAGAATAAGATTAAATGAAAATAAAAAAACGATAGGTTTGTGATTTTTAGGTTACCAAGTCCTCTTAAGAATACAAAACTATACAAAAATCACATTATATTTAAATAAATATATCAAATAAGATAAAGTAATGTTTTAGCTTTAAAATGATACATAATATATGAATATATCAACCATTTCGTATTAGAAAAAAAAACTCGAAAACGCACTGGTCGAAGTCAGACAATTCATTTGTAACAACCTAATGCAAATTCCAGGCAGAAGCAAACTAAGCAAACACTTATAAAGGAACTTAAATTTCATTTAAAAAAAGGTTCAAGAAACAAAAGCTATCCTTATTTTACAGCGATGTTAATTCAAACAATAAAATAATTCACACTCTTAGAAATGTAATATTTCTCACACTATTTGTATTTATTTAATTTTGTTTATAATATATGTCTTTTGTTTATGTCTAATGTTTGACATAAAATTTGATTATATCTAATTAAAGTTATGTTAGTAACTCAGAAACTACGAGTGAAGAAAATTATGTAAGTCCGTTTTGTGATTAAATTTAGTTTTAGAGTATTTATAACAGTAATAAAACTACTTTTGAAGAAATCATTATCGATAGAAAACCCTTAGTGGAATATTTCTTATGAAAGAGTATAACAATTTTTTGTTTTAAGTAAATTAAAATAGTACGTAATACAATTAAACATATTCTAAAATTTTTTGTTAACTAGCATTTTCATAAAAAAATTAATTTAACTTTTGTTCTTTAAGAGATTAAAACAGATCTGAATTTTTTTTTCATGAGTTTTCTCTATTTTACTCAAAAATACGACTACATTGATTAAATGGGTAAAGTTTTAAAGCAATACAAACTATGATAAGAAGTACAAAACTGATCCAAATTAATTAGAAAAAAAAACACATATATATATATATAATTTTATCAAGTCAGCTGTAACACAATTAAGAAAAATTACTAATTTGATGATCAAAATGAAAGCAATAATAATAATAATAAGCTTTCCTCCAACTCGCATTCATTTTCACTCGGCTGTGTCTGATCACGAAAAAAAAAATCAAATCAATAACAAAATTTTATTTTTATTCTCATTTTCCCATTTTTATCAGCGCTGGTGGATTATTCAGCTTCTACATTTTTTATTTATTCACAATTTCTCCAAAATAGACAAAATCAACCGACAAAAGTGAAATTTTTCTTTTGCTGGCCCTTTCGTTTTCATTTTTCAAAATTTCTTTCAAAAGGAAAGCAAGCGTACTTCATGTAGCTTTGCCAAAATTCAAAGAAATGTTTTTGACTGAAAAATGCTTTTCTTCTTTTTTGTCAAATGAGTACTAGATCTTATTTTGAAGACCGAAAACTTCGAAAATATTATTTTCTTCCTCTGTCCCTCTAAAGAATCCCGTGGTACCCTAGTGATCTTTTCCTTTTCCAAAGGGTTTTGCTGTCTTTGGTAAACGCGGGTGTCATGACCCCGGGGTACCCTAGTGATCCTTCTCTATTTTCGACCCTCCTTCTTGTCATTCAATTTATCCTTTCCTTCTTTTCCAGCCTAAATCACAGATTATATTAACGAATGTGTGGCACAGTATAGCCAAACTTAGCTCTTGCGCCAAAAAAAAATCAACACTTACTCACTTTTTCCTCTAAAGAGAAATAAATAGCGTATTTACGTCAAATACGTCTGCTTTCTGAGCTTATTTTAAACTGAGTCCTCAAACAGCAAATGCATCAAAACTCACATGAATTGTTAAGGGCGAATATTATGATGTAGAATAGCATTTGAGAGATTTTAGTTCTTTTCAGATGCATATTAGAAGTTTTTCGAAATAAAAGCTCCAAAATTTCATAATAAATGAAAAGTGAACAAATTTATATTGCATAAGTAACTTTAATTGACTATTTAGGTGGTATTTTTATAAGCATGTTACAATTCATTTATTACTTAAAAACATAATTTTAAAAGAAAATATTAGTAATTTCTTGTAGATATTATCAGTTTTATCGATTCATCTCAAACTAAGATGTTTCTTTTATTTAAAGAAAAATGCAGCAAACTCTTCTTATGCAATTCAAGCCAAAATTGTTTTATGTGTCTCAGGAAATTTTAAAATTAAATACTGTATTATCTACTCATAAACGCTAGTCAACTCAACTACTACTTTTTCTCATTTGAAATCAATTTTAAAAAAATTTGTGAAAATTAAGCAGTTTCATATGGGTTATACACAGGAATCAAACTTGATAGTCAATAGTAAATAAATGCGATGAAGTAAAATGAATATTTAAGGTAGAAAAATGTAAAAATGTGTTACACTGATATATAAACTAAACAAAACTCAGTGGTGCAACAGCCCATGGCGGCCTTATTTCAGTTTTTTCGTGACCTTGGGTACTGAGGTGCACAAGCAGATATTCCGGTCAGATGGTCAGTCTGACACGAAACCCCAGTCCTAAGTTCCCAAGCAAGCCTGTTACTCATTTATTGACACACAGAAAAAAATGAAAGACTGATACGACATTTCCTATCCGGGGTTTTGTATGATGTACATATTGTGCAATAATAATTAAGAAAACTTAACATTTTTTTAAACAAAATATTTATGGAAATAAAACCACATTCAATTGCATTAAAATAAATAAATGCATTTTAATACAGATTTATTAATGTGTTTATTATGAAAAATTTAAAGTATCAAGTTATTCGAATAATTAAAAAGTTATATTTAAGAATGAAAAAAATTAATTAATATGTCTTTAGGAAACTGTACGATGGCGTAATAAAAATAAACTAACCCAGTAAATCTCAGGACAAATAATTGAATTTGGTGTGTGGGGGGCTTGCATGTCTAATGTTCATTAAACTACTGCTAAGGCAAACTTTTATGTAAAGATTTTGAATCTTGCATATATTTTAATCTTATCAATTTAAGGCCTCTAATACGCGGCGTTTCTCGAACTATGGGGCGCACCTGTCTAGGGGGCGTTATAACTCTACTAGAGGGGGCACGAGCCTATTGAAAAGTCGAAAACAAAAGATCACTTTAAAAAATTTATTGAAAGTAAACAAAGAATAACAATAAAAAAATAAAATACATTATAAAAAATAAAATACACATTTACACTGATATAATACACTTATAAATGTATGAGTACTGTACGATGTATTTTATAATCAATTTAACAATGCTTAGTTAAGAACAAGTTTAATAATTATTAGTGACCCCATGGGTTTGTCATATATAAAATAATAAACAGCAATTAACAATTATCTTAATAAAATGTACTATTTATAATTAACCCTTTAACTGCTGATTAAAAGGTATGCAATTCACTCCCCACTGACACCGCTTTTCACATAGACTCGTTCTGTGGCGCATGTGATGTATTGGAAGGGGGAGGGAGAAAAGGAATAAATGAGCAAATCCTTCGCAGACTCTGTCAAAGTCCTTTCATTGCATTACAAAGCCTTCGAAATAATTTTATGGTAGCAGTGCTCAAAATAGATCGTACTTCGGAGCGACGTATATATACGTCTTTGACAATTAACTTTTGGCAGAGTGAGACGTATATATACGCCAGTGACACCTAAGAAGTTAAAATAATATTGTAGCTTTAGTATTAAAGTATATTATTATTGAATTCAAAAAACTGTTATTGTATGGAGGGGTGGGGGTGGGGGAAACGATGGAAATTCTAATTGAATATTGGGCCACAAGTATTGAACGTTTGAGAAGAGCACTGCTCTAATATATGAATTCATGTATAAAAAACTAATTCAACTTACTTTCTCTCAAATAAAGATATAAAAGCTTTTTTTAAAAAAAATATGTCATAGTTATTTCCTTTTTCGCGTGTTTCACGGGCATACATGGTGGCATATAAAAACAAATAAACCGCGCCAATACTTATTGTTTTATCCGACATCCTGGCTTCTGTTTCCAAAATAAGTGCTACTCGAAAGATTATTTATTTTTACGGGAAAAAATTCTTATGTTAAAATAAAGCTCAAGATGAAGGAAGTGAAAATAAAAATATCGTGAGAAACTTCCTTATACACATCCAGAATTATTTTTCTCTTCTTTAAAAGATCAGAAAAGAAAAAGCTAATTCGAGAAAAAAAAGAGTTACAATATATATTTCAAAGTAAAAACATCATCTGAAGTTCTTCAACTATTTGAAATTCAAACAAAATCTGACGCTCGTATGTGTGTTCATAAAAAAAAGTTTTTTACAAGATGTCCTCCACTTCAACTGAGTATCTCTAAATTTATTTATAGAAACTGAATTGAAAAACCATGTTCATATGATATATTTTATTAAACCTTATTCTACCTTTGGATATAAATTTACTTATATTTATGAAAACGAAAGATTTTAGTAATTACACTTATGGTCATCCAAAACGAAATACAATGCAGAAAAATTCTAATAGACGTGGAATGTTTTGCTATGCGAAGATATTATTAAAGCATGCGAATGATTGGCAATTTAGTGCACATGTAAATCATCTGTACTAATAGCCCCACCTAAAAGTGCTATATAATTAGAGAACTAAAATATATTTTTAAACGAAACTCACACGAGCACTTTTGTTATGAAAATAATTGTTACCTGGAGAAATTGTGGATTTTCTTTAAAAGGGATCAAGACTCATGTTGGTCGAAATCAAGCAACAATGATGTGAATAAGGAAGAAGTGGCTGCAAAGAAGACTGCTCGAAAACGGGAAAGATTGCACCAGCCTCATTGAACCACCAAGCTCAAAGATAAGCAAGTTGCGGTCATGGAAATCATCATAGGTCACTCGACAGTTCGAAGAATTCCTAAACAATTTGAATCTTTTTGTAAAACAATCCGTGTTTGACTGTACCGTATGATATTTATTGTAGCAGATGAGTAACTTACGAACACTTTTATTGTTGACTGTACATCACAAGCATATAGGACTTCAATTGTACATTGACAAGCTTTTCTACAAGTAAAAAAAATGTGACATGAAATTTCTTTAAAGTTATTTATTATAAGATATAGTAGTTTTAACGTAATTAATTGTTTGATTCATTAACACCTAATTAATGAAATCGACAGTGATATGTCGAAGTCAAAATTTAAACTGAAATCCTCGCGAAGCAAAATTTAATGAAATTCGTACTAGAGTTACTATGAAATAATAGAAGATAATAAAGTTTTGTAACTCCTGGAAGCAGAAATTCTGGACTTCAAATACGATTGCAAGGAGAGATCCAGTCAAGAATTAAACAACTTATTTCAAGTAGTTAAAAATTATATAAACCTCTTGAGAACTCAAATGAAAATATTCATAAAAGTTTGAATTTAAAGTTTTCATACACCTACCTCAATTAAATGATTTTAGTGGTATGTTTTTTAGGAACAATTTGATTTATTAATTTTTTCTAATCTTAAACCTATTGTTTCTCAAAACAATTTAAGGGGTTTAAAGCCTACTCTAACTGTAATTGCCCGAGATATTGTAACCTTAAGCGATTCTTATGTTTTATAATGTTTAAAAAATGGTTTTAAAATGAAAACAATCAAACTCCAATAATTATTTGAATGAAATATTATCCATGAATAAGATTGCCATAATTGCTAAACACTGGTTGCAACGTAATGTTTTATTTTACTCTAACGGAAAAAAGCAATCAAAAATTTAAGAATTCTAATAAAATGAATCAAAAGAATAATAAAAATGATGCAGGGTTATTTTCTTAGCCCGATCATATTTTAAAGTTGATTTCATTTTCGTAATTATATATCATTTTTTCTTCTTTCATATAAGTATTTAAAATTATTTATCACATATCATTTCTAAATTAAAGACATTAAGACAAATTAAAATTGATTCAATTGTCTCAAATGGCAACCTTATCCTTTCGTCCAAACATTCAGTTGACATAAGGGAAAATATTATCCGTCCTTTAAGTAAACATGAGCGAAAATATTATCCTACATTTGAGTTGTGCTGGCTGGGTGGCGTAGTTGGTTTTTTGCTGGCCTTCCGTACCTAAAATTGCGGGTTCAACCCCGGCTGAAGTCGGTTGATTTTCCTGATGCAGAAAATCAACAGTGGCCATGTCGTATGATTATGCGGCATGAAAAAGATACCTTGAGTGTCTGTTTGGCTTGGATTCTCTCGGTAAAATTAAATTCCTAAGTACAAACTTCGCATCAGCAGACCTTAGGAGCCTCTCTCTGGGGAAGAAACTGTGCGTCAAAACTACTTGCGATAGTTGGTATCGCCTAAATGGTACCGCACTAAAAAGGGATACCAGCTCCTGTGAAACGTACAAGGTCTGCAAAAGTAGAAAAGCAAAACAAAGCCCATTACAGGAAAAAAGCATTTGAGTTGTTGGTTCGTATACGTATTCGCATATCTTTACATGACTTCTTATCAGTATACTTTGCATATATCTGCAAAACTCCAATCATTTCTTTCCCATACCTATTTTAAGAGTTGCTTTCCCAATTTTAGATTTCTTTTTTCCTCTTAAAATTCTTAAGTATACAAAATTGTGGAACAAAATAACAATCTTGCCCCAATATCTTTGTTTCTTACTTATAAATACGTAATAGTAAGACTTATATTTTTGAACTTATACAGCTTCTATAATTTTCTTACTCCTTGATATTTAAGTAGCATTTAATTTACTATCTTATCAATCACTATTAAATATATTTAAATATGATCTATGAGACATAACAAAGAAACTTCTTCATTCTTCATCTACATAAAATACAGTTTCAATGACTCATTGTATGCAAATACTAATTTAATTCAGCAACCTGTACTCACTATAAACAACGGTGAATCTCACTCTTCAATAGAACTGGTTTTCAAATTACCGATTCAATACAATGCAAATGAAAAGTTACTTGTATTAAACTTTATTTAAACCAAATGAGTACCGAATCTGCCTTTAATAAATAATAAAATTTTATAACATATTCTCATCTTTAAAGCTTATTCTGAAGTTCTCTTTTATAAAGAGACAGAATATATCTACTAAGTAATCAATTCAAAGTATGGCATAATATACTCCTATACTCATGGTAATTCAAAAGTTTGAATGAAAGAACAAATTTATACCTGACTGTTATATCATCTGACATGCTTAGAAGTTTATTCTAAGTGAACCATTAGATTTCGCATTTCTCTTCAGTTAATTGTGGATGTATATAGAGGAAGGAATTCTTCAACTGAAACCTCTCCAGTGGGGAAATAAATGTCTTCTTTCCTAGCAGCTATCATTACATTTTGTGTCGGTGTGAAACAGCACCTTCGTCTTTTAAAGGTGTTTCAGAGGAGCAAATTGCGTCGTAAAGAACTCGAAGTGGCTGATTGTGGGAATTTATTTAGCTATTTTAAATTAGGGACAACAAAACGAAAGTGTTCCGTGGTATTGCAGCTCTAGAGAAAATATAGTAAAAGCTAACCATGATTTTTGTTTCGGGTCTGAAAATTTTGTAGCGTAAATTAGATTTCTTTCCTTAAATTCCACTTTAAGTAGCATCGCACTCATTATTGTTAAACTCAGCTCAGTAATGGAAAAAAGGTTTCTGCTTAAAAAAGAGAATAAATTCGATTTTGCTTACAATTCTATTCATTAAGAATATATTTGGAAGGAGTTTTATCCGATGCTTAAGTTTTCCGAAAAATGACCTGTATTTAAAGTGTGTGATTGTGTGGGATACTTAACTATTCTTACAAACAATATGATTTAAATCAAATGGTTATCATATACTGATGTTCAGTAAGTTAAAGTAGTGCACAAATCTTCTTAAAATTCCCAAAATTACATTACGCTGTAAACTACAATAGACTTGTAGAGTGTACATTTGGAATTTATTTATTGATTTGAAAATGAAATCTGTAAAATTTCAAGCAATATGTTTGAAGCAAGTAATAGTGTAAATACACTGAATTATGTATTTCTTGATTTCAATTAGAGGTAGTCAGAACTGATTTATTTATTTATTGCACATGACTCATTTTAAAGTTTATTTTTTGATTCGCGAATCATTTTAAGCCGTCGTGTTTCATAAACAGATTAACCAAAAAAAGTAATTATCATTTATTAATAATAAAAACATTTGAGTTTAAAATAAATTCATTATGCAAAGTACTCTATTTAAATAAGTGAAGTTCAAAAGTTTAATATAAACAATATCCCATGACAGTTAAATTTATATATTTGAACGAATTCTCGTGAAATATTTCTGAAAATAGACATCAAACAATAGACTTAATCTTGGTGTCTTTTATCTGTATTTTGTTATTATTTGCCCTGCTTCGTAAGGCTATGGTATTTTAATAATCAAGAACGCAAGCTAGTCAGTTAGCGATAATCGCGTGTGGTTTCGAGTTCATATTTATAAGTGAAATACAATACTAGAATTAAAATTTGTTGACTCGTTTTATAATATAAAATTTTTTGTAACAATTGCATTTCAAGGCCAAGGTATATGTTTAACTTCCTCCTCGTATTCATCAAACCATGATTAGACAAATCCCGCATCATCGGTAGGTGCATTATCATTTGTAAAATTCCAACTCCTGCAGTAAAACAAAATTTACATCGTACGATGAACCTGTTCGGCTAAAATTTCTCTATACTTATTCTAGGTGATCCTTCCCTTCAAGGTTATGATTGACCCAGCAGAAATCACGACTCCTCTTCCCATATCATAACAGTTCCACCTCCAGGCTTCACAGTTGGAAGGAGACAATCAAGATCATACTCTTGTGTGGGTGTCCTCCAAATACGCACCCATCCTGTTGTAAATATAAGTGTAAAAGACAATTCGTCACACCATATTACTTTCATCCACTTATCAATTGCCCAGTTTATAAGTATGACACCACTGTCGATGATGTTTGGCATTAACATCTGTGACAAGTGGCTTGGGAATTGCTGCTCTACCATAAATATTCTATTCAGAAAAGTGTATTCTAGCTGTAATCATTAACATTGGAGAATCCAGAAGCTGATAGGGTTCTGTGGTGACTTTTTCTGTAGTTGTTCACTTTTTAGGCATTACGCTCCGCTTCAATACCTGTCGGTCTCTTTAACTGAGCTTCTCTTTCCGTCATCTCTTTAACTTACAGAGCTTGTCTTGCTGCGCTGTGTGTATTTCGTCATGACTTTAGACACGATACATCTTTAAACGCCTAAGAGTTGGGATGCTTCGTTGACACTTACTACAGGCATACGGGCTCCTACAATTTGGCCTCTTTGAAAATCTGAGAGGTCTAACATTATACGACTTTTGAAAAATTCCAAGATTTACAGAACTTCAACAAAGCTACCTCATACTACTAGAATATATATATATTTCTATACATGAAAAACCGGTAGCTCTTAATGTATTTTAATGCTTGAGAAGCTCCTACAAAAATGTCACTTTTTTTACAGTTGTTTCCAATATTATGATAACCCCCTGTATAAAGAATGATATTTTCAACAATCACAATGCTTTCTTTTCTTTTTTCTCGTAAATCTTATGAAAAGGATTCGGAAAAATTCATTAACATCTATTTATAAATTAGTTGAAAATGGTTAAATTTCCTGAACAGCAGAAGGCCCAGAGTGGAAAAAAGCAATTTAAGATTCCAAAGTTATAAAAAATTGGTGTGCATTCATTTATGATATTGCAAAACGCACACTGACGTAGCTAATTTTTATAACCAAAGTTACTAATGGTTTTAATACCCCTCGTTAATAGGTATTTAAATATTTCAAAAATCTCACATGAATATGAAATATTCAAATGGAATTTATTTTCTAAATTTCTAATAGGGGTAGCTTTACCCTTCTCACACAAAGAGAACACTAGTTTTTTTTTCTACAAATCCAATTAGTATCCTTCTAAATAATCAGAGATGGATCAAACAATTTGATTTCTGTTTTTGGCTTTGAAAATAGGAATTAGTATTTGTTCGATGAGAAAAAAAGTTTTCCATTCTTAAAAGCCTCGTTCTTCAGAAAACTTTTAAAATTCAAATTTATTTTCCGCTTGCGATCTTTACCTTTAGAAAAGAATAAAGTTAAAGCATGAAATTGAAAGTGATGGGTGAGAAGAAAAAAAATCCTTACTCTGTTGTCGCCTTTTTTTAATTTGACTTAATTTTTGTTTAAAACAATAACAATAAAAGAAAGAAAAACCACTGAGCTCTACTGAAGCCTTACAAAAGGATAAGATAAATGAATTTTAAAAAGTTGCTAACCGATTTCAATCTTCTTAATCGTCAATGCTCAAAAAAAATGCAGAAAGATTATTTTATTCAGTTTCATTTTGATAAGAAGAAAATGGCAGATTTTTTAAATTTCATTATACGTTCATCTTAGAACAAAATTCTTTTTTTCCTTTTTCAAGAGTATTTTGCAACTTTGATATCTCAAGTTTTACATTTTTTTTTTAATCAAACGGCTTCATTCGCAACTAAGTAATTTACATTAGAAAAATATAATTTATTGAATACACCAATTTTTAATTTACTCTGAAATAACTTTTATCAAGAAAGGATCTTACGTCTATTCCAGATTGAAAACATCCTTTATTCCTCAAAAATTTCTTACGTTGTATTGACCAAACTGAACAAAGTCTGGCTAAGTTTCAAAATTCATTTTACATTAGTAATCCATATTGCTCAAACCTGCTTCGTATTCAATGGATCTTTACCATTGATAAACGAAGTACAGAGACCACTTGTGTTTTTAATTTTATTTTCAGGAAACGATTATTTTTTAAAATGTATCAAAACTTTTCAACAAAACTCGAACTGTATTCAACTGTCTAGATTGCGCAAAATTTATTTTCTATATCATTAAATAATTAGACTTTTTTATAACTAAATTTAATTTTTTCTGATTTTTGTCGTTATGAAATGTTATGTATGTTTATGAATTTTAAATGATAAATAGCGTATAAACTCTCTTATCAATTTTTAAACATATTCCTTCAATAAATCTATGTAAATTGCCATTGTTTCACATTTTTTTAGGAATATGTTCTAATTATTCCTTTACTTGATTATGTTAACTATATTTATAAATCGCAGATTGTTATTCAGCAGAATCATAATCATTAAAAAATTTCTCAGTTCATTAACATTAAAAAAGCTTGAACCTTAAGCTAATTGCTCTCTCAATTTGTTTGAGGTATAGAAGTTATGATCATGAAGTCGAAGCCGGCGTGTCATGAGTTCAAACCCTAAAGCCACTAAAGAGCTTCCGTGTAGATGGGAAGATGAGAGTTAAATTGGTCGAAGCCCCAAAGTCCTCTCATTGGCGTAGCATGATAATTTGGAGTAGTGTTTCAGGTCAGGTGCAGTTCTCGTCACTTTACCGATTACTAAGTTCTTTTCTAGTAGCCCTCGTGGGCCGCGGTAGTCTAGTGGTCAAGATAACGGACTTGTGCCTGCAGTGCCATGAGTTCGAGACATGCAGAGGGAGACGAAGCACGTTAGATTTGTCAAGGTTCAAGCGTCCTCCCGTTGGTGTGGGGTAGATGTTAGGAGAGGGGATGCCGACTCACATGTCACCCTTATCACTTGACTATGGTTCAAATTTAGGAGAACTGTTACCACCAATAAACCTCTAGAAGTTTTATAGGGCGTGTTTTCACTCACGCACTCTCAGTAGCCGTCGTGTTGCATTATAGAGCAAAGCTAATGAACATTCACTCAATCTTAATTCCTTTTATTCAAATTAGTCATTTTAGGCAATTTGTGACGAATCTGTACGGAACCTTTCCACTAATATTCTTAGGCGTCTTTTTGGGGATTACAAATTCGCGTATATTTCCAATCAACTCCAAAAAGTGAACGGGATATGCAAAATAGATAGGGAATTTAAGTAGAGCGTTGTAAGCTAGCAAGTATGAAGGCTATTGAGCCAGCAGCAGTAGCCTCAAATTTAGAGGATGTCATTGGATAACGTTAGTGAAGCCTTATTGCTGTTATTCTACGGAAGAACTAGATAGCTGATATACCAAGCGGTAACTATAATTTATGTACGCTTAAAATAAGCCTTAGTTTAGTAAAATTAGTTAAAGTTAATGAAAGCTAATAATTCGAGTAACGTGTATTTCTCGGACCTCCTATTTCGGTAGACCTTATTTGATCTTGCACATAATTACTGATTAATTTCATAATTCGTAATTTAATTTAATATTAAAGGTAAATCCCTTTTGTTTGACGTAACATAGAAATATTATATGTTATTAGAGTTTCTGATATTTGAAGTGTTATAATAAATACTAGTTATTACTATACAAAATGGCTCTTAGTGATTCTTTGCCTCAAATTAATATTGGTGTCCAGGGTGGAACCCAGGGGGGTCTACACAAATTTGAAAACATCAGTAAATTTTAGCCCATATTTCTTTAATTAATACCTCATTAAAAATTAGGCTTTCTTAAAAAGATCATTTCAATTTCTATTTTGAAGTTGAGAAGCCTAATTATTAATTAATCAGCACTGCTCTATGTTCAAATTTTTGAGAAATATTCTAATTAAATTACGTAATGCTAAAATATCGAATGTATCTGTATTCCAATGATTAGAAAGATAGAATTGTAGAATCTTCTGTTTTTTATTCCGAATTTTCTAATTATTTTTCGGCCTACAATTAGAAGCAAGGGAGGCATCCCATTTCATTTCATTTATAAAGATCTTATAGTTTTAACTATCATGCTGTCTCGTTCCAATTAAAAGACCGTGTAACATTATAGATTTCCGACAGATAATGTTCGAATTTTTCCGAAAGCTTGGAATTTCTGAAATATTGTGTGAAATTATATTAGAACTAAATTATCACTGTGAACAAAATGAGTGAAATTCTACAGACAATTATGTTTCCAAATAAGTTCATTTCGGCTTACACTTTCATTTCTTTCATCAGTGTTAATAAAGACAACACAACAAAATACGTGTAGTTAAATATTTCAACATAAAATTAATAAAACTGAAGCCATTGAGAATATAGAAAACCAAGCGTTGCGAAATGTTACAAAACGAAAAATAAATGGAGTAATGAAATATATAATAATACACTGCTGGACAATTGCTAAGGACGGATAACACTATCATCCATAGCAACCACAAAATGAAAGGAAGCAAAATGTGGAAAATTAGAATAAGTGCGGGATATTAGTAAGAAGAAGTATGAGTATGCAAATTTTTTTTTTCCACGTCGGTTCATCACGTGATAGCGTTCATAAGAGCTTTAAAGGTTTTGACGCGTGTGGTCAGTTGTTGTTTCAAGTCAAAGTTTTACAGGAAAGATTTAATAGACGAACTTAAAATTTTTGGCATGTCTTCCCGACATCACATAGATGATTTTATGCGTGGCCGAACTATTGGAAAAATCGAGGAAGGGCGAAAAATAACAGATGTTGCCAGGGAGTTTGACATCGCTCACAGCGTTGTTTCACGGCTGTGGAAGTCATTTAAAACTACGGGAATGTGTAGTAGACGGCACGGGGGAGGTCGTGTTAGAAGTACGACGCCTGCAGAAGACAGATATATCGTCCTATCAGCAAAAAGGAACAGGCGCACCACAGCTCAGCAGTTGGCAAATCAGTTTCTTGCTGCCTCAGGAAAGCAGATCTCCCGAAAAACTGTTGCCACACGTTTGAGGGGAGGAGGACTATACGCACGCAGACCTGTTGTGTGTGTCCCATTGACCAGACAGCACCGTACTGCCCGTTTGCAATGGTATCGTGAGCCTCACAATTGGACTGAACAGGACTGGGCATGCGTACTATTCTCAGATGAGAGTAGGTTCAGTCTGTCATCGGATTGTAGACGCGAACTGATCTGGCGCGAGAGTGGTACTGCTTATCGTCCAGAAAATATCCAGGAAAAGGACCGATATCCGACCTGCAGTATCATGGTGTGGGCCGGCATCATGATCAATGGCCGCACGCGCCTACATGTGGTTGCGAATGGGACTATGACGGGCCAACGATACATTGATGAAGTTCTACTTCCTCATGTTCGTCTTTTCCGTGGTGCTGCCGGGGATAAATTTGTTTTTATGGACGACAACGCAACATGTCATCGAACACTCGCTGTTCAGCATTGTCTAGACAGCGAGGGTATTCAACGTCTCGTATGGCCAGCGCGTTCTCCCGATCTAAACCCCATTGAAAATGTGTGGGATGCTTTGGGGAGGCAAGTTGCGGGTCGAAACAATCCTCCGACAAACAAGAACACCCTCATCTGTGCACTCACAGAGGAATGGGATAAATTGCCTTAACAGCTGCTGGCTAATGTTGTGCAAAGTATGGTACGACGTGTGGAATGTTGCATTACACTCCACGGTGGACATATCCCGTACTGATACCTTTCTTTAAGGTGCCTGCTGACTTTTAGATGCATTGTTCCATTTCTCCGTACGCAGATCAAATGAACATTTTTTTTTTCTTCCAGATGTTTCACAGCTTTTGTACTTTCCAGAACAATAAATATTCTTTATTCTAATGTCTGAAGAGTGTGGCAACTATATTTTATCCTACTAGGCCTCATGTCTCGCTTAATGTTATGCTACATAGCAATTTGTGATCCGTCCTTAGCAATTGTCCAGCAGTGTAGTATATTTAATCTCAATAGGAATTTTTCTTGAATATATTTGCATAAGAATGAATGAAGTTATTTCTCTGACGCATTCCTACGTACTAATGAAATATAATGGTATTTAAATATACATTATTACTAAATAGCATATTGGTTAAAAAATTTCTTTATTGCAGATATGGAAAGACACTATTACACATAAATTTCTCACATTCTACATTAAAAATAAAGAAAAAAGTTACTTTATGTGAAAAGAAATAAAGTTCGTTTGTCAATAAGCATTATTACAATAACTTCTTAATAGAATGATAAGAAGTACATAATTATTTCATTACAAGCTTGATTTTAATGCTAAGTATTGAAAGGAAAGGGTACACTAAAAAATAAATTCAATGGGGAAAATGGGATAAATTGAAACGTTAGCATAATTCAAGAAAAAGCTCTAAATACGTTTTTCTCTTCAAGTCTCTCAGTATACAATTGCTTAGAATCCATTCCCTGAAATGTAGTTTCAGGTGCAAAAAAAAACACATTTTCACTTGTACTCAATAAATCATTACTCAGGTTAGTCAAGTGGTCAATATCATGACCGGCTGGCGTAGTCGAAGTCCCGGATTTCAAACTTAGTGCCATCTTAGAGGATATCGTGCAAGTTATATAAATCTGTTGAGGCTCAATATTCTCCCATTGGAGTGTTGTGGAATTTCGGAAAGGAGGTGTCCGCTCAGCTGTCGTCTTTATCTCTTGACCAAGATTTAGATTTATAAGTTCCAAGACCAGAAATCCTCGTAATGCTTCGCACTGCGATGTAAAATGAAATCAAATTTAACCGATCATTAGAAATTGTGTTGCAGTGAAAGTCGTTTAACATGAAACTGAAAGGAGTTAAATAATTTTTCGTAATAAAGGATACTACCAAAAATATAATGTATCGACAAAATTAAATTTTTTAATATGTATGTATGCATCTATTTAATATAAAATTTCCATTTCTTTTAAAAAAACAAAACATTTATTGAGCCTTCGGAAAATAATTTGATATTTTTCTTTGCATTTTCATTTTTGGCAACAATATGTTAACAAATTATTTGATATCGTACACTCTGTAATTCACTTTACATTTGGAATGTACTTTTAAATCACTGAACATAATTCTCATGATATTTCTCATTTAGGATGATATGGGAGCAGGAACTGCGTTATTTATTTCATTTTCATCATCGTAATCTGCATCAATGATAATTGTTCAGTTTTGAACAAATTCAAAAATGTCTTTGTCTGTTATAATGATTCTATATAACTGAATTTTAGAGCTAAAGTAGAATATAACTTCACTAAAACTTAACAAGGTTTTGAAACTGAAGCTAAATTTTATCTTGCTTTTATGCAAGTAGTCATGTACACTGACGCCAGAACAGTTGTATGGCGAAATCTATTGACATTAGTTAAAGTTTAACAATTGCATACTGATTATGAAAATATAATCCTTTTCAACATCTTATCTTAAGGTGCCTTAAAATGACAGTCTAAAAACCAAAAACATAAAAATAGAATGAAACAAATATGTGGGAAAGAAACATATATGTGCTCACTCATCCCAACTATAGAGTAAAATTATGTGCGCCACCGACAATGGCCCCGGTTAATATATATATAGTCCTGAAATACACCAGTTAAAAATTCATTCGCACACACACACATTCAATGGTCCTGAATCAATTTAAAAAATATTATCCTGTTGATTTCGTCTAAATAAGGTTTATTGTTATGCACATAACCTATCGAAATGTTTTTCTCACTATTCTTCTAGTATTCGTAGAAAAGGCAGAAAATCCTCCTTTCTTAATTAGAGACAGGACACTTTCATTGCTTGAGTCATAAGTACTACATGGTTCATTCCACTAGAAAGTATCCTAAATCACTCAAACTCTTTTTCTTCTCCCCCTCAAGTTTCAGATAAAGAACATTTATTTCCGCCTATACAGCAGAGACGTTGTGTTGTCACACGGAAATAGTTATATACAAATTAACTTGCTGTCTTCGAAACTTTTTGTGCAAAATTCAGTTATAAATCTTTTCCAGAGTTCATTCACAATATGTTACATTTAAAAAATTAGCACAATGTCCTATAATACTAAGAAACCCAGAGAACTTCTTTGCAACAGTTATAAACCACCCTAATTGTCAATCTTCATGATTCTTAGAGAATCCACTTAGTAAATTCTTTATTAATTTATACACATTTTACTAATTTCAAATTTTTATTGGTTTTCATCTTAATACTGTAAATTTTATCTACAATTTTGTTTCAAATCACTTGTTATCTCATTTAAATTATTTAATTAGGCAACTTGTACTTAACTGATAGCTACTGAATTTACTCGAAACAGCAAATGTAAGTTAAATCGGTTAACCAAAATAACCGCTACCATATCGCAGGTGTACCGTTCAAGAATGAATCCATCCCTTTAAAGCCACCCACAAAGTACCTAGATCTACTTCCTAGATAAAACCAAACAAAAGAACCCAGAGACTCATGAAAGCTTGCCTACCATTATTAAAAGAGGATTCATAGAATCCAGGTGGTACGTCATATGTCATTGTGTGTCTCGCTAAGTTTTTACAGTAGTGATAAGTCTTCATTTTACCACACCTCATTCTCATATTTATTTCTGCTTCTATTTCAGATTATTGAAACGTTCAAATGGCCGAATCTTCGATGTTCTTCAATATTCAATTTACGTAGTTTGGCTAAAAATGAACTTAGAATAACCTTTTTTTTTAAAATGTTCTCCTTTTGTGAAAAATGCTTCTTTTATAATAATATTTTGCATGTATATAGATCAGACCTCTGTACAGAGGCTCAACTATGATTTTTGAAAAATTCACATTATTTTCAGTTACAACCATTTGAAATAATTATCGGCGTTTTTTTTTTAATTTCTTCCCTCTGTTGTCGTAAAACATGGATAAACCCACTTTTAAGTTATATATTTCAAAAATTCTAGTTGCGCCTCTGTACAGATGTCTGAGCTATATACCCCCAAAATATTATTATAATAGAAGCATTTTTCCCAAAAGGAAATTATCTTGAAAATGGATCATTCTATGCTCCTTTTTTGTCAAATATTGTACTTAAAAAGTTTTTCTCATTGTAATACTATTCTTAAAATAATTTTATATACATTTTTTAATCCAAGTGACACTAAATATCATAATTATTATCCATTTATACGCTTTTGCAAAATCACGGTTCCGAACGTAGTCGGATACCTTAAATATTTCTTTGATGCTTTCATCATGTTTCACTTACAATTTAGCTCTTCTTTCTCAGAAATTTTGTTGCCGCGGTAGCCGAGTGGTATAGGTATCGGACCGTGGCTTGCTTTGTCACGGGTTCGAGCCCGTACCACTAAAGACCCCCGTGTAGGGCAGCGATGCGCGTTAAATCTGTCGAGAGCTGAAACGTCCTCCCGTTGGTGTGGTAGTTAGGAGAGGGGGGTGCCAGCTCAGGTGTCGTCCACGTCACTTGACTATGGTTCAAAATTACGTGGTCCGTCGCCAAAAGCCCTCGTGTAGCTGAACAGTGCGACGTTAATATATATATTCAATCAATCAATGATTCTCCGAAATTTTCGGAAAAGTAGTCGATTTTTTAGGTTTTTGGTGCCATGCATGTTTTGTTCTCGGATTTATAATACTTGACTATCAGACCTATAAATACTTTCATTTATAAATCCACGCAGGGAATTGAGGAATATAGTCTTAATTATTCTGTAACCAAAAATATTTTGTATTAATGAAATGTTTCTATTTTACAATAATCATTACCGAAATATCTTATTTATAATAATTAATTTTACTCAAAATTTTTCTTAACATTAATTTCTCCGAGTGTTATCAATGTTTACATTAGACACAAAGAATAAATTATTTTATTTCGGTTGTTGTTTTTTTCCCCCTTTCGGACTCTACCCTTACCGAAAGAGTACCTTAAAAAATTTCTTCAGGTATTATGTAATAATTCTTTTATGACTTATTTCTCATGTTTGTTTTTTATGTACTTGAAATACACAATAATAGTTAAAGAAATCTTAGTAACTTCAAGCTAAAACTTTAATGTCCATCGTTTTGGTTTTAAGAACAAAAGATATCAGAAAAAAAAGTTATTTTAGTATTGAATCAAAAACAACTGGAAGGTTATCTTGATGACTATATATATTAACTCTTTTATGGATTAATGAATATTTCTATAAAAAGTCTGTATGAAAGCTTGACAATTTAACTTCTCTCTTTATAGTACGATTTGATGTCTTCAGTATGTGAGTGCTATAATGACCACATATTGGGTACTAAAGGGCAGCCATTGTAGTTTTGGGTGAGCCTTATATTTTAAAAGCTTAGTAAAGGATGAAACAGGCTAAGAAACCTGTCTAAAAATCGTATCTATTTATTTTTTTGATATAAGAAGAAAAGGTCTGAAGTAAAAAAAAATTTAAAAATGTTTAATGGGAATGGTTTCGTGAAAACGGTTGAGTTTTACACCTAAAAACAAAGAATATTCATCACGTTTAACTATTATTTTATAATTCATTTAATGATTAAATTGTAATATATTCGTTTATTAACTAAAATGTATCCTTGAAATGAAAAAATAATTTGTCACAGAAGTACAAAATTTAAAAGTACAAAAAAACAAGAAATACGGCATAATTTACAAGTTTCTGATTAATTTTTAATTTTTAATTTAAAGCCCAAAAAACCTCCAGCTGTTTTTATATTTCGATTCCAGTCGTGAATTTGCTTCTAGATTCTATAAAGAATTTTTATTTAAAAATATAGAGAGCTTTTATCAATTAAAGTGGATTTTTCATGATTATCTTCACGTGAATAATGTAAAAGCTCAGCAACTTATAGAGTAGAGACAATCCTGTAACACAGTTGGCTCCTACAAAATAATAATAAATAAAATATAATACAGTAAAAAAATAGAGTACTAAAAGTAAAATACGAGTAAAAAACCAAAAGAAATCCATTTCGTTAAATATATTAGGTTGTAACATATGAAATGTCCTAATTTTAGGGTCTGTTTTACATAAATATATCTTTTTATTGAACAAACTTAATTCATTAAAAAGAACCCTTAGCTTCAACATACTTTTGCTAACGGGAAACAAGTTTTTTATGCCGCCATGATAAAATTCAGCAGTTCTGGAGGCAACAAACTTATTGAATGCCGTCTTAGTATCTCTTGGATTTCTGAAGCCTTTCTCGGAAGAAAAGAAGGTAAGGAGTTATCCAGATGTTTGTGATAAAGTGATAATCCGTAGGGGGTCAAGTGAACATGGTGGGTGGTCTAGAGTTTCATAGCCTAACGCGTGCAACTTTTGACGAGTGATCACTGAAACATGCTGGAATTATCGTGGAGAAGAATTGGGGTTTTCCTATTGACCAACGCCGGCCGTTTAAGTAAAATTTTCTGGTCCCTTTCCTTGATTTCCTTACAATACATATCCGCTGTGATGGTTTCGCTCGGTTTTAGAAAGCTTTGATTGATTAAACCAGCTGAGAACCAGTCACCATTACCTTCTTTTGATGGAGTTTCTGTTTCAGGAAGTGCTGTGAAGTTTTGTCGGCATCCAGCCATTGCTCTGAACGTCATTGATTGTCATTCAAAATCCATTTTTCTTAATAAATCTCTATACGATTGAAAAAAGGATCGTTTTGGCTACGAAGAAGTGCAGAAGATGTTTCAAAATCTTTCTTTTTTTTGTACTTTGTTTCTATTCTCATTCAATTCATGAGGAACACATTTATCCAATTTTTTTTGTCTTTTTACTTTGTCAATACTTTTTAGGTGACAGGAAATGGTGTCAGGATTTACGCCTAGTTCTATGCAGGGTCTAAAAGTATTGCCGGGAATTTTGTTCAACTATTGCTCGTTGGAATTCGTTGTTCGCAACTGACCCGATCTTCATTTGTGAGACTCTCGTCTCTACATTTTAACTTTGCGTAGCAACGTCCAACGGTATGCTCTTTTACTGAGTCGTATTCAAATGCGAAATTGATGTTTCGAGCAGCTTCTGCAGTATTGTGATCACTCTTTCACTTATAAAAAAATAATACTCTAAAAAATCTCAAGAATTCATGCTTTGATTAAACATATATAATTATACAGAAATTACAACATTTTTAAGTAAAACATATCACGTGAGATAAAGTAAAGTTTTGGTTTTAAAATGATATATAATATAACAATAAATCAAAAAAGTATTATTAGAAAACAAACTCGAAAGCGCACTGGTGGAAGTCGGACAATTCATTTGTATCAACCCAATGCAAATTACAGACAAAAGTAAAATAAGAAAACACTTGAGCTTAAATCTCATTTTGAAAAAAGGTTCAAGAGAAACAAAAGGTATCCCTTCTTTTACAATAATAATAGTTCAAACAATAAAAAAATCTATTTTTTAGAAATGTAATGTTTCCCACACTATTTGTTTTTATAATCTAAAATGTATTTATTTAATTTCGATTATAATCTATCGTTTCTCAGAACTTTAATTATATTCATACTTTCAAGCTATTTTTCAAAAACAAATTTTTCTTAAGAGTTAGTTCAAAGTGTTTAATATTTTTATGTCAAATGTTTGACATAAAATTTGATTATTTCTAATTAAGGTATTGTTAGTTATCAGAAACTATGAATGACGAAAGTTATGTTAGTTTGTTCTGTGATTAAGTTTATTTTTGAGGATTTATAACGGTAATAAAACTTCTTTTGAAGAAATTATTATCGTTAAAAAAATCTTATTGGGGAATATTTCTTACGAAAAAGTACATCCATTGTTTTAAGTTAATTAAATTGGTTCAGAATATAGTTAATCATATTCTTTTGGTTAAATTAATTATTTTTGATGAATAAGCTAGATAAATCTTGTTCTTTAAGGAATTAAAACAGGAGAAGTTATATTTCTTTAATGAACTTTCAATTCTATTCAAAAATACGATTACATTGATTAAATGGATAAAGTTTTAAAGCAACAGAAACTATAATATGAAGTACAAAACCGATCCAAACTAATTATAAAAGCACATATACAGAGTGTTTTTTCCAGGTATAGAAGTTTAAGTTGGCATTACTTTCCAAGATGGCGACCGATTTAAAGCTGTCAAGTGATTTATTCTCAGTTTGGTATGGCAATTCATCATGAATAGACTCACGCCTGAACAACGCTTTCAAATTGTGCAATTTTATTTTGAAAATAATGGTCGATTTTCATAAGCGAATTTTGTTTAGCGATGAAGCGCACTTCTGGTTGAATGGCTACGTCAACAAACAAAACTGCCGCATTTGGAGTGAAGCTAATCCACAAGTGTATGTCGAAACACCGTTACATCCAGAAAAACTGACTGTTTGGTGCGCTTTATGTGCTGGTGGAATCATTGGTCCGTACTTCTTCAAAAACGATGAAGGGCACAACGTTACAGTCAATGGTGATCGGTATAGAGCCATGATTACTAACTTTTTCATTCCTGAATTGAACAATCATGATGTCCAGGAGCAGTGGTTCCAACAAGACGGCGCAACGTGTCACACAGCTCGTGCCACAATCGATTTATTGAAAGACATGTTTGGTGACCGCCTAATTTCCCGTTTTGGACCTGTGAATTGGCCTCCAAGATCTTGTGATTTAACACCGCTAGACTATTTTCTGTGGGGTTATGTAAGGTCATTGGTCTATGCGGATAAGCCACAAATGCTTGACCATTTGGAAGACAACATTCGCCGTGTTATTGCCGATATACGGCCAGAAATGTTGGAAAAAGTCATCGAAAATTGGACATCCAGATTGGACTACATCCGAGCCAGCCGTGGCAGTCATATGCCAGAAATCATAATTGAAATGTAATGCGACAAGATTATCTTTCGAATAAAAAAATTCATGTCAATCGAATAATACATCGTTGTTTTATTGCAATTTAAAGTTCTATACCTCTCAAAAAAACACCCTTTATATAATTTTATCAAGTCAGATGTAACACAATTAAGAAAAATTACTAATTTGTTCATGAAAATGAAAGCATGAATAATAAAAATAATCTTTCCTCCAACTCGTATTCATTTTCACCCGCTTGTCTAAACATGAAGAAAAAAAATCAAATCAGTAGCAAAATTTTAATTTTATTCTCATTTTTCAATTTTTATCAGCACTGGTAGATTATTCAGTTTTTACACTTTTTATTTCGTCGCACTTTCTCCGAAACAGACAAAATCAACCAACAAAAATGGATTTTTTGTTTTGCTGGCCCTTTCGCTTTCATTTTTCAAAATTTTCTTGAAAAGGAGAGATAAAGTATTTGCTCTGTAGCTTCGTCAAAATGCATAGAAATGCTTTTGACTAAAAAGCGCTTTTCTTCTTTTTATCAAATGAATACTAAATCTTTATTTTGAAGACCGAAAACTGCGAAAATATTATTTGCTTCCTCTGTCCCTCTAAAGAGAAATAAATAGCGTATTTACGTCAAATACATCTGCTTTCTGAGCCTATTTTAAACTTAGCCCTCAAATAGCAAATGCATCCAAACTCATATGAATTGTTAAGGGCGAATTATCATGCTTTGTAGCATTTGAGAGATTTTAGGAGCTCTTTTCAGATGCATATAAGAACTTTTTCTAAATAATTGCACCAAAATTTCATAGTAGAGATGCAGTGAATAAATGTATCGCATAAGTGACTTGAAGGCAAAGATTGCGCTATCTGGGTGGTTTCTTATAATAGTACTACAGTTTATTTAATATCTAAAAACAGTTTTTTCTAAAACAGTAATTAATAATTTCTCGAAGATATTGTCATTTTCATAGATTCTCCTCAAATTGAATTTTTTTTTTCCTTTTTTTTAAAAGGAAAATACATCAAACACTTCTTATACAGTTCAAGCAAAAAGTGTTATACGCGTCTTAGGAAATTTTAAAACAAAGTATATAGTAAAATCTGTATTATCTACTGAGAAAAACTTAGTCAACTCAACTACTTTTTTCTGATTCGAAATCAACTTCAAAGATATTTGTGAAAAGTAAGCAATTTCCTATTTATTATACACAGAATTCAAACCTTATCGTAAACAGTAAGCAAATTTAATGGAGTAAAACTGAATATTTAAGGTACAAGAATGTAAAACCATTACAATAAAGAGTAAATACTGTAAAATAATAACTAAAATTCAAAATTTGTAAGCGAAATATTTATAGAGGTAAAAAAAAATTACATTAAAATAAATACTAAATTTAAACAAAGATTTATTATGAAAAATTAAAGTACCGTAAAATCCGGCGTATAGGGCGCACCGGCGTATAGGGCGCACCGGCGTATAACGCACACCCATACTTTCAAGCTGCATTTTTTAATTTTTAGGTATATTCGCCGTATAACGCGCACCCGATGTTTTACGAAAGAACGAGAAATGGGCGTGTACAGTGTTGGTATGTTTTTATGTCATTTACTCGAGCTATAATCCCAGAATTTTGAAAAAATAATATATTTTTAGAATCAGAATTTTTTTTAATTTCATTAGATACGTCGTTTCTTTCAAATAAACAATAGTCCTATAAATGTTGAAGTCTAATTTTTCTTATGCTTTTATCTCTTTTTTATTTGTGAAGCTATCATTTTTTATACCCAGTGTATAATGCGCACCCTAAATTTTGACGTCATTTTTCGTGTTGAAAGTGCACGTTATATACGCCGGATTTTACGGTAAATTAAAGTTGCGGGTCTTCAATCTTTCGCGCTCGAAAGCAAAATTGATAAACTTGCAATGATCCACGTTCACATCAATAAACTCATAGACATCCGTGGGTGACACTACTGTCAAAAAAAAAATTGTAGTCAGGACATTTATATGAAAAAGAGAGGTTTGTTTTATAAGACAACAACCGTGTATGTGATTATAAGGGAAGAGATGGTGTTTACAGATATATATATATATATAAGTTTTAAAAAGTTAAATGCAAGTCAAAATAAAATACTTTGCAAGCCTGTTAAAAATAAGAGCACACCTTTATTCCAGTCAGACTTTTTATATTGAAAAATATTTAAGACACAGTGAAATTTTGGGAAAAAACGTCATTTTCAGAAACTTTTTGTCTTAAGTGGACTTGGTACCCCAAAAATCACACACCTGTCGTTTGTTTTATTTTCATTTAATCTTATTCTTTGCATTATTATCTTTCGATTGCTATATCACTTGTGCATGTGGGAAAGTTAGAAGTTGAATAAAACTTCATTTGAAAACAAATTAGGCAATTAGACCACGCCCCCTTTTTAGAAAAAAAAGCTAAAGCATTTTGATAAAAAAAATCTAATTTATAAAGAGAAAAAATAACATTAAAAAAAGAATGTGCAATATATAAAGCAGAATATTTCCGAGGCAATACATACAATTATTTTTTTTTCTTTGTGAAATGTGTGCATGTAAAATTTTTAAATTAAGGCATTTTATATTAATAATTTTATAATTTCAGTTCTAATTCCTGATATTTTTTTCATACAAATGTAATACTTTAATATTATATGAAGAAAAACAGCTAAAATTTCTGTCGTGACAGAAAAAAAATATTTTAAGGTTTTTCTTGAATTTTTTTGTGCAATTGGTACTCGCTAAAAGTTGATCATTTTTAAAAATGTGTGGGTTGAAAAAATATGAAAATGCAATTATTTTAAAGACAAATGTATAACTAATATCTTAAAGTTGTATTTTAAGTTTAATTAAGCTTATAATAATTATTTTTTTCAGAATTATAAACTTTAAAGTGGTTTTTCTCAGTTTGTGTTTTTCGAAACCTTAGTGCATTCAAAATGCTACTCCTTGGACAATTATTTACCAATCACTTCCATTTTTTTCCTGCGTGTTAAAAATAAAGCATGTAATAAAATTAGGGATCCGTTTTGCTATAAACTGAATACTTTTCTTAAAAAAAAAATATAAGACACGTTGGCTTTTTCGTTGATTATTAGCCTGTATATCAACATTTTATTTTTTTTCTCAAAAACGAACTAAGTTATTCTAAAATCGATCCCTAAAATTGTTAAGAACATCCATAAGAATATTATAAAAAAATTTCAGGTCAAAAAATTAATTTTTACAAAAGGAGTAGGATTTTAAAATTTTCCCAATTTTCTTCAAAAAATTTAAATTTTTAAAATTGTGTGAATAATATATGAAAATTTTCATCTGGTATCATTTTCTTGAATAGAAACATTGTATAAAATGCTAAAATATAATTTTTAAATACGTAAATAAAGAAAGTTGCTCAAAGGGTACCGAGTCCTCTTAAATGGGTATCAAACACGTCAGTGAAATGTTTTAAATATCCAGAATAACAGTAAAAAAGTTCTGTTTTTTATGACAAAAAAGTAGACTAGGCAGTTTTTGTTGAAGTTACCTCAAATTTACAAAACAAGATCCACTAAAATGCCTTCATGGCCCGAGGGCCACTGGTTTAACATCCCTTTCTTAAGCTATTCGAATAGTTAAAAAGGTTATATTTTAGAATCAATGAAATCATTTTGTATGTCTTTAGGAAATTGCACGAAGGCGAGATAAAAATGAAATAAACCAGTAAATATGTGAACAAATAATTGAATTTGGTATATATGGGGGCTTGCATGTCTAGTGTTCATTAAACTACTGCTGAAGCAAAACCCTTTATATAAAGGTTTTGAATCCTGCATAGATTTTAATTTTATCAATTTAAGGCCTCTACTATATGAATTCATGTATAAAAAGCTCACTCAACTTACTTTTCCTCAAATAAAGATTTTAAAGCTTTTTTTTAAAAAATACATCATAGTTATTTCCTTACTCGCATGTTTCACGGGCATACATGATGGCATGGAAAGCAAATAAACCATGAAAATACTTACTGTTTTATCAGACATTCTGTCTCCAAAAATAAGTGTTACTAAAAACAGTATTTATTTTTACGCTAAAAAAAGCACTTATGTTAAAATAAAGCTCAATATGAAGGAAGTAAAAATAAGAATATCTTGAGAAACTTTCTTTCACACATCCAGAATTCTTTTCCTCGCCTAAAAATCAGAAATGAAAAAGCTGAAGCGAGAAAAAAAAATACAATATATATTTCTAAGTAAACATATCTGAAACTTTTTGCAGTTCAAACAAGATCTGACGCTCGTATGTGTGTTCTTAAAAAATGTTTTTTACAGGATGTCCTCTATTTTACCAGAGTATCTCTTATTTTATTTATAGAAACTGATTTGAATGATGAACTGATTTACATGCATATGATTGACATAGTGCATATGTCAGTGCTTCTCAAACTTTCAATACTGGCGCCCCCTTTTCAATCACAATTTTTATCGCCCCCCTTATACATAATAATTTACTGAATGCAATAATAATGCACTTTTACGATAAAGCAACAATATTTATTCTAAACCGTACAAATTCATGACATAAGTATTAAATTTTGTATATGTTACTTTTAAGCAAAAAAAAAGTTAAGTAATAGTATAGTTACTAAGTTATTTTTCCTTTCTCTTATTTTTAAATTGGAACATATTACAAAATGCGGTGGTTGCTTAGAAGACAAAATATAGATATCAGCTAAATATAGAAAATGAACTCAGAGGCTCAATTTCTTATCTTAAAACTCCTTTCAAAAACTTTGCTCTGTAAGACAAGCCCATGGAAGTAGCTAATAATTATTAAACTTGTTCTTAATTTAGTATTAATTAATTAGTCCTAAAATACTCTGTGCGCCACTCATACATTAAAAGCAGTGTTTCTCACACTTTCAATACTGGCGACCCAATTTTCAATCATAATTTTTGTCTCGCCCCCTGTACAACAATAATGTATTTACTGCAATAAAAATGCACTTTGAGAGAGAGACGCTAAAGTTACAATACGATCTTAATTATAAACCGTACAAATTAATACGATAAGTATATTAAATTTTGTGTATATTTTAAGTAATATATATATATATATATATATATATATATATATATATATATATATATATATATATATATTATATATATATATATATTTTAAGAAAATTACTTAAAAATATATATTACTTAGAGAATTATGTTATTTTTTCTTTTCTAATTTTTAAATTGAACAAATCGCAAAATGATGTATTTAATTAAAGATTTATTTCCTTCAGCATTCATTTCTCAAAGCACAAAATGTCATTAGAAAAATAGTCTAGTCAATGTCGCTCTCTATCATATCCATCACATCTGGCATTATAGGGTACGTTTGCGTGAGTCTGGGCAACCTATCGGACGTCTGCGCAAAACATGTAAAAATGCTTTTCCTCGTACAATTCCAGTCAGTTTTGGTCGACTCGATACTCCTATAGCTACCGAATCTAGCTTGAATGTACATTTTTTAAATTTCCACGTTAATTGTAATTCACGGTATTTAAGTATTTACGGCAGTAAATTAAAACAATATCATACATACATTTTTAAGTCGTAAGCAAACATTCGACCATAATAAAGAATCAACAAGTACACAGACGAACGAGCATGGTTCCGAAAAATTAAATCAAGGCGATCTTCTCAAAAATACTTAAATTTTGGATTTACCACTACTGAAGTAAATGATGGAAAAAAGCCCCAGCTCGATATGTGTTAAAACTTACAAATCTGTAGAACAACATGTGAAAGTTGTTTTTTAAAACATGTAAAATCATTTAGCTATGTTGGCAAAGAATTTTAAAAGTATTTTCTGGTTGAGGACAGCTTGGTAGCAAGTTACGAGTGGATTAGGGATCTATTTCAAGATACCCAGAAGGGCTCTCAACTTCCGAAGAAGAAATCTTCATAGATTTCACATGCAGTGAAAATTAAAAGGCAATTTTGTAATAAATCGCTCTTTGAATTTGGGGTAGAGGTGGATGAGGAATTATCTGTACTGAAAACAAAAGCACTTCGTATACTATTACCATTTTCAACATCCTACCTTTTTCAAACCGGATTTTCTGCAGTGGATGCCTTGAAGACAAAATATAGATTTCAGCTAAATATAGAAAAATAACTCTTTAAGTGTCAATTTCTGATATTAAAACCTTCCTTTGAAAAACATTCCTCTACAAGAAAAGCCCGTGAAAGTCCCTAATAATTATTAAACTTGTTCTTAATTTAGTAATAAGATTGATTGATTGAATATTATCGTCGCACTGTTCAGCTGCACGAGGGCTTTTGACAACGGACCACGTAATTTTGAACCATGGTCAAGTGACGTGGATGACACCTGAGCTGGCACCCCCCTCTCCTAACTACCACACCACACCAACGGGAGGACGTTTCAGCTCTCGACAGATTTAACGTGCAACGCTGTCCTACACGGTGGGTCTTTAGTGGTACTGGGCTCGAACTCGTGACAAGGCAAGCCACGATCCGATACCTATACCACTCGGCTACCGCGGCCAAATTCAGTAATAAGAAATTATTTATAAAATACCTTCTTCAGTACTGATACATCAAACGTATACTGGCTGAAACACCGACTCTTCGCACGAGTTTATTTTTTTAAAAAAATAAAACATTATTCTTGATATAATAGCTGAACTGTAAGGAGAGTAAAACTGTGTGCACGACATTGTATACAAAAATGTAAAATGATTTTTTTTATAGATAAATGCTATAATTGTAAATAACTGTTTAAAGAACTGTAATTTTAAACCTCACACAATTAGCATTTAGAATTAATGTTAAATTATGAAAAAGAATATAAAATTCCGATGAAGAATAATTGAGTTAATTTTTAACATTTAAAGCGAGAAGACTTCAAAAAGTTTAACCCGGGAGCAGGCGCGTACTCGATACTAACATTAATGGTAGTGCGGGGGGACTCAGTCACCCCAATCATTTGTTTAGAATTGTTTTTACTGTACACGATACAAATCGGAATTCTAGTGAATATTTTAATTTATAGAAAGTATACTTACCTTCTTTCAAGGACTATTCAATTCTTTGATGATTTGAGAAAAATCCAATAAAACTGAACTAAAATGATTCAAAGTACAAGACCATAATAAAGGACGCAAATCAGACACTTTTCAATTATCCTACAGAAATGTTAAACCAATCAATTCTTTTCCAAATATCTCAAAACTCAATTTACAATTTCCCTAAGCGAAAAGCAAACACATGAAAGATGGGAGGGAACTAATATTGATAATAACCATACCATAAGATTGAAGGTCAAATTAACATTCAGATTTTTTATCCAGAAACTGAAATATTTTGACATCTACTAATTTTTAAGAAACATCTGTCTTTTAGGGGATCATAGCCTTTGTTGCTCCATATCCCACAAAACCTGAACTGAACTGAACGTACTATGCAGCCTGGCTGAAAAGTGAATCATGACTTCCTTTTCTTTTTCTACAACTAATGTACAGTATTTCAATAATAATTGCAGCGGTGAATTGTTTATCTTCTTAAAATTTTTCTCAGGGTCTGGGTTTCGTTTTTTCTTTTAACGAGTAATATTTTATGTTAAAACGTAATAAAAAAATCTCTCATTGAGGAAAAACAGCAAATAAAACAAAATGTTGTTTTTTTTTCTTTAATTTGGTTTTGGGATCAAAGATAGCTATTTGATGACGGAAAAAAGCTAGATAATAAATATAAATTATGCCAGTGTGTTGTTGTGCGTATTTTTTTTTATTATGGAAGAAAGCATTTTGTTTTACTTCTCTTTCCGGTTATTTTTTTAAAAAAATCTTTAAATTTTCGATACGCTCGCGCCCCCCTTGTAGGGTCATCGCGCCCCCCCAGGGGGGCGCGCCCCACACTTTGAGAAACACTGGCATATGTAAATAAATCATCTGCTGAAGTAGACCCACCAACAAGTGCTGCATAAAGAAAAGACCAAAAGATGTTTTTAAATTCTAGAATTTTGTTTTTCTACTTTTGTTGTATGAGGTTTCAATATTCCTCTCAAAAAAGTCCGAAACTCACATAAACGCTTTTCTGATTTGATGCAAGAAGAATGATTGCCTTGAAAAACAGTGAATTATCTTTCAGAGAGATTTATGCCCTTGTTGGACGAAATGAAACCACAATAATGTGTTTATGGAGTCAATGGTCTTCCTAAACAGAACGATCGAAGGACGAGAAGGATTTTACCAGTTTCGTCATATCACCCAGCTGGAAGACAGGGAAGATGTGGTTATGGCAATCACGGACTTAGCATCAAAGCTTTGAGAACTCTTAAGAATTTTGAATTTTTTGTGTAGCAATCTGTAATTGCATTTACCATTTTACATTGTCTACAGCAGTGGAATAATTTACCGATGTGTTTATTGCAGTGATCATCTTTGATTATATACCACAAGCATATATGACTACAACCGTAGGTTGAAAAGTTTATTTTACATTAAAATAATTAATTATAACTTGAAGGATTTCATTACGCCCAGCAATTGCTTTAAGAATTTCTTGGTTAATTGATCCCTTTTTAATGAAGTTGACAGCAATAAGTTGGAGCTAGAATCGAAGCTAAAATACTTTCGAGGCTAAATTTAAAAAAAATCGAAGTGATTACGAAATAATGGAAGATGATACAGCTTTGAAGCTCCTGGAAGCAAAAATCCTGGACTAAGCTAGATTTCTTTGTAAACTTTTACTAAGTATTGAGCATCGTATTTCAAGTTATAAACATTCATCTAAGCCTCTTGAGAACTTAAGTGGAGTTGGAAACTTATCTCTCTATATATACTGACATGGTTAAATTGGTTGTTTTTGATGTACCTTTTCTCAAAATCTGTTATATGTACATGCTTGAAATTTTTCATACAATCAAAGTACACTTCTCTCGTTATACTGGAATAAGCTTTTAGCTCAATTTGAATTTTTTCATAATTTATAAAATATTTTATCCAACGTTGCGAAATTTGAATTTTTTCATAATTTATAAAATATTTTATCAAACGTTGCGAAATTTGACCCATTTTTCACATTAAAAATTTGTAAAAAATAAATATGTCAGTATATATTAGTCATCATTATAAATTATCATAAAAATTTACATACCTATGAACAGTAGTTTCTCAGAAAAGGGGTACATCGAACATCAAAATTTTCATTTTGAGATAATTTGATTTTAATGTATACAGTGAGACATCTAATCAGTTAAGAGATAAAAAAAGGGCTCAATTTAGAATAAAAAATACATGTTTTGGTTTATATCAGATGTTAAACTTTTAAGCAAAAACGAGGTACTTTGTTTAAATTTTTCGTCTTTCAAATGGGCGTGGCCCAGTTTTTCAACGATTATTTAAAAATAGCTTTTAAGGGTTTCTAATTACCGTAGGGGTGAAAGTAAGGTATTTTTAGAAAGGTTAAAATCAATACAATATAAAAATGTAAAAGTATCAAATTGTCAAAAAAAAATAATAGCTTTTCAACACCCCACCCCTTAAAGAAATTATTCATATAACATTGAACATGTGTTGTTGTGGCTAATGCCACCTGTCTGACGTAGTCAGAACGAGGCCCACGAAATTCATCGTGGCATGGGCAAGAGGTACGCCTGTCGTTGGCCTTGAGCACCATACAGGTGACAGTGCGATTTAAGCTCGGTGAAACTCCCCGAAGGGACGATAGATGGCGACACGACCTCTATCTCCACCTCCACAATTTCTGCAAGTGAACTGAAGGGGAGGGAAATATTCTCCAGTTCCTGCGCTCGTGAATAAGCCCACAAGACTATGGACCCACTGATTTAACGAGCACGTACTCCGTGTGCACTCGGAGGGTATTTGGTGACATCGAGCATCGAACCCAGGCCTTCCGGTCTGGAGTCCGATGCTCTAACCACTAGGCTACCCGTTCATTTACCACAATTTGATTCTTATAAGAGTGGAATTGATTAAAAGAAATAATTTGTCTCGTTGATTAATTTTAATGACAAATCAAATGTTTCTAAGAAATGTAGGGAATTTAATTTTAAATCTAACTTAATTATCCTTGCATATAATTTTTACATTATCATTAAAAAATGCAGATAAAATTATAGTTAATTATGACTATTCCCACTTTTAAAATGTTTCCCTTAGTCATCAAAGGATCAATTTACACAGCTTCTATAATCGTACTACTTGTTGATATTTATGTAATACTTAATATACTATCTTATTATTATTAAATCTATCCGGAGATAAACTATAAGACTTTTATGTTTTTTGTTTCCCGATAGTTGAAACTTTAGACTTTACAGCAGTTATTTAATTTTTAAATATTTTCTATACTTATCAAGAAACAAGGTTTTTATCTATTTTGTTACAAAGCAATTTCTTCATTCCCTATCTAAATTGAATATCATTTTAATGACATCGTATGTAAACACTAATATCATTCATATACAGCGTTGAACCTCACTCTTCCGTAGAACTTGTTTTCCATACACCGATTCAATCAAATGCAAATGAAGTTACTTGTATTAAACCATATTTAAACCAAATGAGTGCCGGAGCTGCCTTTAACAGAAGCTAAAATTTATAGCATGTTCTCATCTTTAAAGCTCATTCTAAGGTTCTCTTTTATAAAGTGACCGAATATATCAACTAAGTAATCAATTCAAGATAGGGCATATTAACTCATGGTAATTCGAAAGTTTAAATGAAAGAACAAGTTTATACCTGACTGTTATATCATCTGACATGTTTAGAAATTTATTATAAACAAACCATTAGATTCCGCATTTCGCTTGAGTTTATTGTGGATGTTATTTCCCCTGATAGTTGTAGAGGAAGGAATTCTTCAACTGATTCCTCTCCAGTGGGAAAATGAACGTCTTCTTTCCGAGCAGCTATCATTACATTTTGTGTCGGTGTGAAACAGCACCTTCGTCTTTTAAAGGTGTTTCAGAGGAGCAAATTGCATCATAAAGAACTCGGAGTGGCTGATTGAGGGAATTTATTTGGCTGTTTTAAATTAGGAAGAACAAAACGAAAGTGTTCCGTGGTATTGTAGCTCTAGAGAAAATATAGTAAAAGCTTACCATGATTTTTGTTTCGGATTCGAAAATTTTGTAGCTCAAATTGGATTTCTTTTCTTAAATTCCACTTTAGGTACTCATATTGTTAAACTCAACTCAATAATGGATGAAAAGTTTCTTCCTAAAAAAAAGAAATTTATTCGCTGTTGCTTATAATTCTATTCTTTATAAACGTATTTGGAAATAGCTTTATATGATGCTTAACTTTTACGAAAAATCACCAGTAATGGTCAGTGTGTGTTGTGGGGGATATTTAATAATTCTTACAAATAATATGATTCAAGTTAAATGGGTATCAAGTACTGATGATCAGTAAGTTAAATTAGTGCTAAACGAGTTAGATTCTCAAATTGTAATACTTTAAAAATTGCAATATGTAAAAAGCTCACGCCTCTCTCTCGGGCCCCTAGATGTGTGGGGGGAGGGAATAAACACTCGACTTCATTCAATTAATCTATTTATTTATCACACAATGAAAAGAAACAATTTCAACTAAAAATAGAAAGATAATGTCTCAATGTTAAACGTGAAAGTGGAATAATGACAGTAAAATGCTAACCATCAGTAGACTATCAAACTCTTTCCTTATCTTAATAAAGGATCAACATTATCATCCGATTTAATCTAAAATTAAATCTATCCTAGTGAACAATCGTTGCTTTAAAGTTTCCTCCTAATAAAGATCAAATCACTATAATCCTAATCATTATAATCCTTCAGTAGCAATCTCACCTGGCTCGAGTATATCTTCTCTCCTTGTCTCTAAAGCTAGAAAACCTCGCATATTTATAGTAAGTTAATTTAAATATCCCGATTCTCTTCTTCCGAAGTTGGTTGTGAAAAACACAAATTGGGGGATCAAAGATTTCCCAAGAGGATTAGTTGGGAAAACGCGTATAGATCTGTTTCAAATAGACTTGTAGAACATATTTGTGTACATTTGGAATTTCTTTATTGATTTGAAAATGAAATCTGTAAGGTTTTCAAACAATATGTATGAAACAAGTGTTAAAGTAAGTACACTGAATAATATATTTCTTAATTTCAATTAATGATTGTCAGAACTCATTTCTTCATTTCTTGTGCACATGACTCATTTTAAAATTTCTTTTTTTATTCGCGAATCATTTTATGCCATGTTTCTAAAAGTGATTCAACAAATATAATTATCGTTTATTAATAACAAAAACATTCGAGTTTTAAAAAAATTCATTCTATGAAGTACTTTATTTAAATAAATGAAGTTAAAAAGTTTTTTTAATATAAATATTATCTTACGACATTTATATGCATTTGTATATTTAAACGAATTTTCTTAAAATATTTCTAAAGCTAGACCACAAATAATAGGCTTAATGTGGGTATGTTTTGTATGTATTTTGTAATTCTGTACCTTGTTTTGTAAACTAGCGTGGTAGTTTAATGTTAAGAAAGGAAGCTATTAGCGATGCTCACATGTGATTTCTAGTTTAGGTTCATTAGTAAAATACTATGTTAGGATTAAAATTTGTTGACCCATTTTATAATATGAAAACGTTTGCAGCAATTGCTTTTTAATGTTTTATGTTTCATGTCCAAGAAAATTCTCAGAACTGTTTTTTATGCATTTCAATTTTCGAAAAATGTCTTTGATGGATCTTCTTTTTACAATATTTATTATTTAATTAAATGAGCCCCCATTTCGTTTTTTTTTTTAAACAAAAGTTCTGATTTGGATATTTAAAAGCTTCCGAAAATAGCAGGAAAATTAAGGAACATGAAGAAATGTAAAAACTACTTCCTACACTTCAGAGGTTCTCAACGTGGACGTTTGTAGCGTTCAGGGGGGCAGCAAAAGAACCAGAGTAAATTAGGGGGGTTGAGATGGTATGTAGCGGCATGGGCAGATTAACCAAATATAGTCTAAAAAAGACTAAAAAACACGCTGATTATGTACTAACAAAAGTAAATTTTAATACTGGTTACCTTATGTTGACTGCATGCATTTAAAATTTAAATACATACAGTTAACATAAAGTAAGTTCATCCCAGTTTGAACAACTAAAAGAACTGACGATAAGTGAGGAATGAATTAAAAATTAAATTCAAGAATGCTACCAAGAATTTTGGCTGCTGAAGTTTATTTCACAACTGTACCCAGGATTACGGTTGATTGTTTACCATTTCTGATAGCATTCTCATCTTCATATGTAGCAGAATGTGTATTTAGTTCTGTAGCAACATCAGTAAACAAAAAGAAAAATCGGCTTCATGTTACTAAACACAGCAACTTACGATAGTTTTTAATTAAAATCGAGTCTGACATTAACAAACTCCTTAAAATGCATCAAATTCAAACTTCTCATTAGTTAAGTTAAAAATCTGATGTCCTTAATTGCAACAAAAATACTTTACAAGCAATCTGGGAGCAGTAGGAAAAATTTTTCATCCTCTGCATTTCATTTCATATATTATCCATGAAATATAATTAAAAATGTTAACCAGTACTTTCCGTGCGATTCTTTAAGGGCTGAAACTGTCAATTTTCTTAGAAAGCAATAGTTTGTTATAGATAACTTCGTATCATCAAAACCCCTGCCAGAACTTATAACAGCTATAAGCTAAAAGTTTTATTCCTCTCTTTTAAATAAAAGAGAAATTCAGTAGCGTTTCAATTCCAACAATATCCTACCCTGCGACTAAAATATATAATTCTAGCCGTTACCCACCCACTTCACTGGGTATTTCACGATGTTGTATAAATATATACTGTTTACATATGTATAGATTATTGATATTTAACATTAAGAATTCGATTGTATTGAAAAATATATTTATAACTGTAACTCTCGCCTCTTCATATGAAAATGACATAATTTATAATATCTAATTTCTATTTATATCTAAAATAGAAGTAGAAAGATTTTTGCACTCACTAAACCCAATAATCAAGTGGACTTCTTTCAAAGCAACTTTCAGTGGATCTCTACTCCATAAAAAATCATGCGTGCTAAATTTCAAGTCTAAATCTAACAGAGCAAAAACGGAATTTTTATCATCAATACCCCGTTGAGAGCATTCTTAGCGGATTCCAATTCAACAAAAGAAGCATGCAAACCAAATTTTATTTTTATAGTCCCAGCAGTTCAAAAACGAGAATTTTGTCTATCAATACGCCGTAATAACTCCTCCCGCTTCCCCATAGAGTTCATTTCCATAAAATCTATTCTTAGTGGAACTCTATTCAACTAAAGAAACGTGCTCAACAAATTTCAAGTAAATGGGTTAAATTCGAAAACAGGAATTTTTCTATAACTCTCCTTAATCCCTCGCAATCTTTCTCCTTAGGGGGTCGGTTTCCGTAAAATTCTTGGTAAGAGGAACTCGATTCCATAACCGGAACATATCTTCTAATTTTCCAGCAGGTGGGTCTAGTAGTTGAAGATCGCAAATATTTATCTATTACGCCCCTGAATCCCTCTCAGTGACCCTTGGGGATCAATTTTCCCCAAACCTATTTTGTAGCGGATCTCTACACCATGAAAGGAATCCGCTAACAAAATTTCAAGACTGTACGTCTAATAGTTTTAAAATGGAAATAATTATCTATAACGCCCTTAAGCCCTCGCAACGCCACTTAGGAAGCAATTTTCATAAAGCGCATCATATAACGGATCTCTACTCAGTGAATGGAATCAGCTTACTCAATTTCAAGATTTTACGTCTAATAGTTTAAAAAAGGAGATTATTACCTATAACGCCCCTTAACTTTCCCCAACGCCACTTGAGGGTCAATTTTGACAAAACCCATTTTGTAGTGGATCTCTGCTCTATGAAAGGAATCCGCTTACCAAATTTCAAGACTGTCCATGAAATAATTTAAAAACGGAAATGATTATCTATAACGCCCCTTAAGTCCCCACAACGCCACTGGGGATTCGATTTTCACAAAACTCATTTTGTAGCAGATCTCTACTCTATGAAAGGGGAATCCGCTTACCAAATTTCAAGATTGCACTTCTAATAGTTTAAAAATTGAAATAATTATCTATAACGCCCCTTAAGCCACCGCAACGCCCCTTGGAGGTCGATTTTCGTAAAAATAATTTTGTAGGGAGTCTCTATTTTATGAAAGGAATCGGTGTGCCAAGTTTCAAGCCTATATATCTAATAGTTTAATAATGGAAATAATTATCTATAACGCCTCTTAAGCCCCGTAACTCCCCTTGGCTTTCGAATGAAAGGAATCTGGCTACCAAATTTCAAATCTGTAGGTTTGATTAGTTCTGGAGATATTGTGATTAGTCAGTGAGTCAGTCACTGAGTGAGTGACCCTTTCTCCTTTATATATATAGATTACACATTTGAACATATTCTTGGCAATAGCTATTTCAGATTTGCAAGTAAAATAATTGAGGGCCTTAGAAAAAAAACTAAATTAAAAAAAGTATATTCTATTAGTTGTAGGATATATTTAAAAATTTAATTCTTGTTTTCACCATGAATAATGTACGCTTTTATTTCTCTGGAGTGGAGAGAAGTGGGTTGTATCAAAATATTCATTAGAAAACGGGGCGCCAGTTCAAAAAAGATTGGGAACCTATGCTTTGCATGAAAGGCTGTTGTTAGAAATTAATTGAAATGTTTTCTAAGTCTAAAACTACAAGAATTTTAGATAAATCATTAAATTACACATTTTGTAAAGGACTTTTAAATTCCAAAAAATAACTAAAAAATGTACTCTCTTATGATGTTTTTAACATTTTTTTTTTCAAAAACATAATGGTTTGGTTTCTGAAAAAAATATTTCTTATAGATTTTTTGAGAATAAGGAAACTTTCAGTCCTGTACACATTAAAAAAAGATTAGGCAAAGATTAAAAAACAATTTTTCAACCTCTGTAACATTAGTGAATTGTAGTAAACCCAAATTCATTCAATTTCATTTCATGGTACAACCACGACTAAAACACAGCTTTCTAAGCAACTCTCTTTTTTACCCTTAACTTTTTCTCGATGTTTATAATTTAAATTGCATGAATTCCATCAGCTATTAGAGTACTTCTCGAAAATAAAAATAAAACATTTCCTTACATTGTATTTTCTAAGAAAATATGCCTCTTATTTCGGTTTTCTGCTTATATTTAATATCACAAAATATTTCTCAAAAATTGTTAGTATAAAATGTAGAGATTCTAAAACTTCTCAGAATTTTTTTTTAATTTGACACTAAAACTTTCCTTAACTGTTAAATTGATATTTTTAATGTTTTTCTCTTTTTAACAATACATAAATTTAACATTATCTCTTTACAATCATATGCAAATTCTGTTTTCTTATTTCTAGGTGTCAAATATATGCAAAATTTATTTCCATTTTACAGTTTGCAGAATTTTATGTGTATCTTAAAATATAAACAACATAAAGTAAGAAACATTTACATATACTTTTTTCACAGTTAGTTTCGAGATATAGCAAAAGCCATTTAGAGAAGCTGCAACAAGAAGTTAAATAAATATTTGTTTAGTAAATTAAATTTTCCTTTGCAATACCATCGTTTTCAATGAAAATCGTATTTTTTTGTAAAATTCGATGAAAAAATTTAATCTTTAAAAATAAATTTCTAAATCTTGCAAACGAGAAACTTGAAAAGTTTTTAAGTTTTTTTTAAGCATACTGCTTATATTCTATGGGAAAATTACGATTATATTTTTAAGTTTTACAACTGCATGCCTTATAAATTTGCATTTGAACTTGTATTCTATTCACTATACTTTTCTAAACATGTAAATTCTTGTCCTAATTCTAGCTATTAAGCAGCAACAAGAAGTGCGAATCACATTTTGTTAAATATTTAATGAAGATATTTTATTACTAAATAATTACGTGTACACTTATATAACAAGCAGACATTGTAAATTTAATTCATTTCTAAAGGAATTTAAGGGGAAAAAATAATTATGTACATTCTACAAATATATCAATTTCGTTAAGAAATAAAATGGGCTTTTTGTTTTCAACGGTAATATTTGTAATAAAAACACAATTTTAAACTTTTTATAGTAAAAAGTATTTATAAAGGAGTGCTTCTCTCTCAAACTTTCATTATTTGCGACCCAATATTCAATCATAATTTTCATCGTACCATATAATAGCTATGTATTGAATTTAATAATACTATACTTTGACGGTAAAGCCGCAAAAATACGACTAAGCAATACGACTCTCTAAAAAGCAAACTAAAGCAATACTACTTTAACAAGTATCATCGGCCTATATAAACGTCTCACTCAATAAAAGCATTAATTGCCCCGTACGTATACATATATCTTTTCGGAGTACAGAACAAAATTATTACGAAGGCTTTGGAATGCAATAAGAAGACTTTGATAATGTTTGCGAAGGATTTACTTACATCAGAGAATTTGCTTATTTATTCCCTTTCTTCCCCCCTCCCTCAATACATCACATAATACACACACGCATTGGAGAGCGAATCAAGTATCTTTTTTATCGGTAGTTAAGGGATTAATTATAAATTGTACAAATTATCAAGATAAGTGTTATTTTATATATGACAAGCCCATGGGGTCAATGGTAATTATCAAACTTATTCTTAACTCAGTATTGCTAAATTAATTTTAAAATACATTTTGCAGTGCTGATACATTTATAAACGCGTTATAGGAGTGTAAATGTGCAGTTATATCTTATTATGTCAGAATATATTTTGTTTCTTTGCTTTCAACAAATTAAAATATATATTTTTAGATAATCTTTTGTTTTCGACTTTTCAATATGCTGGCCCTCCCCTCGTAATGTTATGACACCCCCTGCCTCACAGTTTGAGAAACGCTGTTATAAAGGGTTAGAGTTGATTCGCACATGATACCTGCTGACAATATTCTTGAGTATGCTGGAATAACTGAATCAGTAAAAAAAAAAAACTCACAAGTATTGTTTATTTTAGAGCTAGGACTTAATTTTTGAATGTAGAATAGTTAGAGGCAATTTTCCAAATTTAGAAGAAATACATTAGACCTTTGTTGCAATACCCACAAAGGATTCCGTACTTTTCTTCTTTCTCGAATCAGCCTCTTTATAAAAAATTTAGAAATCATTGTTTATTAGAAAGGAGTTTTTAACGATTGCCCAATACCTATCGATCTCCCAATTTCAACGGCTTTGCTGGCTTTGGTCCAAGTTTCTCACTTTAATCTCTGTTTTATTAAAAGTTAGAGTTTTTTAAATGAAGAATAAGTACACTACTGTGTGCGAAAATGGCAATATCATTCAAATTGAACGACATTATAAGGAAATACGGAACAAGTTAGGTTTTGTAAATGTAAGAATTACATCGCTTTGTAAGAATTACAAAGCAATTCCGCAATGTGAGCCGAGAAACATCCGTTTAACTTCCAATTGAGCTTCATATAAATAATTAGCTGTGTAATGGTGCTTAGAAATGTGATATCCTTCTCTTTGAAGATTTGTAAAGGATCAATTTGTAGTCATATATATTGTAAAATATGTAAAGTGCCCTCCGATCAAAATTCAAACGTTACCGCATAGTTGTAAGGGTAGCCTTTCATAAATTGAAGTCTCAAACCAAATAGTGTGGAAGCATACGGAAAAGAGATGGACAATGGCGAAGCGGGAGGTCGAAAACCCTGGAACGGATCGCGTAATATATCATCACGGGTCAACAGTCACTTCAACCGCAGGGGGGGATACACCATACTGTAAGGATGACATACTCAAAGGCTAACTTGGACCAAACAAACAAGATTTAACTTTAGGTAGGTCACAAAAAAAATTAACATTCATAGAAATATAGGTTTATTTCGAATAATATAATAAGCATATATAAAAGAACAAGAAAAATTTAATGTTTACGTCCTGACAACATCTCTTCTCTGCTACTATCTTTCCTATTTAGCGAGAATTTTTTATTATTATTATTTTGTATATATTATTGTGTGCCTGGCCGCAAAAATGTTCGTTATGGCCCGCGGATTTGACACCCTTGCAATGTCTTTTCGTTCGTTGGCACAACTCTGTAGGGCGTATAAAGAGGTTTCAATGTCTGTCTGGATCGTCAATACTTTTTTCGCCATTAAGAGGTGTTGGAAAGCTAAAAATGTGTTTTTTTGACAATTTGAGATTTTTATATTTTTAAATTGTATAGATTTAAACCTTTCTAAAAATACCTTACTTTAACCTCTAGAGTAATTAGAAGCCCTTAAAACCTATTTTTTAAATAATCGTTGAAACTTGGCCAGGCCCATTTGAATGGCGAAAAATGTAAACAGAGTGCTTCGTTTTTGCTTAAAAGTTGAGCGTCTGATATAAACCAAAACATGTATCTTTTATTGTAAAGTTGAAACTTATTTTTTTTTTCCTAGACGATTAGAAGTCTCACTGTATACATTAAAATCAATTTATCTCAAAATGTAAATTTTGATGTTTGATGTACCTTTTCTGAGAAACTACTGTTCATAAGTATATGAATTATTTATCATATATTTATAATGATGGCTAATATGTACTGAAATTAGTTTTTTTGTAAAAAACTCAAAAATTTATTTTTTACAAATTTTTTATGTGAAAAATGGGTCAAATTTCACAATGTTTGATAAAATATTTCATAAATTATTAAAAAATTAAAAATTAGCTAATAGCTCATTTCAATATAATGAGAAAAGTATACTTTAATTGTATGAAAAATTTCAAGCATGTAAATATCACAGATTTTGAGAAAAGATACATCGAAAACAGGCAATTTAACTTTGTCAGTATATAGAGAGAGACAGGTTTCCAACTCCCTTAACAATGTTTAAAACCACTAGGTCCAGGATTTTCTTAACGATAAACTACTAACGATTGTGGTTACAATGGGCTCACCAACACTGCCAATGGCATGCCAATTTGCATCAAATCATCTGTTGTAGAGTCCCACTACAATCTGAGTTATAACGACGTGTATTCTTAGTCTTCAGGTTTCATACAGAGTAACGTGGACTGGGACTCAGTTTGATATAATAGTTGATTTCACTTACTTCAAATTGAAAGAACCTTGAACAATGAATACTGTAACAAAGGCGTTGTGAAGTTCGAGGTCTTGCCGAAAGTGTATTTTAGCACGAAAATATCTTTTCTCGTGTCATTCGGAATGTGCAAGTCTTCCTCAATGCATGATAAAATAGTCTTCTTAAATAAGCCAGGCACGATAAAATATGGTCAGCCCATTCCATGGATATGTCGCCCAATGAGCAAATCTTGAATTATATTTGTCAATGATTTTTTTTCTCTTACCCCTCATTAGGCAGAGACTATGGCTGAAGTTTGGCATCCTCTAGAAACTACTTGGAATGTGGCATTCAGAATCTTTCTAACTCTCATCGTTGAGAATAATTAATATAATTACAACAGTCTCTCTATACAGAGAGTCTTCAATGGCATAAGAATTCGAGCCAGTTATTCTACAACACCAGCCACGAGTTTGCTGTCATAGCCATCAGGTTACAGCGGATCTAATGGAGCTTTACAATTGTAAATGGGGCATTATTTTAAAATATAAGTTCTTGATCTATGTTGTTATACTTAAATTCGATATTATAAAGATTTCAAAACAAAGCTTTTGTGCCTGGCTTTCAACACGTTTTTCAAATAACATATAGGGAAATCTATTAAATGCATTGTTTGAATGATTTTAGAAAGTTCTATGAAGGAAGTGATATATATATATATATAATATAGAGAGAGAGAAATTAAATTTGATATTTAAAATTGATCTGAAGGGGGATTAAGGATGATATTGAGATTGTTATTGTAAAAAGAGGTTTCGTGGTTGTATTTGTAAAGATTGACTTTGATTTCTTATTGGAATTTTCAAGTAGGATTAATAATTATGCAGCAGCTGCGTAAAAAGGCTATTTAGACTGTTAGTTTTGGAACCTGCTTAGCTGTAAAATTCAAGTTTTCATATACAGTTAAGTGAATCTTTATTATTATTGGTTAAGATTCGGGTTTATTTTGCTACTATTGAGGGTTATGATATTCGTGTATTACGATTTTAGATTGAATAAAAATTGAGTTTTATATTGAAGCCTGATCATTATTCCTAAACAATAATATTAACTCAGATCTGTTTCACTTTTATTTTCAGGTTGAATTATGTTGTTTTCTATGTGTTCTCTCTTGTCCTAGTTTCCTTATCCCAAAATTCAATTAGAAATAAATATAGATTTGAAAGCTAAACACGTTTTACATTAAAAGATATTAATGCTTATTATTTTAACATTAGGAATTCCAAAGAACTAATGGAAAATAAGTAAATGAAGTTACATATACATATATAGAAAATTCAATTTAATTAAAATAAGTTACATAAAACGTGAGCTCTTAAAGAAAATTCTTCTAGGATTCGTTTAGGAAATCTCTTCTTCCATCTAAGCAAATTTTGTATAGAAACTTTAGCAGATTAATCTTTTACTAACTTAAGTTCTACTCGGAAGGGAATTCAATTTTTTTTCTTATGTATATTCTGTATGCTTTATGTGAAAATTACAAAACTACAAATAGCTTAGAGCTTAGCTTTGATATGACGCACAACTCTAAAAAAACGGTATCGTTTTCTTCGAAATCAAGAATTATTCATCTTCCTCAGAAAGAAACTTGAAGATAAAGAAATAGAGATATTGTGAAAGGTTTTATTTCTGTAGACCTTTCCTTTTCTTTTTTGCTTCTAAATGCATAAAAGCGAATTGAAAAAAAAAAAAACAACGGGAAAATCAGTATATCTAAATGAAGGTACATTTTGAAACAGTTCAGTTTTTTATTTCTTTCATTTTACATGAGAGGAAAATCCTCAAAATAGTCTCAATAAATTGTCTTTGTAAGTAGAAAAATACAGAATTTAATTTGATAGTTCTTTTTGTTTGTTCATGTTGTTGGGATGAAAAATACGAAGGATACGTATTTTTAAAAATTTAGCTTATCCCAACGAATGGGATGCTATTTTACGCTATTAAATAAAAAAAATTATTATTATACTTCTGTAAAAAGTTTCGATCTATAACTTATCGTCAGCGAACTATTTAAATGTGTCCCTTATTTCACATATTATATAATAGATTTACGTAGTTTTTCACTGTCGTAATATATTACGACATATCACATGTCGTAAATATATTTCGACATGCGAAACGAATGTACGAATGTACAATGAATTGTTACATTTTGAAAATCTAAAAAAATAAGTTAATAATGCATTTTTCAAAATTTCTAGTGTTTGCTTAATATTTTATTGTTGTTAATCTCAAACTGTTCTATAGCGTGTATCGTCAGAAAACTATTTAAATGTGTCCCTTATTTCACATACGAAATAATAAATTTACATAGTTGTCTCCATATTATTAATACTCATAGTGTATTTTTGCATGTCGTAAATATGTAAATAGAATCTATGACTCTAAATATAATTAGAAGTCATATCAGGGCGTCATTCTTTGGTAGAAATATTTTTAAAAATCTTATTTGTCTAATTTTAAACACAGATAAGAAATTTCAAAGCAACTTATTTAACAATTTATTCAAGAGTTATTTCCTTTCCAATCGATATATTCATCTCTTTTACTATACTATTTCAACCCAGTGAACTTTTAAATAATAAAATCAACCAAATATTTTTAATTGAAAAGAGGTAGAATGGAGCTTATACACTGTATTTTTTTTATTGGGATCCAACATAAAATCACGAGAATGAATTAACTTTAAAAAATATATACACTCCCCCCACACACAGTATATCTTTATTTTGTCTCCAAGAAAGTTAATAAAACCAATGTATTTTCTTTTTCGAAATGTTTGCATCAATATTTTCCATCGAGGGAAAAAAATCTCAAGAAATCAATGCAATTTTTTTAAAAGGATAAAAAAAGATTTTAGACCCCTGAAGCAATATAATATATACTCGAAATAAGCTCCATGAGAATTGAAGATTACTTCGTTTCACTAGAAAAGACCGAACTGTTCAAACATTGCAGTTTTAGTATTACGCAGGAAATTCTAAATTATTTTTCTCATTCGAAACCGTATTTTCACAATTCAAATACTCTTAGTCTTCCCTAAAAATTTTGTATGTAATGAGTTTATCATTTATTTAAGGAAATGCGTAACCTAAGCGTCTATTTTAGCTGGAGAGTTTGTGATGACCCCCCTGGGTCACACCTTGAACACCAAGATTAATTTGAGGCAAAGAACCACCAAGAGCCATTTTGAATAATAATATTGTTTATTTTTGTTATAATTTCCTCAAAAATCTCAGATGACAAATAATATAATAATGTTACGTCTTATAAAAGGATTTACCTTTATATTAAATTAAATTACTAAGAATACAATTAATTACTAAACTAGCTCAACTCAAGTAAGGTTTACCTAAATAGGAGACCCGAGAACCACACGTATTCGAATTCTTAATTGTCATTAACTTTAACAAAGTAGCTCAAACTGACGCTTACTTTAAGCGTACGTGAATTATATTTACCGCTGACTTATATCAGCTTTCTGGTACGTCTAGCAGCACGACGTCTTCACGAATCTAATCTCTTTGAATCTTCTAGTTTTGCATGTAACGTTATTGGCTCATTAGCCTACCATCATCTCTCTTGCTATCTCGCAACCCTCGACTTAAATACCTTATCTAATTTAAATATCCCAAACTTCTTTTTGGAGTTGATTGGAAATAAACGCGAATTTATATTCCTCAGAAAGACGCCTAAGAAGATTAGTGGAAAGGTTCCGTACAGATTCGTCACAAGTTTTAGAAATAATGCATAAATATACTAAAAGCAAGTTTTAACGTAAAAAACACATATCTAAATACACTCATTGACAAAAAAAAAATTAGCGCACCACGAAGGAGTCGTGGAAGGAGGAGGAAATTTTTATACGTAAAGACTACTTTGATATAAGTAAAGGAGTAGAAAATCAAAGAAAAATGATCATTTATTTAAGATAAAAAGGCAAAAGAACGGAGGAATTAATAGCCTGTTGAACCCTCGCGAACGCTAATGCACGAAGCAATACGATCGGGCATTGAGCCATACTAAGTTCTGTATAATGTCTTGAGACATTTCATTCCATATTTGCTGAAACCTTGCCTCTAGTTCGTTAAAACTCGTGGGATGCGGAACTCGAAATCCCAAATGATCCCAGATATGCTCGTTTTGAGACAAATATGGGGATAGGGAAGGCCAAGGAAGGGTAGTAACAGTGTGGAGACAGTCTTGTGACACCCTTGACGGGTGAAGACGAGCATTGTCTTGTTGAAAATGGCTCCTCGTAGCTGTTACATGAGTGGCAACTCATGTAATTGCAGGATGTCATGGACATACCGCTGGGCTGTCTTGGTGCCTAGGATCAATACTAGGGGGTGACCATGTATTGTAGGCAATGGCACCCCATATCATCACACCAGCTGTAGGAGCGATGTGTGGCTGTAAAGCAAAGGCAGGATTGAGGCGTTCACCACGGGCCACACACGAACACGATTGTCATCATTGCTGAGATTGAATCTGGATTCGTCGCTGAAGACGACCTGGTTCTATTCTGCTGCAGTCCAGTTTCCTCGGAGTCTTCCAGTCCACTCCAAACGGAGGTGTTGATGGGTGGGCGTCAAGGGCAGCACACGTAATGGGCACTGCGATCCCAAATGTCATTCAGCCTGGCGCCTTCGTATGGTTCGAGAAGACACAGGGGCCCCTAATGAAGGTGCTACCGGTGCGTGGATGGCGACCGATGAAGCAGTTGTCTGTACGCGTGCATTTCTTACAATGTGGTGGGCTTATCGACGACTGGTCTGTCGAGGGCTTCCTGAGCCTGGTCTTCGAGTAAATAACATCTCTCGGATCCACTGGTCCCAACAACTCCTCACAACACAATCATAGAGGCCTAATTAACGAGCTACTCACTCATCTGACCACCCAGCTTCCATCGTACCCATGATTCTCCCCCTCTCAAACTGCGACAGCTGCTCATATTGTCTTAGAAACCGGCGTAATGGCAACTGTATCTCAGCTCTCCCTTTGTAAACGATTCAGCATACTCAAACAAGCTTTGGTTACCTATTTTATACTCCACGGAGAACGACTTTAAACGCCTTCTACCGGCTATACGTAATGCGCAATCACGTTGCATTTCAAATCATTTGCATATCTCCCCGACATGTACCTTCATGCCAAGTTTCGTTAAGATTCCGCAATTATTTCTTGGTGCGCTAATTTTTTTTGTCCATGAGTGTATATGAAGGAGAAAAGCGACTCACTCACTCACTCATCACTTGAAATTTGGTAAGCATGTTCCTTTCATGAAGTAGCGATTTGCTAAGAACAGGTTTTGCGAAAATCAACAACCAAGAAGCGTTGCGGAGCTTAAGGGGTGTTATATAATTATTTCCGTTTTCAAATTATTAGACATACAGTCTTGAAATTTGGTGAGTGGACTTCTTCCCTGGAAAAGAGATCCTCCAGCAACAGATTTTGCGAAAATCAATCCCCAAGGGACAATGCGGGAGCTTAAGAGGCGTTATATAAAGAGTGTTTTTTTTCCAGGCATAGAAGTTTAAGTTGGCATTACTTTCCAAGATGGCGACCGATTTAACAGCTGTCAAGTGATTTATTCTCAATTTGGTTTGGCAATTCATCAAAACGATCATCAAGCAAGGCGTAGATTCGTCGAATGGGCCCAAAACGAGATTGCCGTTGTTCCCGATTTTCATAAGCGAATTTTGTTTAGCGATGAAGCGCACTTCTGGTTGAATGGCGACGTCAACAAACAAAACTGCCGCATTTGGAGTGAAGCTAATCCACAAGTGTATGTCGAAACACCGTTACATCCAGAAAAACTGTTTGGTGCGCTTTATGGGCTGGTGGAATCCTTCTTCAAAAAACGATGAAGGCCACAACGTTACAGTCAATGGTGATCGGTATAGAGCCATGATTACTAACTTTTTCATTCCTGAATTGAACAATCATGATGTCCAGGAGCTGTGGTTCCAACAAGACGGCGCAACAAGTCACACAGCTCGTGCCACAATCGATTTATTGAAAGACACGTTTGGTGACCGCCTAATTTCACGTTTTGGACCTGTGAATTGGCCTCCAAGATCTTGTGATTTAACACCGCTAGACTATTTTCTGTGGGGTTATGTAAAGTCATTGGTCTATGCGGATAAGCTACAAACGCTTGACCATTTGGAAGACAACATTCGTCGTGTTATTGCCGATATACGGCGACAAATGTTGGAAAAAGTCATCGAAAATTGGACGTCCAGATTGGACTACATCCGAGCCAGCCGTGGCAGTCCTATGCCAAAAATCATATCTAAAATGTAATGCCACAATATTATCTTTCGAATAAAAAAAATTCATGTTAATCGAATAATGCATCGTTGTTTTATTGCAATTTAAAGTTTTATACCTCTAAAAAACACCCTTTATAATCATTTTTGTTTTAAAGCTATTAGACTTAAAATTTGACAAGAGTGATAATTTTATTTAGAATTTTGTTACAAAAGAGTTCTTACGAAAATCTATCCCCGAGGGGTGTAAGGGGCACTTATAAATAATTATTTCCTTTTTAAAACTATAAGATTTAAAAACTTGAAATTTGGTATATTCCCTTCATGGATATAAATCTAATACAAAAGAGGTTTTGCGAATATCGATCCCAAAGGGCGTTGCTGGTACTTAAGTGGCGTTTTAGATAACTTTTTCCGTTTTCAAACTATTAGACTTGCTGACTTAAAATGTGGTAAGTACGCTCTTGGATTAATGAAAGTGAACTTTCCGCAAATTTTTAAAAGAATCATCTGTTTCAGATATAAAACTATGTGTTAAGAGTAGATTAACAATAATAATTTATTTTATGATGGAGAGTATATTCTGTTGATTTTTCCGTGTATTTAATTGTATATGAGCCAAATGACAGTTAATTACAGAAATATTGTAATATTTCGTTTAAATAAATTTGACAAACTTGCGACAAAATATGTTTGGCAGACATACTGGTGACAAAAATAGATGTTATTAGCTGTATGTAAAAGATCTAGAGTGATTATTTAAAGAGATACCTCTAGAATAGTGGTCTCCTAACTGTACTTACGCATACCCCAAGGTGTGCGGGTGAAGACTCGTGCGAGCACATGTATGATAAGTGGGGAGTACTTCTTACAATTACAATGTCTGTTCAAAAAATACTTTTGGCTTAGCTACTTTTTGGGATTATGATCCTAATAAAATTCAACGTAGGCCCCTTGCAAATTCACACCCTTTCAGCTTAGCATTCCTTCGACTGCAAAATCACTTCTTTGGACTGGATTCCTTCTGAAATGGACTCCACTGTCACGTTCTTTGTCTCATCTCTACTTTAAAAACGGGATCCCTTTCAACGCATTTTCTTTTTCAGGAACAGCCAGTAAAGGGTATTTTTAGAGGTATAGAACTTTAAATTGCAATAAAACAACGATGTATTATTCGATTGACATGAATTTTTTTTATTCGAAAGATATTCTTGTGGCATTACATTTTAGATATGATTTTTGGCATAGGACTGCCACGGCTGGCTCGGATGTAGTCCAATCTGGACGTCCAATTTTCGATGACTTTTTCCAACATTTGTGGCCGTATAGCGGCAATAACACGGCGAATGTTATCTTCCAAATGGTCAAGCGTTTGTGGCTTATAAAATAGACCAATGACATAGCCCCACAGAAAATAGTCTAGCGGTATTAAATCACAAGATCTTGGAGGCCAATTCACAGGTCCAAAACGTGAAATTGGGCGGTCACCAAACGTGTCTTTCAATAAATCGATTGTGGCACGAGCTGTGTGACATGTTGCGCCGTCTTGTTGGAACCACAGCTCCTGGACATCATGATTGTTCAATTCAGGAAGAAAAAGTTAGTAATCATGGCTCTATACCGATCACCATTGACTGTAACGTTGTGGCCTTCATCGTTTTTGAAGAAGTACGGACCAATGATTCCACCAGCCCATAAAGCGCACCAAACAGTCAGTTTTTCTGGATGTAACGGTGTTTCGACATACACTTGTGGATTAGCTTCACTCCAAATGCGGCAGTTTTGTTTGTTGACGTAGCCATTCAACCAGAAGTGCGCTTCATCGCTAAACAAAATTCGCTTATGAAAATCGGGAACAACGGCAATCTCGTTTTGGGCCCATTCGACGAATCTACGCCTTGCTTGATCATATTTAAAATGTAATGCCACAAGATTACCTTTCGAATAAAAAAATTCATGTCAATCGAATAATACATCGTTGTTTTATTGCAATTTAAAGTTCTATACCTCTAAAAAAACACCCTATAGTCGCACGAAACCAGGTTCAGTGTTTATAGGGTCCAGTAGATCCTGTGCAAATGCAGGACGAAGTTTTTCTGTTCCACCAACAAAAGCAAAGGGACAAATTTTGCAGTCGGTCTGCGCATGACGGTACAAAATTGCATGTGGAGAACCCATACTGATCTTAACTTATTTCGCAGTGTATCATACGGTTTGACGATCTTTCATTATCAGAATTTTCACCTTTTCAACAACAACTTCATTTCGAGTGGTTTGTGGCCTTTCTGATCGCTGGTCACTCTCTACCGACAAGCAACCCCTTTTGAAACGGTTACGCCCTCTTAAGTTGTGTGATCTCCATAGCATCGTTTCTAAATACACTCAGGAACATTGAAAATAGCGACCCAAGAAGGAAGCTAAGTACAATCGCGAAGATTTGCAAATAAGTACAGCGTAATAAGATATGCAAATGATCCAAGTTTTTTGCCAATACGCATGCTCATACACGCCGAGGTGGCGCTACAATCAGGAAGAAGGAGCTATATAAGCCAGCGCAAATTCGAAGATTCTTAAACGTGACGATTACCCGCCGATTGTAGGAAGACTTTGGTAAGCGAAACATGCCAGGTAAACGTGCTAGAAGACATTTCTCCCAGTTTGAGAGATGCTTGATCATCGGGATGAAGACTGCAGGCTGGTCGATGCGCCATGTTGCTGGCCAGGTGGATCGCTCGGAGTGTGCCGTTAGAAATTGTTGGGAGCAGTGGACACGAGAAGGTACCCACGCGCGGAAAACCGGGTCTGGAGCGACCAGGAAGACCACGAGAGGATACGATCGAAGGATCGTGTGACAAGCCCTTGGGGACCCCACAGTGACTCGTTCAATTATACGAGCAGACGTAGGCGTAGCAATTATTCCACAAACAATTTCCAGACACCTTGCAGAAGCAAATCTTAAATCCAAGCGCCCTTTCCGTGCACTCCCTTTAACACCGGAACATGGCAACTGCGTCAACAGTGGCGCCAAGCCAGATCAATGTGGAATGTCCCAGATTGGCAAAAGGTTGTGTTTAGTGATGAATCCCGGTTTGTTTTGGGGCAGAAGATAACCGTGTACGGGTGTGGAGGCGCCATGGTTAGCGGTACAATTCCCCCCACACTATTCTACGTCACACTGCCCGCACAGCTGGTGTAATGGTCTGGGGGTCATAGCCTATGATAGCCGGTCATTTTTAATTGTGATACATGGAACCTTAACGGGCCAACGTGACGTTGATGATATTCTTCGACCCCATGTAGGACCTTTCCTAAATGGTCTCCCAGGGGCAATTTTCCAGCAAGATAATGCTCTTCCGCATACAGCAAGAGTTGCTTAAGACTTCCTACGTCATTTTCAGACTCTTCCATGGCCGGTACGCTCCTCCGATTTGTCCCCTGTAGAGCACGTGTGGAATCAACTAAAACGGCAGATGCCATCGTGTCACTCTGTTCATGATTTAGAGTTAGCTGTTCAAGATTTGTGGGCCCATCTGCCTCAGGACAACATAAGGTGTCTAATCAACTCAATGCCGGACCGTGTGGCGGCATGTATTGCAGCTGAAGGTGGTCCAACGTGCTATTGAAGTTGCCCAGAAGCGTGCTATTGAAGTTGCACACCCTGTATTCGTTTAATTGTCTTGTTTTTGAGATGAAGTGAATCTCTCAGCTGTGTCATTATGTGTATTAAATTTCATTTCAATCCGATGGTTTCTTCTTGGATCGCTATTTTCAAGGTTCCTGAGTGTACCTGCACAATCTGTAGTCCGTGGATAGCCTAGTGGTTAGAGCATCGGACTCCAGATCGGAAGGCCTGGGTTCGATGCCCGATACCACCAAATACCCTCCGAGTACATATGGAGTACGTGCTCGTTAAATCAGTGGGTCCGAAAGTCTTGTGGGCTGGATCACGAGTGCAGGGGACTGGAAATATTTTCCTCCCCTTCAGTTCCATGCCTTAATTGTGGAGGTGGAGATAGGTAGTGTCGCCATCTATCGTCCCTTTTCGGGGAATTTCGCCAAGCTAACTCGTAGTGTCACCTGTATGGTGCTCAAAGCCAATGCCAATGACAGGTGTACTTCTAGCCCCTTGTCACGAGAAATTTCATGGCCTCGATATAACTACGTCAGACAGGTGGCATTAAAACAACAACGAATTGCTTCAAGTCGAAAAACACCAAGCTTTTGATAAAAAAAAGTTGACGCAATGTCTCTGTTCAAGTCCTTCAGCCATATTTAAAGAAATAAAAATCCGACGAACATATATGACAGCACATCAATTATCTGCCTGCAGGAAAGAACTGGTACACTGGAACGAACGGAAAAATTCAAGCATATGCATTAAGCTGTCATCGCGATTTGAGTACATTGGCGCCATTTTAAAATCGCTATTGTACACTGGAAAATTCAAGGAAGGATGCTTTTTAACAGACCTTGTATTTTAATTCCTGGAGTAAGCAATCAAAAAAGTTTAGAGACCACTCTCTGTAATAGAATGGCTTCGCAGCCTATATAAAAACAATGCAGTAGAACGTTTCATTCGTCCCACGCGATATTTTAACATCGGATTTGTATCACTGTGTTCTCTGTTTGAATTTATACTATTGTGAATTTAGATATTTGTGTAAACTGCTTTCTCAAAAAGAAACTTATTATATGTATTAAAAAGTTCCAGAATAAAGTTTCGATTTGCTCCGAGAGAACCCCCTTGTTAATAGCGACGACCTTTCTTATAATTGAAAGCCGAATAGCCACGCATTAGTATCGGTATTTAGATATCGATATTTCCTGAGCAATCAATTAGAAGCCATTTGAACTATCTTTAATGATGCTTGTGCTCATGTCTAATGTTGGATTAAAAAAAGTTCTGTAAAGCTTTCGTAAATGAAAGTTCAATGAAGTAAAGCGATTATTTTTTGAGTGGAAAAGGAGTATCTGGCATTTGTTTGATATATTTAAAACTGAAGACACTAATCAAAAATAGATAACACTTAAAAGTGGTTTTTAAGGCCGATTAATCTTAATTTAGTAAAGTCTGTTGTTGGAGGTATTCTAATCGACTTTATTTCTTTTCATTGTTTAAAAAAAAGACTTCAACCTTGATTTAAAAAAAAATGCTTTTTTCATTCAAAAGTCAAGAAATTTCTATCATGAATATCAAAACTTTATTAATGTTAGGCAATTTTAAGTTACAATAGCTTAAGTATATTATGTATCATGTTCCCAAATGTAAGGATAATGGTTCATAAATTAAATTGGACTCATAATTTAATTCTTCATTTTATTTCTCGCATCAAAACAATAAAATATTAATACTTAATAGTAACCTGATAATATATTTATCGTAAATACAACTTATTTAACTTTTTATTAAAAAATATTATGAACAGAAGAGCATTTAAAATTTTTATTCGAATAATTTCAACAGGAATTCAGTATCAATCAAATATAGTCTGTTTGAATGTCAAAGATTAAAACTTTATTACAAAGTAAAAAGTGGGAGCAATGTACAGCTTTGGGTAATGTATCTTGAAAAAGCAGATAATCTTATTTTAATGAAGAATATTTATATTTTCCTGTTATCTGAAGATATTTTTCATTGAAAAAAATAATTATGCTATTATTAAATTACTTTTATAACGCGAATAAATTCATTTATATGCTTAAAAACCTACAGCCAGTTTTACAAATACAAAAAGCACAAAATGCATCAATGTGCAAAGTCTATAGAAAATTACAATCAAAGTACATGAAAAGTACAAAATTCATTGAAAATACAAAGTATACTGATGGAATAAATGATTTTCATACGCCGGGTGCTGGCATGGTTGGTTAGGTGTCTCGTGCGCCCACGTTTGTGGATTCGATCCCGGCCTAAGTCGGTGGATGTTCAGGATACAAAAAATTGACAGCGTCCATGTCGTATGATTATGTGGCATGTTAAAGGACCCTAGAATGCCTTTTAGACTTAGGTGCTCTTGACAAAATTAAACTCCTAGTTCAGTTTCGTATCATTAGAGCTCAGGTGCCTTGCTCCATGAAGGAAACCCGGAGTCAAAATCACATTGTAGCAATTGGTATCCACCTATTTGGTGCCATACTAAAAATTGTATCGGTTCCCGGAGAATGTACAAGGTATTCAATGGTAAAATACCGATCCGCAGCTCTATTTGAAAAAAATATGTAATATATATTGTTTTTGTAGTTATTTACATTCCCACTTTTATTCTCACATCAAAGTAAGTATAGATAGTAATTGTGATCGAACTTAAGTTGCAATTTTTTTTCTTGTTTTATTCGGTAGAGAATTCTAGAGAAAGTTTACCATCCAGTTTAAATTAAAAAATGTCACAAAAAAGATGTAGACGTTTCAGAGTACTTATTCGCACAGAAGCGTAGTTCATTAAATTTAAGTATGATTTTTCTAGGATTTAAATCCTGAGTGCACTATAGACTGCCATGCGAAGTAATGGGACTTGATGCATTAAAACCGTAAGCTCTCTAGTGTAGACGTTGCTAGAGTTATAAGCTCAAATTTAGTACTAGTCTGTGACTCGAAATTTGGACGTTCGTTACTAATAACCTCATGTGTTGTTTTATTACGGCTGGGAAATTTTTAAGTTTAAGGGGTTCTTTTTTCTAGTCTTTGATCTTTCACACATCAAAAGGAACTTGAAATGAAAAGAAAGATTTAAAAATAGTGTTTTTCTCTCTTCTTTTAACTGAATTGATGGAATTTTGCTTCGAAAGAATCTTCACTGCAGAGAAAGGAAATATTATTATATTTTTATTATTAATATTATTTTAAGAACTTTTTTACTCTGTATGTAAATAGTTTTCAATCTTTATAAGATTCAAGAAATGGATATGAGTTGCAATTTGAAGATAAAAAAGAACTATGTGCTCATTTTATTTATTAAATATGAAAGAGAATTCTTACGTGGTTATGGAATATAGTTCTCTTTTCCCCTCCTCATTTTGAAAGGTTTATTTAGAAAGTTTTCTCCTTGAAGTAATTTACATTTTTAGTCAAATATTTCTTGGTTAAAACTACTCTATATTTTATTATACTATTTTTAATTTAACTTTTTTTTACTTTTACTTTTACTTTTTTGAGCCTTTTTATTTCAGATATTTTGCTTTCTATTTAGTAGGATTTTGTCTCAGAATACTTTTATTATTTAAGAAAGCTAAAAGGGAGTATTCCCCTGTTCGTCCAAAGGCGGACCAACCCCATCCTACAAATTATTCAACTTCATTCTCATGACTCAAATTGTAAAACTGTAATTCTCGTACATTGTGTAGTTCTATTTATTCACTGTTTCTTTCTTCAAATTCCTTCTTTGCACTCCTCTTTACTACAATTCATTCATCAGAAGCCTAGAGGTTGACTCTTTCACTAAAAAAATCAAATTTCGTCAATAATTATGGAAGAGCCAACCATTTCTTTTGCTTTGCTGCTGATTCATCATCATCAATGTGATTCTCGAGATTCAAGAGTATTTCGATCGTTCCTGAACCCGAGTCCTAAATCTTTCTTTTCGAGATTCACAACATTTATCAACATGTTGTACGCCCATAACACCTGTAACGGGTAATACAATAGTTCCACAATATATTTCAAAAGTCTGTATCCCTTTAACTCTTCTCCCTCCCAAAAACGAATTACTTTTCGTAATTCTTTAAAGCGTTCATCCAAACTTCTAGTCATTTTAAAAAGATGCCTACTGATTATTCGTTAATATACAGGGTATCCCAGAATCATTGGGACAAACTGTAAGAGAAGGTACGGGACATCGCAAGGATTCAGATTTGCATAGCAACCTATAATCGAAAACGTCTTCGTTCGGCGTCTTGTTCGTCTTGTTCACAAGAGCATTTAAGGAAACAGATTTGCATTACCACAGTCACATTTCCTACATACTTTAAATCTTAAAATGGAAAACTATGAAACCAAAGCTATCCCTCAAGTGTCACGAAAGGAGATTGAGATCTCTCACAGAGATCGTGCGCTCCATATGAACTGTCAACAATTTCAGCTGGCATTTCCCCCAGAGAGGTAGGGAACGTTTTACAAACAGAAAGCTAGAAGATATGCACCTGATTTACGGATTGGCAGAAAGAAATGCACGAACTGCAGAATTATTGCATCACGAAAGGTATCCACAGAAAGATGCTACCGGATGTTTGCAAAATTTCATCCCAATTTGCATGAATAAGGATTTTTTGCGAAATATATTAAATGTACTGAGGGTGAGCCACGAGAGATTCCAACTCCTAGCATGGAACAAAATGCGTTGGATATCGTTCGAAAGAATCCGAGCACCATGATGGGAGTCGATTCATTCATGATTCACCCTCACCTTGTCTAATACCTCGTAATAAAGGGAGAATGAAATTCACAAGCTTCAAAAAGTTTGCATACAAATTGTAATGCAAATTAGCAAACATCGGTGGATAGTGCATCTTTCCATGGATACCTTGCACTTCCTTCCCCCAATATTTAAATCAGATGTATATCTGTCACCTTGGTGTTTATAAAATGTTCCATACTATTCTGTGGGCAATGCCAGGCTCAAATGGTTGTGGTAATGCAGGTCGGATTTCTTAAAAGATATTGTGAACAGCGCCACCTTGTGCCGAATGAAGACATTTCCAACCATGGCTTGCTTTGAAAATCTGAATTCATGTGATGTCCCCTACCTACTCTTAAAGTGTGCCCAAATGATCCTGGGACACCCTGTATATATGAGAAAAGAGACTCACTCACTTTATTCACTCATCACGAACAATTAGAGAAACTGTCTTGAAATTTGGCAGGAAGGTTTCTTTTGCTGCGAAAAGATCCACTAAGACCGGTTTTTTGGAAAACGACTCCTAAGTATACCTTTTCAGAAAAATCCGTGTTTTTTTTTAAATCAAGGAGCAAGAGCTATACGAATGTATTGGAATACTATCAAAAACATAAAGCTATGACTTAGACAAAAAATAACTTATAAAAATGTATGGTTCTACAACATCATGAAATCCCAAGCGAAGTGGATGGATGATGGCTGTAGTAATTGAAAATCTACATTTTTTTCTTTGTTTACACCTAAAATTTTAACAATAGTAGTTTTAACATTCTGGATTTTTTATAACAAATTTCTTCTAAGTGGGAGAATTTTAATTTCTAAAAAATGTTAGCCATAATAGTACAATCTATTCAGCGTAAAATTTTCTAATTTAAATTAAAATAGTTTTAACAAAAGCTACAGAGATAAAAAAAATATTTATTTTACGTATAAAACAAAGGAGCATATGCTTGGTTATTCTAAAAATTATGTTGGGAGAGAGAGTGATAATTAGCCTACACAAAGGACAACTTTTTAAATTGCTTATAAAGTTTCAAAAAATAAATTCTCAACGGCAAATTAAATTATAGAAGAAAAACTGTTATTTATGATTTAGATGAAGATACATAATTCTTCTAAGAGAAACTTGAATTATGCTAAATCTGCATATAGTGAAAAAAAAGACAATAATAAGGAGAAAAAATATTTTCTTATTTTAAAGGCAATTTAAAATTTCTTTCTTACATTTTAAATATATCTTCAACCAGATTTTGACGAAATGTAAATTAGTTTTATTAATTTCAAAAGTAATTAGGAATGTCGTTGTTTAATACTAACTTAAAAATTTTACTTTTCTTTCAAAATTAAAATTTTTTCCGGGAGGAAATAATTTTTCGTTTTTAGAAATTCCCCTTGAATTTGAGAAAATAATACACTTTTTCATAATTATCCATTTGCCGCTCATTTGAAAAACTTTAGGTTTTACTCTTTAGTTCACGAGTGGGTAACTTATTTTGCTTCGTGGACCACATTGTGGCAGCAGAATACCAGATGTTCATACCTTTTTAAAATGATTGAACTCTTTATAAAAAATAAATAAATAAATATGAAAATAATGGCAGTTTGTATTCAATTTATTTACTTTGCTAATTGCATATTTTTTATAGTTGCATGCACATTTAATTTTAGAATCAGTTGAATAAGATGTACTATATATCATGCTTTTCTACTTTTTTTTAAATCAGGAGTGTGAGATTGCTTGTTTAAATTCTCATAAAAACCTACAACTTCATCATCTTGCTTTACTTTCATCTATACTTACTCTTATTGGCCTTCATGCAAGAAAAACTTTGCTCACAAATATATGCCAACTAAAATACTAAAGGCCGTATCACACGTACATTTTCCATGCAACTTTTTCGTCCAATTTTTGGACTAATCTGAGAGGTAAGAGTTGCCATAAGCAAAACGACATGCTCTGACGTCAGCCGCGCTCTATCTCCACATTGAAAAATTACTCGCCGATTTTTCTGCTCGGAAAACGAACATCCAAAATTATTTCTTTTATTTCGCTTGCCCTTTTGTTGATGGGTGTAAACAGAAATGGAGCACCATCCTATTTAAAATATTATACGCCGTTGAAATATTATACACCATTAAAATATTATACGGCATATCTGATGTGTTAGACGAAACCGAAGCCGCCATCTTGTTTATGACATAGGGCGCCGAAGACACCATTGGCAGGAACTTTAAGCAACTTTTATTTGGAACAACTTTTGAGCTCCCTAGCAAAAAGTTGTTCTAAAGCCCTTGCTATGGCAACTGAGTAAAAATTTCATGAATTGGACGAAAAATTGCTTGAAACGTCTACGTGTGATACGGCTTTAAAAATAATTCCACGGAAAATTACTTCATGCATAGAAATTTTTCAGCTGATAAAGATTTATAACAGTCAATTAATGCCCGTCTTCATGTTTTCTTCATCCCTCCCTTAACTTTCTTCATGCTTTCATCTTGCTGCAAGTCACTAAGTTCAAGATATAGCTTCTCAGATGCTGTATCAATATCAGCAGCAATGGGATAACAGAGAAATATGTATTTAGGCTCAATTTCCTTACAATCTTGAAATCTTGTGACCTTGTCCTCCAAACTCTGCAGAGGATCTCTTAGCAGAAACACTTTCAGTTGATTTGATTCCTTAAAAAAAAAAAGGAGAATAAAGGAATTTTGTTTTCCTAATAATTAAAAATGCAAGACGAATCTTTAACTACACACGGGAAAGAAACATCGCTTTAAAAAAGATTTTCACACTGTCTTTGACCTGCACAAAAAAGCTTTTTGCAAGTCCCTATGTACCCACTCCTGCCTTAATTTATGGAGATGGTTAACCCGGGAATAGGGGTGCACTCGCTACAAAAAATTAAAGGTCGCTCGCGGTAACTGAGTCGTCCTAATCCTTTTTTCTTAATTTTTTTTTACTGTACACGATAAAAATCATAATTCCAGTGAAAAATTTAACTAAGGTGAAGTATACTCACCTACTTTTAAGAACTTTTCAATTTTTATTTGAGAATTGTAGAAAAAATATCAATCAAACTGAACTAAAAGATTTCAAATGTGAGTGACCTTAATAAAGGACACAAATCACAGATACGTTTCGGTAATATTAAAGGAATAGTACACTGGTGCGCAAAAATTAAGGACGAAGTCGAAAAATTAGCATATCAGCTGAACGAAGAGGCAGAGCGGACAGAAAGACCAATCAGGAGATTAAGTAAGGTGATGTACGGTAGCACATGCGCAGATATGCAGGTAGACGTAATGGGGGTAGTGTCTGAGTAGTATAAAGCATGTTGTCGGTGTAAGATCAGTATTTCTGGCAAAGAGATTGCACGCCGTATAGCAGTTAAAATCACACCGAGTTGCTGCCTCAGCGAGAAATGGCGAATAATCAATCTGTTAGACGACATCTGGATGCTTTTACCCGAGGTCGAATCATTGGGAAGTTGGAGGAAGGCCGCAGTGTGACAAGTGTGGCTGCAGAGTTCGGAATTGCTCACAGCATCCTTTCACGACTTTGGAGACAATTTCAAACTTCAGGAACAGCTATCCGGGGGTTCAGTAGTGGTCGTCCACGAGGAACCACACCTGCAGATGACCGGTACATTGTCTTACAGGCCAGAAGAAACAGACGGTAGACAGCGGGAGAAATCGCTAGACACACTGTGACAAACCTATACGGAACTTTATCACTAACCTTCTGAGTCGTCTTTTTTAGGGAAATTTAATTCCCCTACATATTTCCAATTAGCTCCAAAAAGAGGACAGGATTCCTTGTTATGCAGATTAGATAAAGTATTTAAGTCAAACGGAATAGTAAAGCAAAGGGCAGTAGGAGAGAGAGATTGAAGCAGAAAGGTATAATTGTGAAGTTAGAGATTTATTATTGAAGATTTCTTGGTGGATAATTTAATCTCAGGAAGAGTTGAGATTCTGTGTGGTAAATATTAATTTATATTTAAAGTATCGTTAAAGTTTTATATTAGGAGTGAGATTAAAGTTAAATGTTCAATAGGAACATTATTGAATATAAATCTGGGATCTCTTATCGCGGTAATCTCTGCGTGATTGATATTCTAATTGTTAATTAATTGGATCATTAGATATTTAAGTTAATTTAAAGGAAAGTCCCTTTTAAACCTCATATAGCTAATTTGATTTATTTGTTATTAAAAGTCTTTGATTCTATTTGGGAAAAATAACCAAATAAAGGAAGTTATTTATAAAAATGGCTACTGGCTCTTATCTGACTCCAAATTATTCTCGTTCTCAAAGTGAGATCCAAGGGGATCTTCACAACACGACACAGGCGACTGGACGACCGATATCGAGTTTTACCGTGGCCAGAAGACTGCACGGTGGTGGTCTGTTTGCACGACGCCCTGTACGGTGTGTACCTTTAACTCCTGCCCATCGGAGAAGGCGTTCTCTGTGGTGCCGGGAACACCGGAATTGGAGAGACAATGAATGGGGACGAGTACTCTTTACAGATGAGAGCAGATTCAGTTTGAGTAGCGATTCTCATCGCATACTCATCTGGAGAGAGCGGGGAAGCCGCAATCATCCCTCGAACATCATTGAAAGGGACACGTATGGAGGTCGCGGTGTTCTCGTTTGGGGAGGCATCATGCTTGGTAGTCGTACAGACCTTCACATCTTCGACGCAGGTTCAGTCAACGGGACCCGTTATTGTAAGGAGATTCTTCTTCCATATGTGCGTCTTTTAGAGGCGCTATGGGTCTTCAGTTCCTTTTCATGGACGACAATGCACCATGTCATCGCACAGTAGCTTCCGAACAGCTCTTAGAGAGTGAGGATATTGAACGTATGGATTGGCCGGCACGATCTCCGGATCTCAATCTCATCGAGAATGCATGGGATTTTCTAGGCAGACGCTTGGCAGCTCGTACCTTACCACCAGTAACGATTCGGGAGCTTCGATTGGCGCTGCAAGACGAATGGGCAGCAATGCCTCAACAACTCATTGACACCCTCATTCTCAGCATGGGCAGACGCTGTGAAACCTGTCTAGCAGTCAGGGGAAATCATATCCCCTACTAAAGACCGGATGTTTCTTGCTGGACATCCATCACAGGGATGTTTCGGCCTTCAGTCGCATTGAGCTCCATGCTACTTTTTCAATCAAGCTTCTTTTTATCCCTCTCATTTCTCTTTTAGTAAGTGTTGCTTACATTACACATGTCCTTACGTATTGGGGATCTTACGGTATTAAATGTGTTGATTTGGAAAGCTTTTGTACCAAGTTATATTGAAAAAACCGTCTCGTCCTAAATTTTTGCACACCATTGTATTTGCAGGTAAAATTGTCATTGTCAGGTTTTTGTAGTTTTATTGTCCTTGGATCATCGATAAATAGCATTTTGAACTTTTTCTCACTTGTCTCTTTTTGTCAGAGTTTAGTGTGCTTGTGTACACTTGTAGCTTCACATCATTCTTGATGGATTTTTTCTTAACTTTTCTTTAAACTCAAACGTTTCATGTTCAAACGTTTCATGTTCTCTTTTCTCAAATTTACTTTCGCTATCATGATAAATATGCATTATTTCATCAGGTCCTTCCCTTTCTTGATCAGTTTAAACTCCCTTCAATAGAGATCCCAGATGGTCATTTCTTTTTTTATATATATTCTATTCTGCTCATTTACATTTATAACCTATAATAAGTCATACAACGCAGCAATCAAAACCATAAAGTTGTTCACAAGGGGGAAATATAACATGTTCATAGAAAATATTTTTAAATAAAGTGGTCGCAAGGGGAACTCAGTCAAAATGCATCTTAAGATTTTAAAAGAAACGTTTGCAACTACCAAAAAAGAGGGAGATATGTGACTGATACACTTTAGTTCCCCTGAAGACTGTCATATAGGAGGATACTGTCAAGTTCATTTGTAACAAATAAACGGTTGTCCCAGATTTAACTAATTCATGAGTCTAGAGTGACTCTGTGCCCCACGAGCCCCTCCCGGGTTAAAGTAAAGAATAATTCGTAAACTAGTGTAACTATTTAATTCCTACAAGACATCTGGGGAATAATTACTTGCAGTGAATGGCAGAAATTCTTAACTGGCTCGACTAAATTTTGCATATTACCATGAGGAATATAATGATTGCTAAAATTTGAATCTAACAGGGGACTAAAAATTCTCAACTGGTTGAATAAAAAGTTAGGAAGACGTGGTTGTCGTAGCTGACGTGTCGTGAGTTCGAGCCCTGGTACTACTAAAGACCTTCCTTCTAGAGGGGCTGATACACGTTAAATCTGCTGTGGTGCAAAATCTTCCGTTTAGCGTGGTGTGGTAACTTGGAGAGGGGTGTCGTCTTCGTCACTTGGCTGTGGTTCAAAATTATGAGGTTCAATTGCCCCCGTGTTGCTTTATAAAGGGTGTTTTTTAGAGGTATAGAACTTTAAATTGCAATAAAACAACGATGTATTATTCGATTGACATGAACTTTTTTTTATTCGAAAGATACTCTTGCGGCATTACATTTTAAATATGACTTCTGGCATAGGACTGCCACGGCTGGCTCGGATGTAGCCCAATCTGGACGTCCAATTTTCGATGACTTTTTCAAACATTTGTGGCCGTATATCGGCAATAACACGGCGAATGTTGTCTTCCAAATGGTCAAGCGTTTGTGGCTTATCCGGATAGACCAATGACTTTACATAGCCCCACAGAAAATAGTCTAGCGGTGTTAAATCACAAGATCTTGGAGGCCAATTCACAGGTCCAAAACGTGAAATGAGGCGGTCACCCAACGTGTCTTTCAATAAATCGATTGTGGCACGAGCTGTGTGACATGTTGCGCCGTCTTGTTAGAACCACAGCTCCTGGACATCATGATTGTTCAATTCAGGAATGAAAACGTTAGTAATCATGGCTCTATACCGATCACCATTGACTGTAACGTTGTGGCCTTCATCGTTTTTGAAGAAGTACGGACCAATGATTCCACCAGCCCATAAAGCGCACCAAACAGTCAGTTTTTCTGGATGTAACGGTGTTTCGACATACACTTGTGGATTAGCTTCACTCCAAATGCGGCAGTTTTGTTTGTTGATGTAGCCATTCAACCAGAAGTGCGCTTCATCGCTAAACAAAATTCGCTTATGAAAATCGGGAACAACGGCAATCTCGTTTTGGGCCCATTCGACGAATCTACGCCTTGCTTGATCATATTTAAAATGTAATGCCACAAGATTATCTTTCGAATAAAAAAAATTCATGTCAGTCGAATAATACATCGTTGTTTTATTGCAATTTAAAGTTCTATACCTCTAAAAAACACCCTTTACTATGACGTTAGTAGACGCTTACTCACTTAAAAGCAGGGATTTCAATATCGGTGTACCGGGATACCGAATACCGGTATTTTGAGCCATTTGTACAATTTTGTAATACCGGTATTCATAAGTTTAAGCACCGCTTTTTCGGTATTTACTAAAAACATGATATATGTTAATATTAGATTCTAAAACACGTTGGAACAGTTTACTCATAATGATGGAACAGATTTTGAATCTGAAAAATCCAATCCAAAAAACAATGATCAACTTAAACCTGCAAATTAATTTTCCTGATAGTGAATTCGACTTAATATCCAGAACTGTATCAGATCCAATAAAACTGGCTAGGCGTTACGTCAGAGATATTCTAATTTACTAACACTAATGCAACAATAAATTTCATGTTGCAATCACTGAAAGAACAACACACATCACTGTCTGAAGAAATAAATATTGTATTGAAAAATCGCGCAAAAGAAAGGCATACCGAAATAAAAACTGTCTTACGATATTTACATAATTGTAATGATTTTAAAAATGAAAAAGAAGAAAAGAGACTCACCAATTCAAATTTTATCAAATTCATATAAGTTTTCTTAATTTTTTTTAAAAAAATTAACTGGCAAAAACAAAACAAAGGAACACTTGTATTTTCTTTCTTTTCCTAAAATTTCTGCTACCGGTATTATAACCGGTGTTCCGGTATTAAGATCTAAAAAATACTGAATACCGGTATTGAAATTTTGGTCTGATATTGCAATCCCTACTTAAAAGTTAATAGAATGAGATACATCATCTCAAATGTCACCGTCGTCGTTTCACAGTAATTCAAATACTGAGTTCCGTCATCAGTAGACATCCATTATTCTTTACAAGAGCCTTTAGCTCTGGAGAAATATTTATTCGAAATGGTGAGAGCTAACTGGTTGTATTAGAATTCTGATTAAAATAAAGTAATGGTGTTACTCGATTCAAATTAAATTATTGACCGACCGTAATACTTTCTTCTTATTCTAAGAAAAATACATATACCTTATTTACTCGAATCTAAGCCACACCCTTTTTCCAGTGTTAAGGCTTCTGAAAATAGGGTGCGGCTTAGAATCTAAGGCAAAACATTTATTGTATGTTAGGAATTGAATTTCAACCTTTTTGCAAAAGGAAAAATGTAACCATCCATCCTGGCCACTTGCATCGATGACTTATTCCATGCTACAGTTTATCTTCAGTAATTCAGTTCATCCTTAACATCAAAGATATCGGATATAGCATCAAGAAGAATCCACTAAGTATGAAAAGGGAGGCAATTATATATGCAGAAAAGAAACAGAGTAGCAATCACTAAAAATTTGATACCGATGAAACAAATACACGTCGATGGCGTAAGCAAAATGATATAATTTTTGCTTGTAAATGTTCATCAGCCTTTAAGAAAAAAAATTTTACACTCTTTTTTCATTCATTTCTTTGTAAAAAAAAAAGTTGCATAACAAATGCATTGAATGGCATGGAAGATGATATCGTGTGGGAAAATGTCGACGCAGGCGCCGATACCGAAGTTAACTGTGAAAATGGGAGTGACGATTTAGTTTCGAAACATGGTACTGACGGGTAGAGCAATTATGTATGCATGTATTTGAAAGCTTTTAATACCGGTAAAATAAATTGTTAGCTTCCTATTATTTCACTTTAAAAATTTTATTTTTAATTTCTTAAGTATCGGATATCGATGAACACTTAGCACGGTTTTTTATTTTTTCTCAAAAACGAGTAGGGAATTGGGAGAGTGGCTTAGAATTGATGGCGGCTTATATTCGAATAAATATGGTAAGTGCATAATCCTTGTTGAAAGATATTTAATAAAACTTAAAAATCTCGACATTCATCATGCTCAATTAAATTTTTAAAAAGACAGTTTCGAATAATTTGCACTTTATTTTTTACATTGCATTTTTTAAAATTAATAGGAAAAAAATTTCATTAGTATTGAAATGTTACTTTATTGAATACAAGAGAAGTTTTCTAACGTCCAGAAGTTTCTTATCGTATAAATCACATCAGATAAATTTATTTAAAACTGACTTTAAAATACAATTTATTTCGGAAGTTGGCATTACAAACACAAAAGAAAGTATTTTTATACTGAAAACTTAAACTTCTGTTTGAAAATTGCTCTCACAGGAAATTAAAAAAATTTATAAAATTCAATCTCTTTCCATTACTTTACCAGTATCAAAGAACATGTAAATATATAAATCTACGTTCTTCTGAGTTTTCAAATTCGTAATAGATAAAAAAAATTCACGAGCAATAAAATAATATCTTCTACCTTTATCCTTCTTACACCCCCCCCCCCCCACTTTCTTTCCAATAACATTTGCTACACTTGAATCCTACTTAAAGGAGAACATAATAACAAAAAGTTTAAAAGCAACCTTTTCTAAAGCCAACACCAACAGCAAATCACAATCGCGTTACACTAGAGCTACATTTCCGCAAACCGTCTTCATTACGACGCTTCTAATTTCAAAATATCGAATAAATTCTTCTAACAAGCTTCTTGAAGTATTTTATACCTCAATTTATTCTTCGAAAGGACCCTTAAAGTGCAAAAGTACTACTTAACTCTGACGCGAAGTGCAATGAAAGCAACGCGGATGAAAACATAAATTTCCCCATTGGCGAGGAATCAATGGCACAGAATCCTTTCCTCCAGAACTATCAAGAGAAATAAGACCCGCAATGAACTGGAACAGTATTCGAATCAAATGCTCGGTATCGAATAAATTTTCGAAGCACATTGGACAACATAACAGTCAGGTTTTAAATTACTTTTTCCTTTGATTTGCAAGCCATATTAAATTCTAGCCTTATCCGTTGCCTTTATTCGATTCCATGTAAGTACAATATCCTGTCTTTTGGTAGTTTTTAACATTTGATGTTCTTTCTTTTTGTTTGTTTTGTTTAATCTGGTTTTATTTTGTTCAAAGAGTATTGGCTTATATTTAACATGCTCAATTGATTTGTAAAAATGTTTATGCAAATAATCTAAGAAAGGGAGAGTGAACTGTTTTCCTTCTCTTACATATGACTAGCCATTGCTGGGTGTTTCATGATGTTCTATGAATAAATAGAACAAAATAGATAGATATCTTTGCATTTAGAATTCGGTTGAATTGAAAAATATTCTTATAACTCGCACCTCTTGAATTAAAAAGGACAGAACTTCTAAGTAATATTTTTTTTAATTGAAGTAGAATTATATTTTACGCTCTCGTTACACCTCCCCAAGTGGATTTCCACAAAACTCATTTTAAATGGATCTCTATATAATAAGATAAACATGCTTGCGCCAAATTTTAAGACTAAATCTAATAGTTCGAAAACAGAATTTTATTTATATAATGATAGTCAATTTCGGTGAGACCCGTTCTTAGCAAATTTCAATTCAACAAAAGAAATATGTGCATACTTTACTTCATTACTGTAGGTCCAGTAATTCGAAAACGGAATTTTTTTAATCAATGCTCCGCAAAAGATCCCTGCGCCCTCATAGGAATCAATTTCCGTAAAATCTTTTCTTAGCGGATTTCCATTCATCAAAAGAATAATATTAACAAAATTTCAAGCATGTAGATCTAACAATTCAAAAACGGAAATATATATCTAAAACACCCATTAGGGGTCAAATTTCGCTAAACCTTTTTTATACCTGATCTCTACCTAATGAAACGTGAAGAATCTAATTCCAAGAAACTCTAAGATATGTACCTACCGAATTTTAAATTTATAGGTCTAATACACTAATGGACAAAAAATTAGCGCACCAAGAAATAATTGCGCGATCGTAATGAAACTTGGCATGAAGGTACATGTCGGAGAGATATGCAAATGATTAGAAATGCAACGTGATTGCGCATTACGAATAGCCAATAGAGGGCATTTAACGTCGTTCTCCCTGGAGTATAAAACAAGTAACCAACGCTTTTTTGAATGTGCTGAATCGCTTACAAAGCAAGAGCTGAGGTATACATGCCATTACGCCTTTTCCGAAGAGAAGAAAAAGAGCAACTGTCGCATTTTGAGAAGGGGAGAATCATCGGCATGATGGAAGCTTGGTGGTCAGCTAGAAAAATAGCTTGTCAATTAGACCGCTCTGATTGTGTTGTGGGGAGGTGTGGGACCCAGTGGATATGTGGATATAAGAGATGTCATTTACACGAAGACCAGGCTCAGGACACCCTCGACAGACTTGTCATCAAGAAGACCATCACATCGGAAGAAATTCACGAGTATATGCTTCATCGGCCGCCATCCAGGCACAGGCCATCCCTTCACTAAGAGCCCGTGTTTCTTCTCGAATGACACGAAGGCGCCTGGCTGAAGGTCATTTGAGATCGCGTCGTCCATTACGTGTGCTGCCCTTGACGCCGACTCATTCACGCATCTGTTTGGAGTGGTGAAGCGCACGCGGGAACTGGACTGCAATGGAATGGAACCAGGTCGCCTTTAGTGACGAATCCAGATTCAATCTCAGCAGTGATGGCAATCGAGTTCGTGTGTGGACACCCCGTGGTGAACGCCTCAATCCTGCATTTCCCTTTCAGCAACACACCGCTCTCATAGCTGGTGGGATGGTATGAGGTGCCATTGCCTACAATACACGGTCACTCCTAGTATTGATCCGTGGCACAATGACAGCCCAGCAGTATGTCCATGACATCCAGCAACCACATTTATTGTCATTCATGCAACGGTTCCCAGGAGCTATTTTTCAACAATACAATGCTCGGCCTCACACGTCAAGGATGTCACAAGACTGTCTCCGCACTGATACTACCTTTCTTGGCCTGCCTGATCCCCAGATTTGTCTCCAATCGAACATATCTGGGATCATTTGGGATAGCGATTTGGGCATCCCATGAGTGTGAATGAACTAGAGGCAAGATTACAGCAAATATAGAACGAAATGTCTCAATCCATCATACAGAACTTGTATTTCTCAATGCCCGATCGTATCGCATCGTGCATTTTCGCGCTAGAGGGGGTTCAATAGGGTACTATATCCTCCGGGGGGGTTGCCTTTTTCTCTGAAATAAATTATCCTTTTTCTATAGTTTTCTAATCATTTACTTATATCAAAGTAGTCATTACATATGTAAAATTTCGTTTCATTTTGACGACTCTTTGGTGCGTTAATTTTTTTGTCCATGAGTGTAGTTCAAAAACGGGAATGTTTTATCTTTTACGCCTTAAGCCCTCGCAACGCCCGGTGGGGGACGATTTTTGCAAAATCATTTCTTATTAGACCTCTATTTCATAATAGGAACTTGCCTACCAAATTTCCATGTTTGTAGGTCCTGGAGATATCGTGATGAGTGAATGAGTCGTTTTCTTCTTTTGTGTATATCGATGTCGTTCATAGATGTGCAAAGCAGTTGGGGGTGAATTTGTGAAAAATAAAGATTTACATTATGAATTACACTTCTACCTACATAGAAATTATAGTCAAATACAGTTGTAATTGATATAGATTTAGCTTGCAATAGCTTGAGTCTGGGTATGGAATTTTTTTGTTGTTTTTTATAAACATAATGAACTCTTTTGTAAGTTATTGCATGAGATCTTATGTTGAAAAACTTGAAAACTACAATGATTCACACAATTTAAATGAACAGACTCCAACAAACAAAGAAATTACGCCACGGCTTCATTGTGCAAGATTTTAAAGTCTAGAACTATACAGAGAACTACTAGTACAGATAAGACAGCGATACTCACTAGTATGAATTTGAAATATGTCATTCTTCTTCAATCTGCAATATATGACGAACGCAGTTTCGTAAACAAAAACTTTTAATAAAAAGTGTCAGATAAACAGGCACCAAATGATAAAATATTCTCAGACTGCATTTTTGTTCTTATTACATTTTATTGTGTGACGAATCTATACGCCATTTTCTAGTTTATCCTCTTGCGAAATCTTTGGGCTATAAATTCGCGTTATTCACAACCAACCCTTCGGAAGAAGAGAATGATGATATGTAAATTAACTTACTATAAATAGGCTAGGTTTTCTAGCTTGATAGAGAGAAGGAGAGAAGATATACTCAAGTCAGGTAAGATTGCTATTGAAAGTATAATATTAGAATTAGAGTGATTTTATTCTTATTAGAAGGAAACTTAAAAGTAATGATTGTTCACTAAGATTGAATTAAGATTAAGTTAAATCGGATAGTAGGTTAGATCTTTAATTAAAAGAGGAGCAAGTTTGTTAGTTCACGCTCACGTTTTACTGTCGTTACTCCACTTTTCACGGTGTTTTCATTGAGACATTCTCTTAATATTATTAGTTGAAACTGTGTCTGTTCTTAGTGTGGAAATAAATAGATTAGTTGAATCATATTGAGTGTTTCTTCCCTTCCCCCACACATCTAGGTGCCCGCGAGAGAGGCGCAAACCTCTTAAAATTGTGTCATGTAATAATTGTGTCATGTAATAATTGTGTCATGTAAAAATTGTGTCATGTAATAGTAAAATTTTGTGCAATAAAAAGAATAATAGAACAAATGACTGATAATGATAAATAATGTCCTGTATTTCATAAGTGAATTTCTTATAAACTAATGTTATGTATTTTTCTCATGATTTTTATTTATTTTACATCCAAATAAATAAATAGTGAAATAATAATATTTACTATGTGCAACCTAATGGTCCGGTAAGAATTAATGTAGGTAATGCGTCAAAAAAATTTATTCGAGTTACTTACACAGTCATTCCGTATTTTAAACTTTTATGTTTATTTGTCCCATGTAAACATTTATTTCTCTAATCGTATGACAAAATACCAAAATTTTACGTAGCATAAAGCATAAAATATTCGGTTCATATAACTGAGGGTCATTTTTGGTAATCTCTTTTTTTCCCATTGAGTATGTCCCCAAAGTATGACAACAAAAATCAAACGAAAATAGGTGACCACCAATGACATCACATCATACATGATGACAATATAAATTTCCAACACCAAGTAGGATTTATACTAGATAAACTAAACCTGGTGGGTGGGTTTATACATCTGAAGGATGATTTTGATTCAAATTTGGCGCATAAGTATGGAGCATGAACGTACGAATCAAGTTTAATTTAAATATGCGCTGTAAAGTTCGTGAGCCTTATTTATCACTGATATCTGACGTAGTGAGAATGCCTTAAGAAAACGAAAACCAACATCTCACTGAATTTTAACAAGATCGTATAATTGGGCTAAGAAAAGGTGGGTTTTCTTTCCACGATCTTGCAGCGAGACTTGTAAAGAAGGAATCCACTGTGCATGATTATTGGCTGTAGTTCTGTCAAGAAAATCCGGTTCCAGGTGACCACATGACACTATGTGAACGAAGACCGCTGCGTTCGGCGAATAGCTGTGGCACATCGTAATGCGTCTGCAGCAGAAATTCGAATGGTTGGCAGCATGATGACGCAATGAACTTTTACTTATCAATTACTTCAACGACACTCCAAGCCAGACACTCTATAGCCTGCAGCATTCCACTCTTCAAAACACTGTGTTTTGCAACATAGGTGGTGTTAAGCTAGGGCTTACTGGAGGGCGGAATAGGAATCTTTTGTGTTTTCTGATGAAAGCCATTTTTGTCTTAATGCCAGTGATGGCCGTGTTTTGGTTAAAAGGAAGCCAGATGAGTGTCTGCCGCCAACCTTTATGTAGCCGTAATACAACACTGGATTTACAGTCTGGGAAGCAATTTGCTATGACAGAAAGAGCCCTCTTGTAGTTAATCCACTCACCCTGACTGGAAACTTGTTCCTCGGCCTGATGATTCAACCAGTTGCTGCGTTTAAGAACATTATACGGGGGGAGGGGGTCCAACACATCCTCATAACATTGTTGTAACCCAACATGATCTATAGAGTATCGGTGTGGTGTTGCCCTGGTTTTCTCTAGATCATTAGATTTTTTCTTCCAATGGGGCACGAATGGGTTATCATTGTTAGACAACTCCAAGGTTATCCACAATAAGAATTAAACGTTCCTATATTGGCTTTGCCAAGTGCAACAGCCATGCAGTTTCATCTCACAAACTAATATCCGGCACCTCTAAGATAATATAAGCCTCTTCACATGCTTGCACTCAAATTTCTTGTGGTTACACTGGTTATTAATGTAGCAATTGAAATGGTTCTTCTATCTATTACATTAACTGTAACTTTAAAACTTTAATCAATTAAATATGATACCTAGACAAATGTATTTCCGAAGTTTCATTCGTCCGCAATAATTTTCTCTTGGTGTTGGGATTTTTTTTTCCAACAGTGTATTTTGTAAAGTTGTCAAAACATTTTCCATTCGTTGGCTATTCCGTTATCTATGAACAAATTGCTGTGATTTCTTAAATCGAATGCAGTACTTTTTTCCTGTCAATAGCATTTTATCAAGAACATTTTTTAACACTAAAGTCATGTCCAATGCAGATTGAAAAGGTGAAAAAATAAGGTTGAGAGACTGCGAAACGCATCTTTACTCAGAAAAATGTTACGATTCTCTTCTTTCTCACTTCGATGTTTTCATCCTTCGCATCTCGAAGATCAAGAAAACAACTCTAAATGCACTAAAAGAAGTTTTGCAATATCCTTTTCTTTGCCACATTTTTTCTCGAGTTTCTTAAAGATACGGGATTTTTTTTATTGTTGTTGACAGAAGTCTCGTGAATAAAACAACGTAGACTTTTGGGATAGTGTTTTATCAAAACAGTTTCCTTTCAGAGTATTTGTTCACTCTAGTTCTTATTTTCGATAAGAACGTCTTGGGATGTTTAGGCATGGGAAAAGTGTTGAAATATTTTCTAAAGTAGTTTTCTACCATTCCTAGTCAAAAGAAGGTCGTATAATTCATCACACTTTTTTAATTATACATTTCTCTGAAAATTACAGTTTATATATAAACAATTTATATTAATTAAAACTAGTTTGATGAAAGTATATTTATTGTATATTTAATTTCTTAGATGGTTCATCTTAATCAGCTATTTTAATTTAGTAAAATAGTAATTAGTTTAAGAATGTCGTCTCGGTGGCTTAGATGTAGTGTGCCCGCTTCATAATTCTAAGGTTGCAGGTTCAAACCCGGCTGGAGTCTATAGATTTTCCGGATGCGAAAATCATGAGCCCACGTGTCATATAATTATGTGACACGTTAAAGATACCTTGAGTATCAATTTGGCACTAGTGCTATATGCAAAATAAAATCCCGGAAAAATGTTTAGCATCCAACAAGAGTTTGAATTAAAAAACTTAAAGCGTTCAAATTTGGAGTGAGAGCAGCCACTATAGTTGGTGCTACCATAAAATGGCTCACACATTTGGGGATGTGCCGTATCTGCTAAGGCTTAGTTGACAATATGCATTAGGGGAAAAAAGTTTAAACATTTATTTCTTTTTATGCATGTTGAGTTCTTATTCTACTTTTGATTTGAATTCTTTTTGTATTTTGAGTGATCTTTACTATTATCTAATGCGGGGTACTTCTTACTCGTGTTGGTTGAGGAGAAGATCATGCTCATTAAACAGATGCTACTCGGGGGATCCGAACACAGCAAGGCTTAGAAACCATTAAATCGGACACGAAAGGAGATTACAAACAGTTACTTTCAATAATTTACTTTTACTAGTTTAAACGCTTAAACTAATTATGTGACATACGGACAGGATAAACTAAATGGTAAGAAATAATGGGTACTTATCTTAAATGAGGCACAACACCAGAAACTCGCCAGTGAGAAATCCTCCTATATCTTCAAATAGCTAAGCAACTATAATTGAGGAACTCACTAGAATGGCTATATTGTCCACAAACAACACCAATTCTCTATCTCACTGACCACTTACATGCTATTTAGTAGTGATGTTTATTTGCCGAAATGAATTGTTCTAGCTCAAAGTGCCTCTTTGATTGGAGGGAAATAAACCCTATTTAGAAGACAGAATTCTCAGATGGCTTATTGTTACATATACTCACTAATTTTATTCTTATTTTTGTAAATTTATTGTTCTAACTATTTTTCCAATTTCAGTTTATTCAGAACTATTTTGTCATGTATTATAAAAATTCTTAAAATTCTTAAAACACAACCAATTGATTTCAACAGTGCAAAAAAAACCGAACTTGTAATGATGTTGTGTTTCAAACCCCAGGATCATCATACACGAGCAACTACTCAACTCTCACTGGAGGGTTAACTGTAACCATTGGCTTGTATATAAGAAGTGTTCTTAATAAAAAAATATTGATTACGTGGCGATTTGCTAAAAGTGTTTGCTTCTCTTTGACTTTTAACTTAAAGAACCATATTTGATTTTAAATTAATCATACTTTTTATATTTTCTGGCGCCCCCGGGTGGGCTCGAACCACCAACCTTTCGGCTAACAGTTTTTGAGTCTACTCAGACTCAAAAGATGTTTTACAAATTATTTTTACCTTATGAATCGGTAACGTTAACATTTTCTCACAAAATATATTTCAAACAAAAACTTTAGTAATTAATTACTCCATATTAATAAACCCTCATTTCGTTCTTCTATAACTATTACATCAAACAAATCTAAAACGCATAAACTAGAAATGTCAAGTTACCAAAAACGACAAAAGAAGCTCGAACTAAAATCACAAAGGCACTGAAATTCATAGATCGATATGTATTCAACGATCGTGTAGAAGTCATTTGAGCCACCTAATGATGTCTGCCCTTTTCTAATGTTGCCATCGCCAGAAAGAAGAAAAGTTCAGAATCGTTTGTGAATGTTAGGTCACTAGGTTAATGCCTTTCCCTCGGGAAAATGTTTTTAACTAACTAAAAGTTATAAGAAAGAAAGAAACTGACTAAAATAAATAACAATGGAATGAGTTCTTTTTGAAGATTCATTAATTCCAACCAAATAAAGAATGTCATTTTCAGATAAGTGTTCGTTTCATTTTTCTGCCACAAACGAGCATTTTAGCTTTAAGTTCTTATTTTAGTTTGGAAAAATATTTAGGCATACGATTAAAAAACTATGTACTTTTGAGGAAATTGACAGAAGTCATGCAATTATATTCTCAAATTAAACATTTTTAACTGACGAACTAATTGTTTGTTCAAAAAACAAATATAAACTCAATTAAATATTAAATCGTTTGCTTGAAGTGAATGTTTATATTTTAGATTCAGAGTATTAGAATTTTTTATTTTTTTAAAATCAGTTTAAAAGCTGGAACACACAAAGTAATATTTACTTTATAAATGGAATGGCAGAAAATATATGTGCTTCTTTTTATATTAATGAAGAAATTTAATTTAAATTTGAAATGTAATAAATGTGTGTGTGTGTGTGTGTGTATGTGTAAAATCACTGAAAACAAATCATTCAAAAGCAATTAAAATGTGTAAATAAATTTCATTCTTACTGAATGTTTAAATAACAAAATTCAATTATTATATAAGAAGCGAGGAGTTTGTGATTTGATATTGTGCGGAATTGAGAAATAATTTTATATTTTACTAATGAGGAAATGTTTATCAGATGTTTTTTTTTAAATGTATTTGAAAGAGAAGTGCAAAAATATCTTCTTTATTATTTCAGAAAGTAAATAGAAAGACTTTCTTTATTTCATCTAAATCTTTATCATACTTTAAGGATTTAGACATTTCGTTTTAAAAAGACAAAATTCCCTAGAGGTACCTTTTAAAAAGTAATTTTATTCTTAAGATTCGAAACATAATTGTTGTTGAATTCGAAAATAAATAACAGTGTTATTCGAAGCATAGTTGTTGCCAAATGAAATTTTAATTTATAATGTAAACTATAAATTATAAAATCAATATGTAATCAATGATATATAATAATCCAGTACATGCAAATTCATTATACTTCATCAGCTTCTAATACTCTTTTTAATCCTGACTTAGAAGAATTGAGAATCTTCTAGAACACTTTATACCAATTTTGATATTCTAAATTTTGTTGCGTACGATTCATTATCTTTATTCTTTTGAAAGCATTCTAAATGTATTTTTTCATTTTGCTGATCAATCTTAGTATTACTAAAATATTCCGTAAGATTGCTAAATAAGTTATTTTTAGGGAATTGCTCATTCCTTTTAAGGTGCATTAATTGTTTATAAATATATGTTCATGCATTAAGCTGTAGCCACTTATTTTATACTAATATACATTCATGTCGAAAGTTTTCTAAACGTACCCAAAAATGTTGCTTAATGAAATACTTAATTGAATCCACTTTTGCAGAATGTAAAAAGTAAGAGCGTAATTAGCATAATCGATTCAAAAATGATCAAACGATTTCTGATACGCAAATCAAGGCGTTACGTCTTCCAATAGTGAATAAAAAGTTTTGCAAATAGAGAATATCAATACTAATTTCAATACTCAATTTACGTTTCACTCCTCAGATTTCAATGCATCTGAAATCAATGCAATATTTGATTTCGGATGTAAGAATTCAAAATGGTATGTTATGGCTAGATTGTCACTTACTGGAAGCTGTGAAGTGATCAATTACAGTTTGCTTAGAAGCATTGCAAATTTATGGAATAGAATATGGAAGTATATGTGTATAAATATTTTCAAGACTGATAATTTCTACGCCGTAAAAACAATTTCAAAAGTCTGGAACAATTTTAAGAAGACCTGAACAAGATCGTAAGCATATAACATCTGCTTCTCAAAATCAATATATAGTAATAACTTCCTACATAGCAAAGATTCTAATACTTGGCAGTTAAGTTCAGGCGTTCCAGCCACCACTGAAAGTGCTTAACAAAAAGGACATTTAAGGTTGTCTTCGCCATAAGAACGAGAGTCTAAACTAAACGCGAAACACATTTTCAGACAGTAAAATGTCCCAATTTTCATGAAAATTTAAAACACTCTACTTTATAAATTTCTTTACAATATAAAATTTTTAAATTTTCAAAATATTCCGTAAATATTTAGTTATTGATTTTTACATGTACAGGGAGAACTCATTTAGCATTACGGTACAAGAGATAAATTGCGCAACACATTTCATACCACAAAAAAAATTTTATGATAAAAATGAATAATATGATATAATACGCTATAAAATAGCGCAACTAGAATTTTATATTAATGTTGGAATACTTTTTTATTTGAAAAAGTATACCAAATCTCTAGTCCTATTCCTTAACATTACGCGAAGACAGCCTTAAACCAAAAACGTCAAGGGTATGTTTTTCACTGTCTTCATAGCAAAAGGGGAATCGCTTTAGTTTGTAGACAGAACATCAGATCCGTAATAAACACTAATGGACGTATGTCCTATTTACTGTTAATTCTTGGTAATAAAACCAAAGCTTTTCGATATTCCAACGTATGTCAAGGTTTCATTTAATGAATAATTGTTTAAGTCTGAATGTCATAATCGTTTTTAAGTAAAAACGCTTTCATATTTCAAATGTATTGAAAATGATTTAAAGTACTTGAAAAAACAGAAAAAAGAATAAACGTAGAATACAACTAAATAAAGAATGATTTAACTCAGATATAAATTAAGCAGAAAAAAAATTTTCAATGGTTCTTAAAACAGGGCATTATTTTAGAATGCATAGGCTATACACATTATTTTTTACCAAATTGTTATCTGATAGTAAAATTTCGAAATTGGAAAGCATCTCTGAGATATACAGTTTGAAATTGTTTTCCACTGACTAGAAATGGGGGGAAAATACTTCTAAAGAGAAAGGCTTACTTTTTGTTTTGTATTTACTTTGCAGCTCATACCAAACAGAACAACAAAAAACAGAATGCACAAATATTAAGACTAGAAGGTGTTTTGATATAACGCACGATCCCAAAAGGGAACTTTTTTTTCAAGAAAACTTTGTTCACAATGAAAAAGAGTCAGCCTTAAAACTAAACTTGAGATGGAAAGGAAAAATAGGGATATTGCAAAACTTTGGTACATTTGGAGTCCCTTTCCTCCACTTCGAAATGTAAAAGGTCAAAGGGAGATGAAAAGAAATCGTAGCATTTACGCACACTGATATATTTCGAAACGATTTCTTTTTTTTCAGTAAGAATTAAATTATACTCCAGTGACAGAACGTTACAAAAAAAAGTATATTTTGGTCACATAATCATGGGAATTTATTTATAGACTCTAGAGTGAACATGTACGCAGAAAATGGATTTTGACAAATTAAAGAGACTTGGCACCCTTTGAGCAAACTTCTTTATTTACGTATTTAAAAATTATATTTTAGTATTTTATACAATGTTTTTATTCAAGAAAATGTTACCAGATGAAAATTTTTATATATTATTCACACAATTTTAAAAATTTTAATTTTTTGAAGAAAATTGGGGAAATTTTAAAATCCTACTCCTTGTGTAAAAATTAATTTTTTGACCTGAAATTTTTTTATAATACTCTTATGGATGATCTAAACAACTTTAGGGATCAATTTTAGAATAACTTCATTGGTTTTCGAGAAAAAAATAAAATGTTGATATACAGGCTAAAAATCAACGAAAAAGCCAACATGTCTTACATTTTATTTTTTTTTAAAAAAAGTATTCAGTTTATAGCAAAACGGATCCCTAATTTTATTACATGCTTTATTTTTAACACGCAAGAAAAAAATGGAAGTGATTGGTAAATAATTGTCCAAGGAGTAGCATTTTGAATGCACTAAGATTTCGAAAAATACAAACTGAGAAAAACCAGTTTAAAGTATATAATAAAAATAATTATTATAAGCTTATTTAAACTTAAAATACCACTTTAAGATATTAGTTATACGTTTTTCTTTAAAATAATTGCATTTTCATATTTTTTCAACCCACACATTTTTATAAATGATCAACTTTTAGAGAGTACTAATTGCCCATGAAAATTCAAGAAAAATGTTTAAAAAAAAATTTTCTGTCACGACAGAAATTTTAGCTGTTTTTCTTCTTATAATATTAAAGTATTACATTTGTATGAAAAATATATCAGGAAGAAGAACTGAAATTATATAAAATTATTAATATAAAATGCCTTAATTTAAAAATTTTACATGCACACATTTCACAAGGAAGAAAAATTACATTATTGTATTGCCTCGGAAATATTCTGCTTTTAATACTACACATTATTTTTTATAGTTATTATTTCTATCTCTAAAATAGATTTTTTTATCATAAGGCATTTTTAACTTTTTTTTCTAAAAGGGGTGTGGCTGAATTGCCTAATTGGTTTTCAAATGAAGTTTTAGTCAACTTCTAACTTTCCGACATGTACAAGTAATACATCAATCGAAAGATAATAATGCAAAGAATAAGATTAAATGAAAATAAAAAACGATAGGTTTGTGATTTTTAGGGTACCAAGTCCTCTTAAGATCAATATTTTGTGTTTTATTAGATACACACAGTGGCGCACACAAGGGGGGTCCTAAGGGTCCGGACCCCCAAAAGCACTTGATATTTTTCCGATATATTATTATTCTATACAGTACGTAAAATGTAATTAAGTCTTTGTTATTAATGATTAATTTTATTAATTAATGCTAATTATTTATTCAATAATTAGTTTTTTACGATGTTTTGTTCCCGAAAATCGACAAAATCAAAAGGAGCATGATGCAAGAATGGGGAACTTTCGACCCCGGACACCCTCCCTTGAAAAATTCCTGTGTGCGCTACTGGATACATATATGGGAAAATTTAAGGTATCCGACTACGTTCGGAACCGTGATTTTAAAAAGCGCATAAATGGATAATTTTCATGATATTTAGTGTCACTTAGATTAGAATACATGTATAAAATTGTTTTAAGGACATTTTGACAAAAAAAATTATTTAAATGCAATATTTCGGCAAAAAATTAACTTAGAATAACTTTTTTTCAAAATGTTCTCCTTTCGTGAAAAATGCTTCTATTATAATAATATTTTGCCTGTATATAGCTCAGACCACTGTACAGAAGCTCAGCTATGATTTTTGAAAAATTCACATTATTTTTCAGAGTTACAACCAATCAAAATAATTATCGGCGTTTTTTTCTTAAAATTTCTCCCCTCTGTTGTCGTAAATCATGGATAAACCCACTTCTAAGTCATGTATTCAAAAATTCTAGTTGAGCTTCTGTACAGAGGTTTGAGATATATACAGGCAAAATATTATTATAATAGAAGCATTTTTCACAAAAGGAGAATATTTTGAAAATTGGTCATTCTATGTTCATTTTTTTGTCAAAATATTGTATTTAAATATTTTTTTTATTGTAATCCTATTCTTAAAACTATTTTACATACATTTTCTAACCTAAGTGACACAATCATAAATATTATCCATGTATACGCTTTTGCAAAATCACGGTTCCGAACGTAGTCGGATACCTTAACTGATTATGAAAATTGTATAAAAATAGAATTGAATAAGTTTGTGCAAAAATGTACTTATAGCAATGCATTTGATCAACCTCGATATTTTCACAAAGAAATTAAATTATTGAATCTTATATTCAATTTAATTCTTGGTTTTCTGAATAAACTGAAACATTTGTATTAATGGTATCAGAATTCTATCAATGTGTATTTAACACCCTGGATGGTTTTTGTTATCAAAAAATATTGCACTGATCCAAAATACAATGACAAGATAATCATTAGAAAGATGTTGAAAAGTCAAGATTTTATTATTGTGGTGGTGGAGTTAAGGATTGCTTAAAGCATCATTTCACGAGTTTGAGGCATTTCAAATTACAAGAAAAGTTACCCAATTGTTCAGTAATTATCCTCAGTGAGCAACTACTGTGGTGTACAACTTGTATATGATCCTACTGGTGAGAAAAAACGACAGCAGACAACAGGAGGAATTGTAAGACACATGCAACAGAAGACTACACAATTATAGTTTATTTGCATGGTTGCCGTTGTGTACCAACACGTGCTCATCGAAGACGACGTTTTTTGTTGTACCAGAAGCACAAGAATTGGTAGATCAACAATGGAGTTGAGAACTCTTTAAGAAATATAACACATTTTGTCCGATTAGTGATTTTGAACTTATACACATCTGCAAACAGTAAGTCCAACAGCATCCAACATTGGAAGAGACCGGTTTTGAAGTAGTGGATTTCGTTTTTGGATATCATACTTAGTACTCTAGCTGACGACTTTCATATCTTCAGCTGGTTATTGTACAGAGGTTTTCCTTCTTCAACTGCATCTTTTAAGAGGTTCTATGGTTGCTGAGTTCCTCTTCATAGTACAGTGGCTGACGAAAAGTTGTTGGGGAGATATTCAACTCAGGACCTGCTGACAAGGTCCACGATTCGAAACGAAACCCGTCTAACATTGTAGGTTACTCGACAACAATTCTACCAGCAACAATTCTAAAGCTTCGATTTGCACTACAAGTATAGGCAGCAGTGTCTCAACAACCATTTACTCATTTTGGACTACTGCTTTAAGTTCTAAAAAACAGTCAGGTATCATCTTATTCTTACTGAAGGCTGACATTTTTTGCTATCACATTGACGTTTCTATCATATACCAATACCAATCATATACCGTTTCTATCATCTATCCAATTGTGCTCAAAGCTAATTTCTCCTTATCATTTAGAGGTGTAATTCTTTTTTAATTTGTTTTATGTGTTTTGCGTCTAGGGAATTTTATGGCACTATTTATGTTGACTTGGAACATTTTCGCACGAAAATTTATAGTAAATATCGTCCCGTATTTAATTTGTGCAAGAGTCTGTATTCGCTCCTGCATTCTTTTGTTATTTTTCAAGTGGTAAATGTAACATAAAAGCATTTCCTGTAGGAAATATAATAATTCTCATGTGAAGCATAATAAAAGAATACATTTCCTGTAAAAAACAAAATAAAAGAATACATTTTCCATAAAAAAAAAAACAAAATAAAAGAATACATTTCCCATAGGAAACAAAATAAAAAAATCAGAAATCGCACATATTCTGTTTGTTTTTTAAAATAATTCATTTTTCAAAATAATTCATTCCTTTTTCTATACAAAGCTTAATTTCTGACGAAAGTCAAATTAAAAGTATCAAGAAACTGAGAGGGCTTCAATTCTATCTCAGGAAAAAATAACCATTAACGCTTTGATCTAAATTTGTTTGACAGCCATAAAAAGAAAATATCAAAAATAGTGTTACTCCGCGTCAATATTCTTAAGAAGAACAAAAAGAAACTTGAAAAAACTATCTTGGATGGACTTATCGACTTGTCAAATCTGTCTCTTCTACGAAACTCAAATTTTTTGTTTCCTTCCTTCGGTAATCCGATCTAAAATCAACAAGAAAAGCGAAGTTAAACAAGAGAGATTTAATGAATAAAAAAATATCCCTTTATATTAAAACTTCCTGAAAACTACACTGCCTGCAATGAGATTGGGAAAGAACTTTTTAAAAGAGTTAGAACATAATACAAATAAAAACTTTAGGACTGTTATTTTTTCTTTACCTCATCGTAAAGTAACTTAAGTAACGAACTCCTAAGACGTTTACCAAATATTGATCTACAGATTTCGGGACATACTTTTAAAATAACTTCGAGACTGATATTGGAACTTCATCAGATGAAGCAAAAGTCGTCAATAAAATCTTGTTATTTATTTTCGATAAGAAAATTATTTGTGAGAGGGCAAAGTATTAAGCGATTGGAGTGTGAGAATGATAGAATATGATATTTATCTCAATATTTTTTTCTTTCCTGAAGAATATTTAAGAACCGCTTTTATCTGAAAAACACCAAGAATTCATTTCATTACATTCCTTCAATTTATTTTCAAAAACACAATGCATACAAAAAAATTATGTTCCAAAATATGTATGTGACGAATCTGTACGGAATCTTTCCACTAATATTCTTTGGCGTCTTTGGGGATTGTAAATTCGCGTATATTTCCAATCAACTCTAAGAGAACAGGATATGCAAAGTAGATAGGATATTTAAGTAGAGCGTTGTAAGTTAGCGAGGATGAACGCTATTGAGCCAGCAGCAGTAATGTCAACGTTTAGAAGATTCAATTGGATTACGATAGTGAAATATTGTTGCTAGTACTCAACGAAGGAATCTTAGGAAGTTAATATACCTGTGAAGAGATCAAAGTACTACCAGGTGATATATTCTTACAGCAAGCACGTTAGTTTAATAAAATTAGTTTAAGTTAATGAAAGCTAATAATTCGAGCTGCGTGTATTTCTCAGACCTCCTATTCCAGTAAAACCTTTTGATATTGCGCGTAGTTATTGATTAATTTCATATTTCTTAATTTAATATTAAAGGCAAATCCCTTTTGTTTGACGTACATATATAGATACTATATGTAATTAAAGTTTCTGATATTTGAATCAAGTGAATAAATATAAGTTATTTTTATACAAATGGCGTCTGGTCATTCTTTGCCTCAATTTAATCTTAATGTCCAGGGTGGAACCCAGGGGGGTTCCCACATGTACAAGTGTACTTACTCCAAAGATGTGTTGAAATCCTATCCTCGACCCTCCAGAAATTTAAGAGTAATTCACAGATTAAAAGGAATTTACTTTTTTTATATTTGTTATAAGACAGTAGTATTTATTATTTTAAAAGATAAATTTTAAATTATTATTGATTTATCTTTTTGTATTATTCCGTTTACGTGTTGACTCACAATTTATTATATTTCGGAATATATATTTATCTCTTATATGAAATTCCCTCCAAAATATATAAATACACAGCTTTACTATTTCTCTCTCTCTCTCTCTCTCTCTCTCTGTGTGGGGGCACCATGTCACGTGACTGAACGCGCTTCACAAAGATGGAAGTGAACCCCAGAGATAGGGAGAAAGCTGAGCGAGTGAGCCAGACAGAAAGGAGAGAAGAAAATAAGAACTTAAACCACTTAGCAACGAAGTTTGTTTAATTGTTTTAGCTAAGTATTTGCATAGTCCCCCTTTCTTTGTTATTTTTCAAATGAATAGTTGTATTTGTTAGCTCTTATTCTTTTCTGCTAACCATACACAAACTTCATACATCTATAATATATAAGAGAAAAATGACTCATTCATTCGTCACGAGATCTCCAGAACTATTAGACCTATAGACCTGAAGTTTCACAGGCATGTTTGCGAAAATTCAACTCCCAAAAATAGGGCTCCGGGGGCGTTATAGATAAAATCCCGATTTTGAAATCATTAGACCTACAGACTAGAAATTTGGAACGCATGCTTTCTTTATACAGTAGATATCCCTTAAGAACGAGTCTTTTAAATATCGTCTAACTCAGTAGCTTAAAAGATAAAAGACATAAATATTTGCTTTAGATAATATTATACATATGTTGATTGACATACAAACCTCTTTTAAATACCGGGTTATATTTAGCCTTACTAATCAACTACTTGATAAATTGTTCTTGCTTTAGAGTTAAATTCGTATTTTACTTAGAATTATTCAAAAATATTAATCAAATTTAAACATTATTTTTTTTCTAATATTCTCATCTCAATTGCGATATTTCTTTCATCCATGCAAAGAACGGTTATATCTGCTAGTAATCAATAAAAATCAAATTAATCATTAAATCAAAAATGCATTTTTAAAACAAGAATAGTAAAAAAATAAAAGTCCAATTTGAATATTTTCCCACAAATATGTTTACTTGTCTTTAAGGCGTATTACTTTCCACTTATAACAATCAATTTTTATTCATAAAAATCGTGACATGTTTATCTAAGTTTAATCAAGTTTTATACTACCATCGATATTTGAATCCTTCTCAGATAATTTGGAGGGCATTTTCCTATACATGACTAAATTAAATGCTGTGTGTACTGAAAAATACTTTTTCCATTAATATTTATGAGACTTTTATAAATAAGACGTTAACAAAACGATTTTTTTTTAAATACATGTTCAAAAATTTATTACTATCATTTAGTCTAGCAAAAGTATATAAAACTTTTTAAAAAAAGAGTCGAGAATTAAAAACAAATTAGCCCACAAAGAACAGGAAATTAAAATATTTTTGATGTAACAGAGAGTTTTCATTGAAAAATCGAGATAAAATGACTTTTAATTATTCTGTCGCCTAAGTTTCATCTGTTTATTGTCTTATTTTCTTTTGAATTGACAGTTTGGAATGAAATATATTATTTTTAAGTATTTATTCATTCAAAAGATTTATATTAAAGGAGGAATTTCTGATGCATATTTTAATAATAGTTGCAATGAACGCAGTGTGTAGGATTTGATGTCAGAGTGACAAAGATGTTTTACTTATCCTAGACTCTTTATAAAAAGAGGGTTTTTTTATTCTTTTTTTAAAATTAATTTAAAAATATATTTTTTGATTAAAAAGACATCTTGCGTTTCTAAAGATTTTTGTATTAGAAGGAATCGAACACTCTCTCTTCCTCTCTTAAATATTACTAATGAGAAAACGAGGATCAAATGAGAAAAGTCGTCAGGAATGAATAGAAAGTGCTATAAATGAAGTACGTTTTCTGTTTATTTTTTCGGTTTACAGCGTTTTTTCAAAAATTTCTTTGAAAACGAATTCCAGAGTAAACTTTGGATTTCCAATTTTTTATCAATGGATTTTTAAAAATTATTTCTTAGATGCAAATTGTAAAATGATGTAGATTTGTAATTAGTTTTTTTAAATGCTAATGTTTTTTTAACAAATCTTCATTTTTGGAATTTTTTAAGATCTTTTCTTTTATTTTATCAATGTTGGAATTTTGTTTTGAAATTTTTAACTTAATTTAATTAAAATAGTAATAGTTCAAAATTTTACTCATAGTCATATTTATAAAAAAGTTTAAAATAGAAAAGTAGAATTTTAAATAAACGTTGAGATTTTAAAAGGTATATATTAAGAGAAAAGGAGATATATTTTATCCCCTTGATTGAGTTATATTAATTAAAAATTCTTATTAATCATTATTTCTAGTACAATCCTTTTGATATATTGATTATATATTATTTATATCGTTTTGTGTAGAACATTATATTTGTATGAAGTCATTTGTTTTTTTTAATAACTGTATCTATAATTGTAATTTTTTAAAACAATATTTGATGTAAAATTATAATTTGAGAGTTTTTAGTTCTGACTTTTAATTTATTGCATTATTCTCTGGTTCAACATCTTGTTTTTTGCAAGGAGTATTCCTGAATAAAATCTTTGAACAAACAATACAAAATCTTTTTGTTAATTATGATACATACCATTTTTCTCTTTTACATTTTATAACGTAAACCTTAAAAAATAGCCCTTTTCTCTTAACATTCTAAACAAATTATTTATAAAAATAATGTTCCGAGTTTATTGAACCGTAACCCTTATTTCTAGAGAAACGTATCATTAAATTTCGAGATTCGAAAGGGTAGGGGAAGGCCGAAATAACAAAATTTAAAACATGTCCCGAACCGTAAAACGTAGCACAGGAAAAGTGCATTTTCTAAATGTTACGACTGAGATGGAGGAAGTAAAGCTCGTTCTTCAACACTTTCGCGAGTGCTCGAAAACAACGACGACATGGGAAAGAGAAATTATGTTAATGGGAATTTTATGGCAGTCATACCACACACACACACAGAGGGTGCTGTACGTGATGATACACATCCAGGTTGTTGTGAAATGTCTTAAATTCAACAACTGTAAAGAAGGCATTGAGCGGCAGGAGTGGAAATTTGACTCCTTTGAAAGATGAAAAAGTTTATATTTGTGATTGTTCATATTTGTCACTGGAAATTTTAGGGGGGTTTTTTTTCTTTAAAATGAAAATAAAATTAGTGGATGATTATTCGTTTTTCTCGTTTATTTGCTTAAATTCTACTCAGATCCTAGTGTAATGTTGAATGTTTTAGCAGCAGTACTTCACTTTCTTATGACAGTATAAGTATGCAATACTTGTAGCTTTTAAAAAATATAAGGACTAAAATTCATTACTTCTTAATCTCAAATGCTAGGTTTTTCAAGGTATCAATTTCCAAAGTCTTGAAGAACACCATTCATCAATAAACAAAACATTTATTGACGACAAAAGTAGTTTTTGAGCGAAATTTAAGTCTTTTGCATTATATACACACACAATATCGTCGTCAACTTAACAACACAGATCTATGTGAAAAAGAATTTAGTCGTACGAAGATCATAAAGCTGCTATTGAATTCGGCTTAAAGAGGCATAGTCGTGATCTACGTGAGAATCCGAGATTTTTAAACATTTGAATTATTAGAGTAAGTTATAAGGAATTAGAAAGTTTTCAATACTATTTAGTAAACTCGAAACTTAATCTAGTCTGCACAATACAGCAACTAAAGGGGCTAGATTGGTAATTAGGATTAGCGTGAAATCGCCCTCTAGCCTCACAAAGTATCTGATTTTCCATAGATTTATCAGTATTACAGTCTCTCGTTTTTCATTATGTGATTCTTTTTATCAGCACCTTCAATATGTAGAAGTAAAGGGTGTTTTTTTAGAAGTATAGAACTTTAAATTTCAATAAAACAACGCTGTATTATTCGATTGACATGAATTTTTTTATTCTAAAGATAATCTTGTGGCATTACATTTTAAATATGATTTCTGGCATATGACTGCCACGGCTGGCTCGGATGTAGTCCAATTTTCGATGACTTTTTCCAACATTTGTGGCCGTATATCGGCAATAACACGGCGAATGTTGTCTTCCAAATGGTCAAGCGTTTGTGGTTTATCCGCATAGACCAATGACTTTACATAGCCCCACAGAAAATAGTCTAGCGGTGTTAAATCACAAGATCTTGGAGGCCAATTCACAGGTCCAAAACGTGAAATTAGGCGGTCACCAAACATGTCTTTCAATAAATCGATTGTGGCACGAGCTGTGTGACATGTTGCGCCGTTTTGTTAGAACCACAGCTCCTGGACATCATGATTGTTCAATTCAGGAATGAAAAGTTAGTAATCATGGCTCTATACCGATCACAATTGTCTGTAACGTTGTGGCCTTCATCGTTTTTGAAGAAGGATTCCACCAGCCCATAAAGCGCACCAAACAGTCAGTTTTTCTGGATGTAACGGTGTTTCGACATACACTTGTGGATTAGCTTCACTCCAAATGCGGCAGTTTTGTTTGTTGACGTAGCCATTTAACCAGAAGTGCGCTTCATCGCTAAACAAAATTCGCTTATGAAAATCGGGAACAACGGCAATCTCGTTTTGGGCCCATTCGACGAATCTACGCCTTGCTTGATGATCGTTTTGATGAATTGCCAAACCAAACTGAGAATAAATCACTTGACAGCTGTTAAATCGGTCGCCATCTTGGAAAGTAATGCCAACTTAAACTTCTATACCTGGAAAAAAAACACTCTTTTTAATGCAAAAGCACTTTCATAAAAATGGTTGCCGCAAGTGATGATTGATATAAATCTGATGACTTGATTGGTTGATTGCTTATAAGCGTCGCACTTAGAGTCAACATGACTATTGGTGACGGAAATCTTCATTTTGAACCACGGTGGTCAAGTGACGAGAATGGTGCGATAAATCGGTTGAAAGGCTTAAACATGATTAGATTATTTTAAACTCACTTAAATCTATATGGTGGTCATCATTGTCGTGAATTTTAAACCTAATATCACTTTGTAGATTAAAATCTTCTCATTGACGAGGTTACGAAGTTTGGAAAGGGAGCAGGTCAGATATCATTCCTTTCACTTGACCATGGTTAAAAAATACGAGATTCGTCGCCAATAGCTCTCGTGTTGCTTCACAGTACGACGTAAATTAAAATCAAATCAAATCAATGGGAACTACTGTGAAATTGTTTATTTAAAGCTGTAAATTGTGTACATGAGAGCGAAATATAAAAAAATAGCGTTTAGCATTGCTCAGAAATATTTTCTTATAAAAATTGTTAATTGTTTTATAAAAAAAAACGCTTTTAACTGAATTAGAAGTTTTAAGTTGTTATACTCCGGTTGTCTCTTAAATGTCAATGAAACATCTCTTGTACATGACAATACGTATACGTGACCGATTTTTACATATATTTTAACCCTTTATCTTCCACATTATGATTTACTACAGTTTTTGTCATGCAATATTTTTTTTGAATCCCTACATTGAAAATTAAGGGACATAAACAAAACATACATAAAAAAAATACTCAACTTTGGGAAATTTAATTAGTTAGAGCTAATTAATTAATTAAAGATATTCAATCGAAAATTAATTATACGCACTGTTCACTTAAAATAAATAGTCAAATCGTTTTCTAAGGTCTTCATTAACAAACAAACAAAATAAAACACTTACCTTTTGACATTAACTATATTTTGGAACAAAAATGATAATCTTCGCTATCCGCTGAAAACGCAATTTCTGCTATAAAATTATTCACCTTCCCCGCTAAAATACTCATTATAGAGCCCGCGCTGACATTAATCTTGAAAGAGTGGATTTAAAAGAATATTCCTGCTAAGTATTGTCAGAGTATTCGTAAAAATGGTTATTCTATGTATTTTTACAATGAGTGGCACTTATAAGTACCATCGGTAAATAAAGGGTTAAGTCATTTCGTGATAAGTTTAAGTCCTGTTTGGGGGAGGGGGAAAACGGTTTTGGATAAATAAAACTCCCTTATATTCCAATGATTGAGCTCATCTTTCTTTAAGCCTAGAATAAACCTAGATTAAGAAAAAAAAATGTTTTTCAATGTTGTTGATACATTTTTATGCTTTAAACTTCATTTTGAATAATTATAACGCATTTGAGTAACTGTAATGCATTAATTCTATCAAAACCGGTCTTCTATTGTATCAGCTAAAAAAATGAGAACGAAAGCATAAAATTGGTGTATTTGATCTGAAGAATACTTTTTATTCAATGCTTACATTATTATGTAAGCATTCAAAAATTATAAAATATTAGTTCTTGTGCATTTAGAATGTGTGATCGTCTTAGGACTTAAAAACTATCAAACCTTATTCACACACACAACTCATTTTACTCTCTGTGAACAAAGATGTATCTTTTCATACTTTGCTGCACTGCTAGTTAAATATTTTTGTAGCTGAAAATCCTCAGTTCCATCTTTTCCTTTTTCTGTTTCACCACCTCAAGGAACTCAAGAATTAAGAAGAGTAAAGTACGTTTGGGACTTGATTGAGATTAATTTGTGACTAGTGTTGTTGCTGGACATTAATTCATAATTTTGTACGTAATTAAAGCAGTCATGATCTGAGAAAAATAAAAATTACATTTAAATGTTGATAAAAAAATTTCTAAAGCGTAAAATTACGAGAATTCTGTTTAGAAAAGAGCTTTTAAAAACCCAACAGTTTTCGTGTATAAAAGGAATGTAGCCTGTAGCTAACTGCGCCATCTGGTGTAGTTTTCACAAACTAATTCAAATTAATTTTTCCTTTCTTTTTCAGTATATTTTTATTCTTGTTTTATGCATTTAGAAATTTAACCAGATTTAATTAAGGTTAAAATAATCATTTATTTTTCATACCAGTTTCTATTTTGCTTATTTGTAAAGGTTAATATTTAAATAAATAGTAAAGTCGTTAAATGTGTGTGTGATAAAAAAAATATTGTAACCAACATTATCGACACTATTTCCGCCTACGAATGACTTAAATAAAGGCGAAATTATAGCTTGAGTAATTATAATATTAATAATTTGTAATATAATTTCATGTACTTCATTTATTTTAAACAACTGAGAAGCATGGTTTGATTTAGACTCCCAGACACACATATCAATCTGATATTTTTTTCATCGAAAATTACTTAAATCAAATTCGAAAAAAATGGTAAATATTTTTAACAAATTAGTTTTTTTTATTTCTTTTAGAATTTTGACTTATTATATACAGCACAGGATATTTTCATATTTAAAATTATTTTTAATTTAAATTTTAAATAAAAGTATTTTCAGAAATCGATAGTGTATCTAAAAAATGACATAAGTTCAAAAGAAAAAAAAACACTTGGTGCATTCTTTTTTCTGAAACCATGGTTATATGGATGGCACCAAATTAAATAACTGAAAGAACACAAAATGCAGCTAAAGACAAGCAGAAATTTTTAGGAAAATAAAAAATAACTTTTGTTTTTCCTTATTATTCCATTACTGTTAAATATTTAATTATATTTAACATTAGTGAAAATTGTTCTCAGAATTAAAACTACTTGTTGTAATACCATCTCCTATAACAGTCTATATATTTTTAATATGCACATAAGATTTCAAAAATTATAATTAATGATCCATCTATAATATACTATAATGTCTCTTCTGGTTTTATTCAATAATTCCTAAATTAGATTCAATTTTTAAGTCTCATAATATGTATATTAAAATATTCTGAAAAGAGTAAATTCAATTTTATTCAGAAAAACCTTGTACAGATTTACGGCTATATTAATTTTTTTTGGATTCCACATTATTCTATGAAATTTGTTATTACTTGGGATATCAGTTATTTCTTTAAGCTCGCTTTAAAAACTAGGCTCACATAACAGATGAATTGGCAATTGTCAGACTTAGACGAAAAAGAAAATACAGCCGGACCCCTCTACATAACGAAGTCGTTAAATCCCGGAAAAAAGTTCGTTATTTGGAAAATTTGTTTTATATAGAGGTTCATGTTTTAATATACTGTATAAACCACGTAAAACAAATTTTAAATTCATAAACACTATGTATCAAAAAAGTAATTATTCACACCTTTTTTTAGATTAGTATATGTTTATTTTATCTATCTTATCCATCAAAAAAGAAAGAAAGAAAATCTGCAAGGAAAACAAGAAAAAAGAATGTCGAAGAATCCATTGTATTTTCAATATTAAGAAAATAATTTTTATACTAAAATTAATGAATTTTAAGGACATTTTATAATTTAAAGCATACAAGTAATATTAAACATACATTATTTTATAATTAGAACACGGGGACACGGGGCAACTCCACTGAGGGTGAATGAGGATATCGAAAATGCTTCTAGTGAACTGAGCAATGAGGGTTAAGGGTTGCACTTCTTGGATGAAACGTCCAGAACTCAATTGCCCTCGGCGAGTTAGGATCTAATAAAACCAATTTAAGACTTATGACCACCATAAAATGTGTTAAAGAGAGAATAACTTGAATTTTTTTCACAAATACTTTAAAAAAAGGAGGAACAAAAATTGAATCCCAAAAGAAAAAGTTCGTTACATAGAAAATGCACTTCGCTATAGAAAGGTTATTTTACGAAGAAAATCTTGAAATGTTCAAGGTTCCAGGAAAAAGTTCGCTATATAGAAAAATTCGCAATATAGAGGTTCGACTGTAACTCTTATATAAATGTATTTATATGACAAATATACATAATTTTTAATTATGGAAGTAATTAAAGTAAAAATATTTAATTAAATATTTCTTCATATACTATAGTTTACAAAGGCATTATTTTGTATTCTTCTCTTAAAATGTGTGGTCATGGTCACGAACTCGTGACAGGTGACTCGTGAGTCCAACCCTAGTGCCAATATAGAACCGCCGAGTAGCGGGACTGACGCACCTTAAATCCATCGAGATTCAAAGTCCTCCTGTTGGTATGGTGGGAAAGTTTGGAGCGCGGGGGTATCCAGCTCAGGTGTCATCCTTATCACTTTGCCGTGGCTCAAAATTACAAGATTTGTCGTCAGTAGCTTTCTTGTTACATTAGAAGGCGACGTTAATCAAAAATAAAATAAAATAAGATTATCTTAAAACAGCAATACTTAATCTGCGGCCACCGGATCTTTCTGAATGGCCCAGTCACTGCCCATTCCACTAACAAATTCAATTATTTAAGAACAAGTTTTAAAAATTTAGCGAGAAATTCTCTCAATAAAGTAATCCAATATATCAATTTTGCTATCGATGCCGTCCTGGTACAAATTGCGAGGTAACTTTTTTTTTGCGATTGTAACGGTTCTTTCCTTTCTCGCTGACACGACAGCCCAGGTTAGGTCTTGGCCTTCTCAAGAACCCTTTTCCATGCCAGCTTCTTCCTGCTAAAAGTTCTCTAATTCCTAGTCCTGAAACTAGGAGATCTTTGTCTAGGCCATCAACCCATCTGAGATTTGGCCTGCCTTTTCCTCGTGTGCCAATTGGTTCAACATTGAAAACTTTTTTAGTGGTGCGGTTTTCATTCATTCTGATAACGTGACCCGCCCCTTTAATTCGTTGTATTTTGATAAAAATTACAATGTCAGATTCTTTATCTATATATATAAAAGAGAAAAGCGACTCACTCACTCACTGACTGACTCACTGACTAATCACGATATCGCCGGAACTATTAAACCTACAGACTTGAAATTTGGTAGGTAGGTTCCCTTCATGGAGTAGACGTCAGCTAAGAACGCATTTTGCAAAGTTCGAACCCCAAGGGGCGTTATAGATAACTATTTCCATTACTATACTATTAGATGTACAGTCGTGAAACTTGGTCGTGAAACTGATTTCTTTCATAAAGTAGAGATTCCCTACATAATGATTTTTACAAAAATCGACCTCCAAGGGGCGTTGAGGGCGCTTAAGGGGCGTTATACATAATTATTTCTATTTTTAAACTATTAGACTACAGTCTTGAAATTTGGTAAGCGGATTCCTTTCATAGAGTGCAGATCCCCTTACAGAATGGGTTTTGTTAAAATCGACCCCAAGTGGCGTTGTGGAGAATTAAGGGGCATTATATATGCAATTAACTCCTTTTTTAAACTATTAGACGTAAAATCTTGAAATTGAGTAAGCAGATTCCATTCACTGAGTAGAGATCTGTCATAAGATGGGCTTTGTGAAAATCGTTTCCTAAGTGGCGTTGCGGGGGCTTAAGGGGCGATATAGATAATTATTTCCATTTTTAAACTATTAGACGTACAGTCTTAAAATTTGATAAGCGAATTCCTTTCATGGTGTAGAGATCCGCTACAAAATAGTTTTGGGGGAAATTGATCCCCAAGGGTCACTGAGGGGGATTAAAGGGCGTAATAGATAAATATTTCCGCTTTTCAACTAATAGAACCACCTGCTTGAAAAATAGAAGGTATGTTCCGTTCATGGAATAAAGTTCCTTTTACAAAGATTTTTGCGAAAACGGACCCCCAAAGGAGTGGGGTTGCGAGGGATTAAGGTGTGTTATAGAAAAATTCCTGTTTTTGAATTTAACCCTTTTACTTGAAATTTGTTGAGCACGTTTCTTTAGTTTAATAGAGTTCCACTAAGAAGGGATTTTACCAAAACCAACTCCAGGGGGGAGCAAGGATGGTTATTGGGGCGTATTGATAGACAAAATTCCCGATTTCGAACTGCTAAGACTATAATAATAATGTTTGGTCTGCATGCTTCTTTTGTTGAATTGGAATCCGCTAAGAATGCTCTCAACGAGGTATTGATGATAAAAATTCCGTTTTTGCTCTGTTAGATTTAGACTTGAAATTTAGCACGCATGTTTATTTTATGGAGTAGAGATCCACTGAAAGTTGCTTTGGTGGAAATCCACTTGATTATTAGGTTAAGTGAGCGAAAAAAATCTTTCTACTTCTATTTTAGATATAAATAGAAATTAGATGTTATAATTTATGGTCTTTTTATATCAAGGGGCGAGAGTGTAAAAGCTATAAATATATTTTTCAATACAATCGAATTCTTAATGCTAGATATCAATAATTAATATATATGTAAACAGTATACATATATACAACATCGTGAAATACCCAGTGAAGCAGGTGGGTAACGGCTAGTATGATTGATATAACTCTAAATTTGATTTTTTACGCCACGTTCTATTTCTCTGAATTCCTCCAAAAATGAATCTTAAAAATTCCTTTCATAGATATTTATCATGTTCTCCTCTGTTCGAGACGTGGACCAAGTTTTACGTGCATAAAATAATACTGATCCTAAAAAACTTTTGCACAATACAACCTTTGCTTTTCTTTTGATTAAATTTGATTTCATATATTTTCGTATTCCATTAAAGCATCTATTAGCCATAGTAATTCTCTTTTGGATTTCAGTTGCACAATCGCTTCTATTGTTAATTTCCGAACCTAAATAAGTGAAATAAAACTGTCAACAACTTCAAAACTATACTCTTCAATTTTAAAATGGGAATTGTTAAAACATGATTTAGTGCAAGACATGTACTTGGTCTTATTCTCATTGATTTTCAGTCCCAACCTGAGGGCCTTTTTCTCTAAAGATAAGAAGGTCTGTCTTAGTGCGGTGGGTGTTCGAGCGATGATATCAATATGATCAGCAAAAGCCAACAACTGTATTGATTTATTAAAAATGTTTCCTCTGGTATTGATATTGGAATCCCTTACCTCTTTTTCTTATGCTAGATTAAATAGAAGACACGCCAGTGCATCTCCCTGTCGAACGCCATTTTTTATTTCCAACGGATCCGAAAGATCATTCGGCACCTTGAGTACGATCTTTGGCTCACTTAATGTCAGGCTTATCATCCTTAATGACTTATCAGGGATTTTAAACTCTTTCATGGCTGCAATAAGAGCCTTTCTGTTGATTCTATCATAAGCGATTTTAAAATCAATAAAGAGGTGATGCGTTTCAATTACAAATCCCCTTGTTTTCTCCAAAACCTTACGAATGTTGAATAGCTGCTTTCTTTCCAAAATCCATTTTGGTAGTCTCCAGCTGTATTTTCCACCAGTGCAGAAAGTCAGTTGAATATAATATATATATATATATATATATATATATATATATATATATATATATATATATATATATATATATATATATATATATATATATATATATATATATATTTGAGAATACCTTATAACTTGTACAGAGCAGACTGATTCCTATATAATTTGAACACTAGAGTCTATCTCCTTTTTTATGTATCACCAAGTTAAACTCATTTTCCATTAATTAGAGACTACTTCCGATTGTAATGGTTAGTGATAACAAATAACAGAAGAATAATGACCATTTTATGGGTGAAACTAATTTTAAATTAACCCTCATGCCATCCAATCGAAAAATATCTAAAGAATATATGTTGTTTCAAGACGGATATATTTCTTAGAGGAAAACAAATATGGATCAACAACATGTTTGATTTGTCATGAAAATATTGTATTCAAACAATATAATTTTTCTCGTCACTATACCACTAAGCACAAATTTTATTAACGGCTCTTCTTGTGGATCTCTTTCAAAACGAGATAAGTTGGCTTTCTTAAAAAAACTTTTTGCAACAGCAACACAATATTCTGTAGGTGGTAATTTCACAAAAGCTGAGGTATCAAAAGTATCCTATAAAATTTATTACATTATATGTATTGAAAAACATATGAAATTGTTAAGGATTAACATACGAATTGTTAGAGTGTTTCTTGAATGCTTCCTTTATACTCTTTGATAAATTAAGTTATTTGTACGAATATTTTTTTTAGTAAAATCAAAAAGTATTTGAATAAATTTGAAGCACAAATGAACACGTAAGTCTGAACTAATTTTAAACAAATAATTCCGATTAGAGTCCGGAATTCAGTAAAAACTCTTTGCTATAACATCCTGTACTTGATGAATTAATATCTGAAATAAAAATAAGTGAGGCTATGTCAAAAGAAAAAATCCAGTTATCAAAGTACATGATAGCATTGTTTTTATGACAGTAGAATGCAAACAAGGAGCTCGAGATCATTGATGAAAGAAAATCAGAATTGCCCCATCATTGGGTAAAAAATGTATAAAACGTTTTTTTTTTTGTGAGATGAATTTGATAGAGATTAGTATGCCGAAAAATCTGGTGTATAAAGTACACCTATATTTTCCGGCTTCATTTTTTTTAATTTTTAGGTATGTTCGCCGTATAACGAACACCCCCTTTTTTACGCAGAAACCTGAATTGTATGTATGCAATGCTGTTATGTCTTAAAGTCCTTTAACTTAACTTAATTCAGTTGCGCGATAGCCCATGAGAGCCAAGGCCTACGGGGCCCAACTCAGTACACGCGAACTTGGCCCCTGAGGTACATGAGCAGATGTTCCGGTCAAGTGGTCAGTCTGACACGAAACCCCCCAGTGTTAAGTTTCCAAGCAAGCTCAGTACTCGTCTATCAACCCACTGAAGGGATGAAAGGCTGAGTCAACCTTGACCAGCCCGGGGTTTGAACCTCTGACCTGTGGTGTGGAAGCGAGATGCACTCGGCCACTAGGCTTTTTGAAGTCATTTTTTCGAGATATTTTCTCATGCTTTTTAAAAATTAGTATTTTTTTAGAAAAAAGCAACACTCAAAGTTCATAAGGTCTGTCATTTGATTAAAATAAACTATGTTTTGATAAATTCAGAAGTCTAATTTTTTTTTTTATCCTCAGCTCTTAAATTACTTTTAAAGCTATCATTTTTATACTCGATGTAAAACGCACACCCGTAAATTTCCATCTTGTTTTTATTATTAAAAGCGCGCGTTACATGCCGTATTTTACGGTTGTTTTAAAATAAAATCCAAAATTATGAGTTTTAGTATTTTGATCAATTTTCCACATTTTAAATGTCCTTTATCTTGCAGCGTCCCCCCCCATCCGCCATTAAATATCATGTTGCGGCCCGCGTGAAATAGTTGTCATATGTATGTGGCCCGGCGGTAAAAAAGAAGGATGAGTACCATTGTTTTAAAGTGTAGCGATGATTGATGTATGTAAAAAAAGTTTGATCATTAAAATTCCTTTTTTAGAGTAAATAACAAATTATTCAGAATATACCTCATAGATTTTACAGAATCCCACACGGATTTATTTAAATTAATCAAATATTATTTAATTCAAATGGTAAGGAAACAGAATCTTATGTGTCTTTAATTTAATTTCAAAGAAGTCCACTTCAACCTAATTGTTTCAAAAAACGTGTCTAAACTAATAATCAATTACTTCAAACTTTTCTCAATAAACATCGAACGAATTTAACTCATTTTTATTAATTCTGCGATGTAGTTAATAAAACATTCATTACGAGCATAATGATCTTTAAATGACATTTACAAAAACTCATTAATTATTTATTGGCTCGCCCTTTTGGTAATTTACTTACCACAAAATAAAGCACCCTTTGACTTAATTATTAATAAATAAAGTCAAAAAATATTTACTTTTTGTTTAACCTTCTTTCCAAAAACTAAAGATAACACAACCTGCAAAAAATGTAAAATATTCAAAGCGTTTCGTATGCATTATTAAATTGAACTTTTCTTGAAAAGGAACACTCAGAAGCACGCACACGTTAGACTGTCACCAGGAGAATTTAAGAGTATTTTTGGAATCTAAAGTAGCATTATTTTCGGCGAATTCTTCTAAACTCGTTTCCCATTTTATCAGCGAAACATATTCCTGTTTTAAAGCGGGAAAAAAGTATTAAGGTAATTTACAGGTTTTTTCTCTTAAATCAAAAATTCATCGCTTACTAAATTACTTGAAATTTGATTAAATAAATGCTTCTTGTTTAAAAAAGACACATTTAATAATATTAGTTTATTAAGTAGCTTTCTTTTCCATTCGTAACTAACAAGTTTGGAGTTTAGTAAATAATAATTTGTCATTTGTTTATATGCACAGTCACTTGGAGCAATAACTATTTAATTTTTGTTTAAAATAACCTTTAAACATTAATTAAGGCTGCTTAATTTATATTAGTCTCCTTTTTTTAAAAAAAATTTTACTTTACTCCGAATGCTTTAATTAAATAGATATTTATTGGTTTTTTGAATATATTTACGTAATGAAAATTAGGACCGTAAAATGATGCTGTGTTTTAGTTGTTCTTATCTTTTTATTTCTTTCTAGCTATCCAATACTCGTTTGCAGTTTTAGATTAAAGCAGTTTGAAAAATATGTTCGTCAAAGAAATATATTCATTCTATTAATACTTTTTTTTTCCATTAGGGACAAAAGGCAAAGCGAAAGATAGAAAAATAACTTACAGGAAGACAAGGTAAAGTCAAAAATTTCCCGAAATAGGTCAATTACAAATTTTTAAAAAATAAGACAATAATTAAATTTTATTGACCTTCAATATATTGCCCTCCTGCTTCCACACACTCGCTCCAGCTTTCGTATAACTGTTCAGAACACTCCTGAAATCCATTTTCTTGAGAGATTCTTCAGTAGCTTCATCGCATTTTGGATCACTTCATTTGAATCGACAAAACAATGTCCCTTCAATTTCATTTTCAGCCATGGAATCAGGTAAAAATCCTCTAGTTTGCTTTCTTCAGCATCTAGAGCTTCACAGGTGACTTCTCGAGCAAAATACAGAATTCGATGTTTGCCCGCTGCTCCAAACACGACATTGCAAAATCCGACGAATAAAAAATTCGGTTTGTCAGAAACGATCTGCAGTTAACGCCAACAGTACAGGAAAGGAATTTCAGATGGCCCTGTGCTTTCCTTATCAGTGCTGCCAACCCCAGAAAGAAATATTTTCCCTATTGAGGACACCTGCATGAATATAGGGGACCATTCCGGGAACTTTTTGACTCTAGTAATGTCAATGTATGTAATAAATAAGAATTTTTTTTAAAAAAAATTCCATGTATTTTATGGTTAAAAAAATGATTTTAAGGTTTTGAATGATCACTCTTCGTACAATAATAAAAACTTTCTCTATTTTACTGATATTACGGACAGTAACTGAATACTTGTAATTATATACAGGGTGATTATAAAGAAACTTTGCCAACATCTGCACTTCTAGCGCCTGTTCTATTTAACTGATCAAGATGATATTTCAAATATAGTTCTTTTGAGATATGCGCTCGAGATTCTGTGAATGGCAACAAAGTGGCGCTCGCGGTTACGGTTATAGTGACAGAAACTCGAAATTTTCGAATGGCAACGCCTACGTTTTACCATCGCAAAATGTTCAGCACATGCGAAAACCCTAAATAGCGTTGAAACTGCACCGATATGTCCGAAAACCGACGTGTTATACACATACAAACAGTTCTTCAAGACGCACGGAGGAATAACGCATACGACAGAGACAAGACACTTCTCAATGATGAGAACACATAGAGAAAAAAAAAATCTGTATTAATTTCAAACATTTTCCACATGAGTGCCATCACAGGCAATTACGCATTGCATGCGGGAGACGGTGGACAATATCGCTGCACGCAACATGGCACGAGGGATGTTTCCAATCTCACGCCGTATAGAATCCTTTAAGTCCGACAATGTTTGAGGATTGCACAGATAAACTGTGGATTTGAGATAGCCCCAAAACCAGAAATCCATAGGCGTCAGATCTGGGGATCGCGCAGGCCACGGAAAAGGATAATAGCGTGAGATGATGCGATCACCAAAATGCTGATCCAGGAGCCTTTTAACAGACCTCGCTATATGTGGAGGTGCGCCATCTTGCATCCAAACAATGTCATTGAGTGCATTCCGCCGACGCAACTCCGGTAAGACATAATTTTTCAGCATGGCTGAAAAATTATGGCATGTTCTGTAACGAGAGCCCGTTACAGAACATGTTGCAGGGCCAGTCGGGGTCGTTTCCTCAAATAAGAACGGGCCCAGAACAAATGCAGCTGTAATGCCGCACCACACAGTCACTTTGGCGTCAAATAATGGTACTGGCGCCACAGCGTGAGGATTCGTCTCTCCCCAGTGCACATAATTCTTTGTGTTAATGCTGCCATTTAAGGTGAAATGCGCCTCGTCCGTCCATAATATGCGAAGTGGCCAGTTGTTATCCGCATCATATCGTAACAAAAATTCATTTGCGAAGTCCAGACGTTGTTGTGGGTCACCCGGCTCCAACATCTGGACGCGCTTGAACCGATAGGGAAACATGTGAAGTACCGAGCGCAAGAGCTTGCGGACCGTTGAGTTCGGAATATCCAACACGCGCGCTATGCCTCTTGCGTTTTCTGTGTGTCCTGCAGTCACTGTATGGTGCACTTCCATGACAACGTCCTCAGAAACAGTTGGCCGTCCGGAGCGAGGTTTGTTACAGGTGCAGCCTGTATCTTCGAATTTCCGCACTAAATCACGCAGAGCTTGCAGAGTACCTGGGCCGCGTCGTTGTCGATGATTGCGGTGATACACACGCAAGGCTTCCGCAGCGTTCATCCCATTTTGGTAATAGAGTTTGATCAATTCACCGCGAACTTTCCCAGGAAGAACCATATCGTCGGCATGTGCGAGTTCCCGAATGACGACTTCACATACCCGCTTGGTATTTTATAGGTTTCCTACGCTGAATATCTGGCGACCGGCGTTCTGTGATTGGTATCTTGACTCTGTCATATGCAAATTTATTGCGTGCGCCCAGATCGTGTTTTATTGGCCGGTTTTCAGAACTCTTTTTGTGTTTGCATAACACGTCCGTTTGTAGACATATCGGTACCGTTTTAACGCTATTTAGGGTTTTCGCATGTGCTGAACATTTTGCGATGGTAAAAAGTGGGTGTTGCCATTCGAAAATTTCGAGTTTCTGTCACTATAACTGTAACCGCGAGGGCCACTGTGTTGCCATTCACAGAATCTCGAGCGCATATCTCAAAAGAACTTTATTTGAAATATCATCTTGATCGGTTAAATAGAACGGACGCTTGAAGTGCAGATGTTGACAAAGTTTTTTTATAATCACCCTGTATATTAACGAAGTTAAAATCATAATTAAAAGTACTAAAAATATTTGTTACCCTGGAAAAATTCCGTAAAACATTCTTTTAAAATTAGCTTCATGGAATTCATTGAAAAGTATTATATATATATATATATATATATATATATATATATATATATATATATATATATATATATATATACACTCTCTCGCAAAAAAATATATGCACCCAGAAGAAATCAAGCTACAATCACGAAACTCGGCAAGAATGTAGTCTGGTAAGAGATATGCAAATGATTAAAATTTCGAAGCCAATGAGACAAGCCTAAGTGTGCTATGCGCATATTAGTTGCGCAACTGGGAGAGTTTAAAAGCATGAGTACGAGCGCCGTACGGCTATCCAAACGAATCTGATGACTTTGATAGACGATATTGAGACTTAGGATGCCTCTAAGACGTAACCGGCGGCAGTACGAGCAGCTGACGGACTTTGATAGGGGCCGTATAATAGGCCTCAGAGAAGCAGGTTGGTCGAATAGACGTATCGGCTGCCACCTCGGTCAGAGCGATATGGTAGATGCTCGGTGTTGGCAACAGTGGATCACAGAAGGTAGAGTGTACCGTCGCGGAGGGTCAGGACGTCCCAGGAACACAAATGATCGCGAGGATCGTGCAATCAGAAGAGTGGCCACTTCGGCACCAACAACGTCGCTAGCATCGATTCAACGCCACTTACCTCCTTCCAGACATCCAGTGCCATCAAGCGAAACCATAAGGAGACGACTGACCGAAGTTGGCTTGAGGAGCCGACGTCCGCTAAGACGCTTACCACTGACCCCACATCATAGGCAGTGTCGACTGGATTTTTGCCGACCTCGGGCAACTTGGAGTGTGACAGACTGGAGACGTGTCATCTTCAGTGATGAATCCCGATTCAGTCTCAGTGATGATGACCACCGCACACGTGTCTGGAGGCGCACCGGCCAGCGGTCCGATCCGGCATTTATTGTCGAGCGGCATACAGCAATTTCACAAGGTGTGACAGTGTGGGGAGCAATTTCTTGGGACACACGATCATCTTTAGTGGTCCTTCAAGGCACTTTGACAGCTCGCAGATACGTGGACGATATTTTAACGCCGATTGTGCTACCCATGCTATCAAGTCGCCCAGGTGCCATTTACCAACAGGATAATGCTCGTCCACATACTGCGCGACTCTCCCAACAATGTCTTCAAGGATATGACGTCCTAACATGGCCTGCCAGGTCACCAGATCTTTCGCCAATAGGGCATGTCTGGACGCGTTGGGAAGGCAACTGCAGCCGTCCCGAGATACAGGAGAATTAACTGCGCAGATGCAAAGACTATGGCAGGAGCTTCCCCAGGGGGTCATAAGTGATCTAATTGAATCGATGCCACGCCGAATTTCGGCTTGTATAGCTGCCAGAGGTGGCTTTACTACTTACTGATTTTTAACCTTTTGCAAGCTGTAACCGCTTAATAAAATGATATTTTGTTCTGAATTTTTAATCATTTGTTTATTTTCATATACACTACATGCATACCAAATTTCGTGAATGTAGCTCAATTTCTTCTGGGTGCATATATTTTTTGCGACAGAGTGTATATATATATATATATATATATATATATATATATATATATATATATATATATAAAGTACTAAACATATTGTTTAATTTATTTTATAGTGAATTAACTGCTTTGGTTCATAAATGGAATGTACTACCTTTCTGCTTATTTAATTCTTTTATTTGCTCATTTCGTTAACACCTCACATTTTAATGTATCATTACATTTCGAAGTGGGCATATTGTCATAATATAATATGTTATTGAATATCTTCATGACTTTTTCACATAAAATTAATTATAACATTGAAAAAGTACGCATTTGTTTCACTGTTTGCCCGAGATTTTTAAAAACCTTAAATATATTAGGCCAAAAGCAGCCAATCCTTTAATAAGTTTATGCAAGCAATATCTGCATATGCAATAATATGGCATTATTATGATGAATTAAACTATTTTATTCAATTCCTACTATTAGTTCGCGATCTCCCTATATATATATTTCAAATTTTCAGTTGCTAATAACATACTTTCTATTCGTCCATTCAAATTCAAATCCATTTTTTAAACTTGTAGTGGATGACATTTGATGTTAATACAGTTTTCTCAAATATTAATTCATTGGTTAAATTTAGTTAATGAATAAGTAGTAACAAACAAAATGGTCGAACACCCTATATAAAAAGGAAGGGTGTTCGTTATGTCCCAGTAGCGCAATGAATAGCGCATTGGACTTCTAATCCAAAACTCGTAGGTTCGAATCCTACCTGGGATGGCCCAATTTCTGAGAGTGTGATATACGAATGAATGAATAAATAGTAAAAAAAAATAATAATATCCCAACACACACTATACATAGAAGGGAAAATAGCTTTTCATTTTGCCACTTAATATTGTGATTGTGTCATATGTATATACATATTTATATTGATTGTAATTATTTAATAAAAAAATAACTAAAATAAAAAATTGTCTTTGTTGACCTAAGTAGGAATTGACTTTTAAAAAAAAATTATATTAACCGTTTACTATGAATATTTCCAAAAAATAAACATTTCTGAACCATAACAAAAAATCTCTTTAAAAAGAAAATGAAAGTTCAGTAATAAATGTAATGCACATTAAAAGAAACAACATTTCAAGGAGGTATAAAGTAGATTTTCATACAAGAAGAACCCTCAACTTTTCAATTAAATTTTCACTAAAATAGACGATATTGCTTACAAGGAAATTACTTTTTCTTTACTTCTAACTACTATTAAAAACTATCCGAGAATTCTATCCAACCACTGTAATATAAACGCAAGAAATAATTTCAGACTTTTCCCTATCTGATTTGAAATCATTCTTCTGTAATGAAAAATATCGAAGCAGTTCCTAAATTCAACTTACTTCTCAATAAATTGCGAAAATAAGTGCAGAAGAGAGTGAACTCTACTTCGCTTTATTGGGCTTGGAATATAATCCTATCCCAAATACCCTGATGTGGTACAAAATCGAAAAACGATTCTGCCTCTTTTAGTTTTGCACTTAAAAAGTACAGTTCGTGGGCTTAAAGTTATCGCATTTTCTAAAGGGAAAGAAATACGTTTCAAAAGATTACTGTTGAAAGTAATAGTGCTAAACGCTCGTCATCACTTTGTGTTCCACAATCTTTTGACCTTAAATTACTCCACTATTTAAGAACGAAACGAAAACGTTTTATCGTTTAATTTTGTGGATTTACAAGGTTTATAATAATACCACGGTTTTCTATCTCCCGTTTATTAGTACAAAAGTTACTACTAGTTTAGTTGCAGTGTGTGTGTGTGAATGCTATTTCCAATATATAGTTACCGAAATTAAAATGCGTTTTACGCAAAATAAGTTTTTTCGGAAAACTTGAAACGGAGTCTCTGACTACTGTATGTGTTTTTATGTATGTTTTGTGTAATACATAAGTTCTCTGACTTAATTTTTTTCAAAAAAAATCACTGAATTATTTAAAATTTACAACATTTTTTATGAGTACAGGCATTTCTCTTTAAACGATTTCATATAGTAACTAAGTAAAAATTTCCTTTTTTTAACTTTAATATCTTCTTCATAAGCTCAAACAGACTTTTGCAGGCCAAGGCTGACTCGCTGATACTCCTCCAATTGCCCCTATCAGTCACGTTGACCTTCCATCAGTTGATTCCCATTAGTTTGAGGTCTCTTTCAACATCGTTTAACCATCGTGTAAGTGGTCACCCTGTACGTCTAGTCCCTTCAATTTTCGAAAAAGTTACCTTTTTTATAAGAAAAGCATCGCATATCTGTACAGATAACCCAGCTACCTAATACGTGATGGATGCTTTTATAGCTCTCACAATGTCAGTACCGCCATATTAGCCTTATTTCCTGTAAATTTTATGACTGTAAAGAATTCTTCCCTCACACTGAAACTTTAATATCACTTCTGAAAGAAATAGTAATGTAACATATAAATATTTAAAAATTGAAAATTTGTTCGTAAATATTTCGCTTGGAATGGATCACATTTTTGTAACTTTTTGTAAACTTTTCAGCGGTTCTTTCCAATTCTCTAATTAAAATTTTTTTCGTGAGCAATTTTAGTTTTTTTCTATTATAATTTATTAAACAAATCTATAAACAGCAAAAAAGTTAATATCTATATTTTTAAAAATAGAAAAATAATTTATACGTTGTGGTTATGGTTATACCCTAAAATTGAATTTTTATTCAGGAAATTATTTAAGTAAACTTAATCAATAATTTTTTTTGTGTGTTTTGTAAGTTGTTCACACAATATCAAATAAGATAGAAAAAAGAAATAGATAAGATCAAAATAAAATCGGGAATCAATAACGACGTAAAAAGAAGGAATGTGCACGATAAAAACTTACAGTCCTAACTGTCCATAATAAGAAAACTGTAAAGCTAATGTAGTCTACTCACATAAAACTTTACAAAAACTGCTAATTCCATCATTTAACTGAAATAAATTAAAAATAATACATAACCAATAACAGAACGGGGGGAAAAGAAGCAAAGCATATGTTTGGTCAAATTTTTGATCCCGTCACATCGTGTTTTTTAAAAAATTTATAATATAAAATTACATTCTGAATTTCGACACTGATTTTAAAAATACTAATATAACACACACAGAAAGGAAGTTTTTCCAATTTGAACGCAAGTACCGCCATCTAATAGTTAAAGGAGGAACAAATATCTTTTGTTATAGCAATTCTTACAAAATATTACAGTGTATATAAATTGTTTTAAATGTTTAAAAGAGCAATCTGATCAAAGCGTCCGTAATCTTTTCTGATAGACTGCAGAAAAGCTGACTTTTTAAAAATACTGTTTTGTAGATGTGAGGGAACTTTGAAAAAAAAATCATGATGATTTATTAGGAAATTCCATGTATCCACGTGTATATATATACAACACAATCAATTTCTAGTTTCTAAAAAATCAGAAAAAATAAATAACTATAAGCATTTTACTAAATATTGCTTAAATCAGAAGTACCCAATTAATTTTATTAATAGTTATTTGAATAAAGAAATCCTAAATAGTAAGGATTAAAATTTCTTAGAATAATAATAGTTTATTACTATAAATTTATCATTTCTCTTAGTTATAGTTACCTCCATATTCTAATCTTAGATAAAATTTCTTATTATTATTTAACTCATATATAACTCTAGTGTGACTAAAGTTGAGGTAGTTTGTAATCTCTTTTTTAAATTTTTATTCCTATTTTCAAACTTTTGTTAAGTGCTACAATTCAGCTATTCACATGCTATGAATGTGCATTTGGGTCCAGAATCTGGCAATAACTTATTTATTACACTCATATTTAGAGCGGGCTCTGCATTTTTAAGTACAAATTTTAGGTAAGTTACCTATATCTTGAATTGGATTTAGACATTCCTATCCATTATTTTCAATAGGTTTTTGCTCAGTATTATTAACATAAAGGGGGAAGGTTGGCTGGCCACAAAACATGTTCAACCCCACTTTTATATAAATTATTTTATATATAAACTGTCCTAAGTCAGCAATGTTTATAATACTGCAGCATCCATTTTTAAAATTTCGATTGTTCATGTATCCTTTAATGTGTGGTTTTCTTACTGTTTCTGTGCTTTTCCGTTTTGAATGATGGATGTTCATCTCTCGTTTGCAGAGAATTAGACTATATATATATATATATATATATATATATATATATATATATATATATATATATATATATATATTTATGAGTAATTTTTAATAAACTCTCTACTTGATATATATACCCGTATATATATATGGTGAATTTTTTTGTATTTTTGCTTTTATTATTTGTTTCTTCCCATATTCAAAGGCATTTCGTCTGGGGCGTAACTACTTCCGTATGGATGATAAGGAGTCCTCAGACTTTAGGGGCCCCAAAATGTGTAAGCAGAAAATCGTAAAATATTGAGGAACTCTGAAAGAGGACTCCTAAGGAATTAAGATACAAATCCCTCTCAGAACTAGCTACTCCTGTGCAATTCGTTCACACACGTGAGCACACTTGAATATCAGTTGTACTAGGAACTTAGACCCACCAATGCGCAAAAATATAATTAACTTTGAAATTTTTTTTAAAATTCAACGAATTATTAAAGTTGCACGGTAATGCAAAACGAGAGCTATTGGTGACGGACCTCGTAATTTTTAACCAAGGTCAATCAATGAGGGCAACACCTGAGTTGGCATCCCCCTCGCTCACCCACCCAAACTACCATACCACTCCAACGGAAAGGCTTTAAGCCACGAAAGATTTAGTGTGCATTAACCACTCTACACGGTCCTTTGTTTATAAAAGAAGTTCTTAAGCAAATGATTTTTCTGGGGGGAAAAATAAAAGGAAAAATTTACTTTTTTGTTTCTAATGATTTTATTATTTCTTCAAAGGGAAAATACTTGTTTTTTTTCCTTAATAAATCAAAATCTAAATCTCATGAATGGAATGAAAGTTATACATAATTAAAGTAATATCAACTTATTTCAAACACGTCCATATAAAAAAAGCATTGGTTTTTAGAGAGCGGTCAAAATAAAATGTGCAAAACTTTTCTAGTTAAATATCTACAAACGGAATGTTATAAAAAATAATAAAGGAAAACTATTTTTTACGATAGATTTATCGGTTTCGACACTTCGTATCTTCTTCGAAGGATATAACAAGAACTGAAAAATTGCATACCCTCCTTCACTAAGCCTATCTTAAATCAACTGGAAAAACGAAAACAAATCTGAAAGATTTAATGAATAAAATTTTTTTTTTCCCGTTGGATTAAAACTTCCGAAAAACTACAACTTGGAATGAAATTGGAAAAAGTACTTTAAATGCTAGAAAATAATAAAAATAAATAATTCCGTTTCGATGTATCTTGAGTGTACTTTTTCTTCTCTTCAACGGAGAACTTTCTCTAGTAACAAATTGCAAAGACGGTTGCCAAATATTGAACTATAAAATGAACGAGAGGCTCCTCAAGTAGCACCGAGACTGATACCGGAGTACTTCACAAGTCGAGGAAGAAAAGTCATCTTAAAATTTGTGTTATTTATTTTAAGCGCTGAAATTGTTCCTTCGAATTTTTGTTCGAAAAGTTTATTCGAATTTCTTAGAAGGCTCGAGACTCTCAGTTGATACAACACAACTCATGTCGTACCGTCTCTTCTTTCTATCCAGGAAAAGTCTATTAGAAAATTTAGTACTTCACATTAAATTTCTGATTTCAACTTGTTAAAATCAAGTACAAAACTGAAAAAGTTAACTATATACTGTCGACTCTCGATTATTCGAAATTGGAACGGCCAATGAAAAACTTCAAATTATTAAGAGTTCGAATTATCAAGAGGGTAATAAAAAACTCCTCAAAGACTCGAAGTGAAATTTTTTTCTATAACACATTTAAATTTTAGATTATGTAATAAAACAACAATTGTATATATGTATAAAATTACTTTAAAGTATCCGACTACGTTCAGAACCATGATTTTGAAAAAGCTCATAAATGGATACTTTTCATGATATTTAGTGTCACTTAGATTATAATACATGTATAAAATTGTTTTAAGGACATTTTGACAAAAACAATCATTTAAATACACTACTTTGGCAAAAAATTAACTTAGAATAATCTTTTTTCAAAATGTGCTCTTTTTACAAAAAGTGCTTCTAAAATAATGATATTTTGCTTATATAAAGTAAAGACTTCTCTCCAGAGAGTCTGAACTAGGATTTTTGAAACATTCACATTATTTTCAGAGTTACCGCCTGATATAATTATCGGTGTTTTTTTTTCTTAAAATTGCTCCCCTCTGTTGACGTAAAATATGGATAAACTCTCTTCTAAGTTATATATTTCCAAAATTCTAGTTGAGCCTCTGTACAGAGGTTTGAGCTATATACAGGCAAAATATTATTACATAATATAGGGTGTTTTTTTAGAGGTATAGAACTTTAAATTGCAATAAAACAACGATGTATTATTCGATTGACATGAATTTTTTTTATTCGAAAGATAATCTTGTGGCATTACATTTTAAATATGATTTCTAGCATATGACTGCCACGGCTGGCTCGGATGTAGTCCAATCTGGACGTCCAATTTTCGATGACTTTTCCCAACATTTGTGGCCGAATATCGGCATTAACACGGCGAATGTTGTCTTCCAAATGGTCAAGCGTTTGTGGCTTATCCGCATAGACCAATGACTTTACATAGCCCCACAGAAAATAGTCTAACGGTGTTAAATCACAAGATCTTGGAGGCCAATTCACAGGTCCAAAACGTGAAATTAGGCGGTCACCCAACGTGTCTTTCAATAAATCGATTGTAGAACGAGATGTGTAACATGTTGCGCCGTCTTGTTGGAACCACAGCTCCTGGACATCATGATTGTTCAATTCAGGAATGAAAAAGTTAGTAATCATGGCTCTATACCGATCACCATTGACTGTAACGTTGTGGCCTTCATCGTTTTTGAAGAAGGATTCCACCAGCCCATAAAGCGCAGCAAACAGTCAGTTTTTCTGGATGTAACGGTGTTTCGACATACACTTGTGGATTAGCTTCACTCCAAATGCGGCAGTTTTGTTTGTTGATGTAGCCATTCCACCAGAAGTGCGCTTCATCGCTAAACAAAATTCGCTTATGAAAATCGGGAACAACGGCAATCTCGTTTTGGGCCCATTCGACGAATCTACGCCTTGCTTGATCATATTTAAAATGTAATGCCACAAGATTATCTTTCGAATAAAAAAAATTCATGTCAATCGAATAATACATCGTTGTTTTATTGCAATTTAAAGTTCTATACCTCTAAAAAACACCCTTTAGAAGCATTTTTCACAAAAGGAGAATATTTTGAAAATGGGTCATTCTATGTTCATTTTTTGTCAAAATATTGTACTTAAATAATGTTTTATTGTAATAATATTCTTTAAACGATTTTATGTACTTTTTCTAATCTAAGTGACATTAAATATTATAAATATTATCTATTTATACGCTTTTGCAAAACCAAGGTTCCGAATGTAGTCGGATACCTTAAAGTATTTTTAAAAAGTACATATTTTACGGTATAAATATTAGACAAAAGTTAAAAGTCCTGTATCAAAAGAATACATTTATGTAATAATTCTCGAACAGAACCCTTTCACACCCCATAAAATCTCTTCCATTCCTCATTGGAAATAAAAGCGTTTCGCACCCACTGTCCCCAACACCATTGGTTCTTCAAGGCCAGGTCTAGTCCAACCCATGCCTTATGGTGCACACATGCTTTAAGTCACACAGTTGAACCATAAATCGTAATGTCAGTCCGACGCAAAAATCGCCATCATGAGCATCTTTTCTTCACAATAGCTTACCATTCTTTCTGAACACATGTGTATCAAGACCACATGTTAAATTAAAGATTTGGGCGGTTGGCATCAGGTGTGGTCAGAACTGTCCACTTGAAGAAGGAAAGCAATTAAAGTGTCTTTTCGCCTGAGGAAACGGGAAACACAAAGAAGGGGTAACAGACAGATGATCATCAAAAGGGCTACGTTACACAGAAGACTCGCATAAACAATTCAACACAAAACATGTAAGCTCCAACCTGTTTGCTACAGGACTCTAGTGTTCAATCACTTCGAATTATTGCGTGTTGTAGTCTGGCCAGCCACAGATTTTACTTCGAAATATTGAATGTACCAAAACATATTGTTTTAGGTCGAAATATTAGGAGTTTTTCTGAGCATGTACTTCAAATTCGCGAGAGGTTCGTATTACCGAAGGTTTGAATTAGCGAGAGTTGACTGTATATAATGTTAAAAAGGTAAACTGTTCGTTGCTTCATAATTCACCTAATTTGATGGGAAAAAATAACTTTCAATGTTCACTATATTCAACTTTCTTACACTTATATCTAAAAAAAGGGACCAGGGGACTGTCTTTCATATCCATGAATTCATGGTCAAAAATTTGAAACCGTGGTTTTAAGGCCTGATTTTTTAAGAATCTGCTGCACTATGTAACGGCTTGTGAATGAGTGTTTATTAAAGTCACACCTTACAGCAGTCGGAGGGCTACTAGCGACGTACCTCGTAATTTTGAACCATGGTTAAGTGATAAGGATGAAATCTGATCTGCCAAACCACACTAACGTGAAAGCAATGGTGGAGGCTGCATTTTAAATAAAGTGAGTTTCAAAGTTCACACGTGTTAAGATATGGATGTTAGAAGAGTCAAGTATCAACAGAACCATCATCCACATCATTTGACTGTAGATCAGAATTACGAAATTCGCTATAAAGAGGTCTGAGCTATATACAGGCAAAATTTTATTAGAATAGAAGCATTTTTCACAAAAGGAGAACATTTTGAAAAAAAGGTTATTCTAAGTTCATTTTTTGCCAAAATATTGTACTTAAATAATTTTTTTGTCAAAATGTCCTTAAAACAATTTTATACATGTATTCTAATCTAAGTGACACTAAATATCATGAAAATTATCCATTTATGCGCTTTTTTAAAATCACGGTTCCGAACGTAGTCGAATACCTTAAGGCAGTCAGTTGATGTATTACTGCTTAAAACTAAAATTGCAGCTTGGGAGTCTATGAAGAAGAACACTTTTGCAAGAGCAAGGCCAGCAGATAGTAATTGCGTAGTAGCTTCATAGACAGCAGCCAAGACCTCGCCATCGTAGATGGTGGTGTTCCTTCCCACGGTCAAGGAGCACTTAAACAGCCGACAGAACCATCCCGCACCAACTCCTTCCTATGTCCGTCCAGAGTTGGACTATGGTTGTGAAGTTGTGACTCTGGAAAGTAAAACCAACCTTGAAAATTACGACGTCGTTCAGAACAGCGCCCTCAGAATTATAACCGGTAAAGCCAAATCAACTCCAGTTGCTGCAATGCAACTCCAGATCGGCATCGAACCTCTTGATAGTCGTAGAGACAAGTTCACAGTCAAATTTTGGGAGAGAGCCCGAAGAGTAGAGTGCATGTACTGGAACGAGTACAGATGTGCAACACATAGACTCAAGACTCAGATTTCTCCTCTTTCACATGCGGAACTTCTTATGAAGAAACACCAACTTCCACTACTAATGACTCGCCGTGCGCTTATACAGTGTGACAAGGCTTTTATCGCGGTTTCTGTTAATTGTCCTCTCGGGGTTCTTTTGGGCCAGAATGACAATTCTTCCGAACCAACTCAAGAAGAAGAACGTGTATACGTGAATTAGGAATCATATATGTATTAGAAGTTTAGCATTCGCGTGGTCGCTAAGTGGAGGCGCTAGGTGTTGCTAAGTAGAAAGGTAGTCGTAAGGTGATATGAGATATAGTCAACAAGAGGAATCTTAATCCAGGAAATTAGCCTAAGAGTGCCGGTGAAGATTAACCAAAAGTGGGTCCGAGCTCAATAGAGCATAGCCAGATTAAAGCCAGAACAGAAGAGGTAAGGACCATAGCTGTTTATCTAGGATACAGGGGTAAGAGTGATAAGTTAAACTTTAAGTGTAAAACCTTTACTAGTGAGATAGTATTTAATCTATAAAGTTAAATTTAGTGGTTATATGCACTATCGATTGGTAATACGTGTTGCATCTTCTCGTTCTTGATCATACTCCTTAGATTATTCTTGTTGTATTGTGTTTAAACTAAGATCTTAATAAACAGATTTTAGTATGAATGACTTAAGTAGTTCTTCGTTCCTCCCCACAGATATAGGTCGCGTGGATAGTGCAGAACGGAGGTCCCCAGGGGCAGGAACCTCACAACAGTTCTGGTGGATAATGGAAAGACTCTCCAAAGAACAAAAACAAAGAAAGCGAAAAAAAGAGAATCAAGGGAAAATCCTTATAGAACCAGGAATGATAAAAATTGAAGGAGAAGGTGTTCTGAAAATGGGGGGAGCGTAACAATTTGAAGTACCTAGGGCAGGGGTGGCGAACCTTTTTGGGTAAACGTGCTATATTGTCTAAAAAACGTTTAATGAGTTATAGGCGGGCCATCAAAAAATTTTGACTTGTGATTGTTGAAGAACTATTAAAGCTAAATACAAACAAATCAAAATTCTTTATTTAATACGAAAAAATACATTTTGCACTGTATAGTAGTAAATGTTTTAGTTATACTAGTAATATTTAAATTAAAATAACATTAGTGTGATTTCTGCTGTTGTAGATTAGATGACAAAAAACTTATATCAGGATTATAAGATGTTACTTTTAGTAGAATGCATTCTGCATTAGAGTCGTCTGTTAAACGGTTCCTAAGCGAGTCTTTGATGTTATGTATCTGTGAAAATAATGACTCGCAGGCATAGGTAGATGAAAATGTGGTTAAAATAGCATACGCCAACTTCTTCAAACAGTTAAATGCGTCTGGAATAGAACTCCATGTTTCCAAAATTTCGTTACTGGTATTTTTACTTATATTGCTTGTCAATCTTTCTTCTTCAATCAATTCCAACTTTTTCCTTGTTTCAATAAACTTTTGAATCCATATTGAACTAGAATGGAAATCAATCAGTTGCATTTCAAGTTCTTCAACTTCCAACCAATCGAATTGAGACAAGTTCAGTTTATCAAACGAAATCACATCAGGGTACATAATAAATTTGAATGTTTCCGATAATTCTTTTTGAACTGAGAAAATCTCGCTGAAAATTATTTCATTAAAGAATCCATTATGGAAATAAAGTCATCAATAACTTTTTCATAATTTCGTTTCTCTTGGGCATCTAAATCTTTGATTTTTTTTTCAAGTTTGGGAAGTACTTGTAGTTTTTTGTACTAATATCGTTTCTGATAACATATAGTTTAGCTTCAAAAGCGCGAATGAGATCCATCATGACGATAACTGTTTCATTCGGGCCTTGAAGCTTTATGTTCAATTCATTGAAATGTTGGCATATGTCTGTAAAAAAAATCAATTTTAAAAGCCACATAATATCCATCAACTATGGGTATTGTTCAATTTTGCTCTCATTTTGTAGAAACAATCGGATTTCTTCCAAGAAATCAACAAATCTTTGAAGTACGTTCCCGCGGCTCAACCAGCGAACATTGTTATACATTATTAAGCCATTACACACCGAATTGACTTCATCCAACAAAGCATCAAACTTTCGTTTATTTAAAGCCTGCGACGATATGAGGTTGACTATTTTTGTGACTAAAGTTATACATTATCAAGAGATGTTAAACCACTCTTTGCACATAAGGCTTGTTGGTGAATAATGCAGTGGCATTAAATAAAGAAATGAAACCATTTTTTGTTCCTACCATATTTGGAGCACCATCAGTGGTTACTGAAACATTTTTTTTTAAATCAATTTCTTTCTCAGCAAGCGAATTTCTTACTGTCGTACAAATATCTGTGCCCTTTGTAGTTGTTAACAACGATGTTATCGCAATTAATTCTTCCTTAATGATGTTTCCTACACAATATCGAGCAAAGACAGCTAAACGTGCCGATTTAGTAATGTCAATACTTTCGTCAAGACATAGCGATATAAAAGGAGCGGAGTTAATGTCATTTTTTTGTTGATCTGTAACTTTTTCTGCCAATTTCAATATTCTATCTTTCATTGTGTTTCTAGATAGAGGAACATCTTTGATGCGCTGAATTATCTTATCTTTATTATCAAAATCATCAAAAAGTAAGGGCGCACATGCCAACCAAGCTTCCTTCAAAAACTCTCCCTCTTGAAAAGATTTACCATGCCGAGCAACGGCATTTGCAGCCGAGTAACTTGCCGCACTTGCACTTGTGTGACAATTTTTGCTTACATATTTAAACATAGACGTCGACTGTTTGTTTCTGTCTTTTATTGCGCTTGCAATTAATTCTTTTTGCTCTGGTTCGCTTTTTTCACAAAAGGGTTTCTGATTTGTTTCAAAATGCCGTTTTACAGACGATGTTCTGCATACCACTGTTCCAGAACATAAAACACACAGCGCTTTGTCGCCTTTATTGATCATGCCATATTTCTCAGCCCACCAAGTTTGAAATTCTCTGCTACACTTACTATCTTGCACTTCTTGTTTTTTTGTTGAACTAGCCATATTAAATAGCAGTTAAAAATCGTAAATTTAACACAACACTTTAAATGTAAAACTTTAAATGTCGATGAAATTGACTATTCTATGTGCTCTCGCTTGATACCTCCCCGCCAAAAACCCTTTTTACTGACTGCGCACGACTGCGGGCTCATGGGCAGATTTATTTGTTTTTAGGAAATTGAGTGCTTGTACAAGATTTCTGTAGTGTCTACTCTTTCGCTTTTATCTCAGGTCATTAAAAGTAAAGCAGTGAGATTTATTTTACCAATTAGATTTACAAGACAAGAATTAGATCACATTAATAAATTAGATGTATACGAGATGAACTATTAATGTAAACGTTAGAATATGTTTTTTAAACAACTTGAATATAGTTAGAAATAGTTACATACACAAACTATGCGTAGATAAACTTTACATCATTAGCAATTTATAATATACGAAGTATTTACGCAAGACATAACAAAAGAGTCTGCTCCCCGACTTGTCGGCGTCGCGACGGATCACTCGCGTTTGTTCATAATACTTCATAGTAAACTTAATTATTTTAAGCTAAAATGCAAATCGTTTTTGATCGATGGCGTGCCCAAAATATTCTGTCGCGTGCGATCATTGGCACGCGTGCCATTGGTTCGCCATCCCTGGCCTTAGACGCCGAGGAGGTTAAAAACGGCTCTGGTCATGTTTTTATTTCAATCGCAGCGATCTTGAATGTGCTGTGGATCAGTGATGGGGGGAAAGCTTGGTATATTTCTCTTTACATTCATGTATCACTTATTTTAATATATGCAGTAGTTTCGAAAATATGATTTTTAAAATCGGGTCAATCAATTATGCTCACTCTGTACATAAGAACATATACCATAATTATACAAATAGTTTTACCATTTAAAGTTCAAATAAATTGAATTTCTATTTTTAAGTTAAGAATAAAATCAGTTTAATTTTATGTGCATAGAGTTAAAAGAATTTAAGCAATTGTCTCTTTGAGGAAATATAGTTCGATTCCATCAATATGAAACAAATCATTGCAAGAAAACAGTTTTGAAAACAAAAATTAGGATTCAAAGAATAACGCTATGCAAAGAGATATTAATAACACAGTTTCTAAAATACTTGAGGGGCATTTACTTTCATTTGTAATTAATCCAAACTAATAATTAACTGGACTCAGATGCAATAAGCACCCAATCATAGAATTTGAGTCTCCCCTCCCCAAACCTAATTGGATAATTTTTGTAGTTTTTTTAACGGTTTAATTAATAATTGATTCTGGTAACCCTTAAGAGAAAATTTTGAATTTGATATATTCTTTATTAAAACATTTTGAATGAAAGTTCATATTTGCAACCTTTTTTAAGTATTCCTATTTTTAAAATTTTAAAATATTTCCACTTTTGTGACATTAAAATATTAGTTAAATTATTAATTGAAGTATTTCTGTTTTTAAATATTTTTCTGTACATCTTTGACAACATTTTTATTTATTTATTTCTCAAGTGTCACTTTTTAAAAAAAATTCCTGTTTCTTCTTGGAAACGCTGTTGGATTATAAAGGGTTGTACTGTCCTTGCTTTATCAGGAAGGGTCGGGGGATGCAATCTTTCAATTTTCGTTTCAGAATTTGAAATGGTACTTTTTACAGTAGAAATGAATAGCTATTTTTAGTTTCTTACCAAATCAGAAAAGTTATTTTATGTCCAGCAATTATATAGGCCTAACTTTGCTATTGGAATACCCCAAGTTTGGAGCAGAACAACTTATCATCACGAAGAAAAATAAATGGCGTCGACCTGAATGTATACACAACATTTTTTTTTCATATATATTTGCTGAGTTCAATTAAGAATTTTCATATATTTCGATAGGATAAAACTCTTTATATTAGAAAACTAGTACGACATGTGAAATTCGTCGAATGTAATATAAAACGATAATCTGTCAATAATGACCCAAACAGGTCGAGTTAGTTCAAGGAGGGCGGAATTTCAACTCCGCTGAAACAATTAGAGAAATCGGTTGAAACTGAACAGTAATATAAGCTGTATTCTAAATAAAATTAAATTCAAATTAAATTAACTTGAGAAGCTATAAGAGATGTCATTTTTTATGAGTATTTTCACTTGACAAATGTTACGTAATTTCAACAATACTAATTCATTAAATATTATAGCTGTATTATTTTTAATGAAGCATTCCGACAAATACTTTAAAGAAACTGCAATCATTCAACTTCATTTTAAACATAAAAGTAAAACACTTTTTCAGTGGAACAAAGCAAAAAAAGATTTTACTGCGTCCTGCATCTTTTCAAGGGGAAAAAAATAATGCAATGAACAGAATATGAATTAAAACTAAATGTCTGTCATTATCATCCATTTGGAATCAAATATATTGTTACAGTAGAAAGTTATTATCGCTACATTTATTTAGATGTAAAGCTACAATGATATTATTTGACACAATTTCCATAAACATCGCAAACGCCATCCATCGTCTCAAATACTTTTAAAATACGACCTTTAAAATTGAACTTAAATCCGTCCACTGCAGAAAGTCTTCTAAGTAAAATGAACCAAGATCTTTCCTTGAAAATCGGTTCGATAAATTCTAAGATTCTACAGACTTGAAAGCTAAAGCAGCTAAATTTAAAACGGGCCTTAAGCCGTAAAACCGTAAGAGGAAAAGTACCTTCTCTTATGTTTTACGACTGCAGAGACGAATGCGAAAATGGATCTTCAACACATTCGCGAATGTTCTAAATATTGGAGACTTAGGAAATGAAAGTACTGTTGGACGGAGTTTTATGGTTGTCATATAAAGTGGCGTTATGGGATGATACGTTTTCATAAACCTGTGATCTTTAAGTAAAAAGATTTAAATAACTTAAGTTATTTTAAAAATGGGGAAATATAATATATGTTAAATATGACAGGTTTTGACTTGGCTGACACATCATACTGACTTGACTTGGCTGTTTTAGGCAGCTGTGTGTGAACAAACATACGTTGAAGGATTGTTCATATATATATATTAGGTTGGGGAAAAAGAAATCCATTATTTTTTTCCATAGATGGCTGTAGTGTCGATATCTCGTGAACTATCAATCAAACAATCTCACATTTATGCTCGTTGTGAAGATGACATTTCACACTAAAAAAATTATTTTGCTTTTTTTTTTGTTTGGTCCATTCATTTGTGAGTTACAGGATGTTAGAAATGGAGTCCGCAAAGAGAACATTCGGTTCTTTTCATAGTTTTTCTTTGATAAAGGCGAAAATGCAAGCCAGGTAGCTGAAATTGCGAATGGTGTTTATGGCTCCGATACTTTAACAGCTAATTAAGTGCAATTTTAGTTTCGTCGATTCCATTCAGGTATTTTTGATGTTAAAGAGGCACCTCGCACAGACAGGCCCGTTGTCATAAATGTCGATAAAATCACAGAAATAATCGGAATTGACCGTCATGTTAGTAGTCGTAGCATCGTTTAGGAGCTAAAGATTGACCATAAAACAGTTTTAAGCCATTTGTGCAAAGTTGGATTTAAAAAGAAGCTCCATGTGTGTGTGTGTGTGTGTGTGTGTGTGTGTGTGTGTGTGTGTGTGTGTGTGTGTGTGTGTGTGTGTGTGTGTGTGTGTGTGTGTGTGTGTGTGTGTGTGTGTGTGTGTGTGTGTGTGTGTGTGTGTGTGTGTGTGTGTGTGTGTGTGTGTGTGTGTGTGTGTGTGTGTGTGTGTGTGTGTGTGTGTGTGTGTGTGTGTGTGTGTGTGTGTGTGTGTGTGTGTGTGTGTGTGTGTGTGTGTGTGTGTGTGTGTGTGTGTGTGTGTGTGTGTGTGTGTGTGTGTGTGTGTGTGTGTGTGTGTGTGTGTGTGTGTGTGTGGATGCCACACCAATTAACACCAAAAACATGATGGATCGAATTTCCATCTGCAAAACATTGGCCAAACGGAATGAAATCGACCCATTTCTTAAACGGATGGTAACTGGGGATAGGAAATGGGTCACATATTACAATATTGTGCAAAAACGATCGTGGTGCGGTGAAGCAGCTCAAATGGTGAACAAACCAGGACTAACGGCCAGGATGGTTCTACTGTGTATTTGGTGGAACTGGAAAGGAATCATTTATTAGGAATTGCTTACGCATGGCCAAACACTAAATTCAGATTTCTCCTGGACCGTTTGAAGCTAGCTATTGGCCCGAATTGGTCAACAGAAGAGGTGTTGTGTTCCATCAGGACAACGCCAAGCCACACACTTCTGTAGTGACTCGCCAGCTTGGAGCTTGGTTGGGAAGTTTTAATTGGTCCATCATATAGTCCGGACCCGGCACCAAGTGATTACCACCTTTTTCTCGCTTTGCAAAACTTCCTGAGTGATAAGAAATTGGGGTCAAAAGGAGATTGGGAAAATTGATTACTAGATGTTTCCACCAATAAGGGCCAAGACTTCTATGAGAGAGGCCTTATGAAGCTATCTTTAAAATGGCAATAAATTATACTATTGTTATTATATTATTGTTTGATCCAAATAGGACAATCGGAAGCATGTTAAATTAAGTCTTGATTTTCAAGGAAAAATAATGGAGTTCTTTTTCCCCAAACTAATATATATATATATATATATATATATATATATATATATATATATATATATATATATATATATATATATATATATATATCCTACTGATAGTTAAAACTGCCAAAAGAAGGCAACGCACCACACACGTTTAGTTTAGTGATATGCAAAGGATTAGCTTTTCACCACATTAAGAAGACTTGGTACCCCAAAAATCACAGACCTATCGTTTTTTTTATTTTCATTTAATCTTATTCTTTGCATTATTATCTTTCGATTGATATATCACTTGTGCATGTCGAAAAGTTAGAAGTTGAATAAAACTTCATTTGAAAACAAATTAGGCAATTCAGCCACGCCTCCTTTTTAGAAAAAAAAGCTAAAAAAACCGTTTTGATAAAAAAAAAATCTAATTTATAAAGAGAAATAATAACATTAAAAAAATAATGTGCAATATATAAATCAGAATATTTCCGAGGCAATACATACAATCATTTTTTTCTTTGTGAAATGTGTGCATGTAAAGTTTTTAAATTAAGGCATTTTATATATATATATTAATAATTTTATAATTTCAGTTCTTATTCCTGATATATTTTTCATACAAATGTAATACTTTTATATTATAAGAAGAAAAACAGCTAAAATATCTGTGTCGTGACAGAAAAAAAATTTTTTAACTTTTTTCTTGAATTTTCTTGTGCAATTAGTACTCTCTAAAAGTTGATCATTTATAAAAATGTGTGGGTTGAAAAAATATGAAAATGCAATTAATTTAAAGAAAAACGTATAATTAATATCTTAAAGTGGTATTTTAAGTTTAAATAAGCTTATAATAATTATTTTTCCAGAATTATAAACTTTAAACTGGTTTTTCTCAGTTTGTGTTTTTCGAAACCTTAGTGCATTCAAAATGCTACTCCTTCGACAATTATTTACCAATCACTTCCATTTTTTTCCTGCGTGTTAAAAATAAAGCATGTAATAAAATAAGGGATCCATTTTGCTATAAACTGAATACTTTTTTTTTAAAAAAAATAAAATGTAAGACATGTTGGCTTTTTCGTTGATTTTAGCCTGTATATCAACATTTTATTTTTTTTCTTGAAAACGAATGAAGTTATTCTAAAATTGATCCCTAACGTTATTAAGAACATCCATAAGAACATTATTAAAAAACTTCAGGTCAAAAAATTAATTTTTACAAAAGGAGTAGAATTTTAAATTTTTCCCAATTTTCTTCAAAAAATTTAAATTTTTAAAATTGTGTGAATAATATATGAAAATTTTCATCTGGTATCATTTTCTTGAATAGAAAAATTGTATAAAATGCTAAAATATAATTTTTAAATGCGTAAATAAAGAAATTTGCTCAAAGGGTACCAAGTCTCCTTAATTCAAGCGCCAGTAGTGACAAGAGGTTTTTCATACGCAAATTACATTTAAATGTTGCTGCTTTGTGAAAAGTTACTGTGGTGCTTCGTGCAAGAAGGTGAAATGCTCACCATCATGTTTCTGACTTTGATATAGGTCGAATTATAGCCTACTCAGATTGTGTTTTATCATATCTCAGTATTACTGCTCGCGCCGGTCGAGATCCCATAACTGTCTGCAGATTACGGAATCGATGGCCAGGAGGATCAGACGGAACAGCCTTCTGGATCTAAATGACACGCTATCACTAACATCCGAGAAAACGGACATGTTACCCGCCTGTCTTTAATATATCGTACCCCACCGTCATGAGTCGGGAGTCAAAAAATGGGATTATTTGCAAGACAAGAAGCTTCTGCAATAATAGTTTAACGACGTTTATAGAAGCATGAACTTTCAGATTAGCCTCCAGAGCTTCAACTACCCTCGATGCCACATCACAGATATGAGTGCCTTAAGTGATATAGTCAACGACGAGCCTTGATGCAGCATTGGTGTGAGATCATTTTTTCAGACGAATCCAGGTTTTGTTTCCAGCATCATAATGGTCGCATTTGTGTTTGGTGGAATTGTGGAGAACGCACATTGCCAGTGTGCATTTGATATTGTCATACTGACCCATCATTTTAATTGATGATAGGGGATATCATTAAATACATGACTCGATCTTACCTCTTGATTGCAATGACAGAACTTTGAACAGTAGGCGTTACAGCTCCGATGTATTAAGGCCCTTGATTGTACCCCTTCTTTGAGTCCTACAAAACACTACGTTTCGGAGGGATAATGGACAACAGCATATTGCCGATATTGTACGGACTTTCCTTAATACAGAAAATGCCCAGCTTCTGTCCTGGCTAGAACGTTATCTGGATCTCTTATTAATATAAAATGTCTGTTAAATAATAGTTGAGTGACTGACTCGTCACCATCCACTAGGGACTACAATCTATGAATTGCGGCATTACGTTGAAGCTGCATGGGTGTCTGTATTTATACGTGCCATCCAATCTCTGTTTAACTCAGTCCCCCGCTTATAAGAACTGTTATTTCTCTCAAAGGAGGTTATTCTGAGTATAGATTTTTTCAGGAGATCTATGCTTCTAACTTTCTTTAAAATTTAATTGGTTGTTATTTCTAGTATAATATGTACGTCCCCAAAAAATATCTTTTTGTTATTTTCATTTCTTTTTGGTGCAGCAATTTGAGCAACCGGTAGTGTATATACAAACTACAATAAAATATATAAATGATTGACAATTAGCAGCCAAAGTCTGACTAGCTGCAGCTCCACGGCATGGATAGGCTCCATCCAGAGTGTGTATAAATTCCAATTCTAAGGTATAATTTCTATTCTGAACTTATGGAAGGGAAGAAAAATTTGAATGTCATGACAGGGAAGACAAGTATTGTAACGTTTTTGGCCATTAGGGAGGGTGTAGATAGGTTAAATAGAGTGTATATATATAGAGAGAGAGATTTAGATAGAGATTGGTTTTTTCTACTTAAATATCACTTTAGCGAATGATACTTATTGAATTATGTAACTTTTCTAGAACTCACCTATTGGAAAAGGGAGAACAGCAATAGCAAAAGAGAGACAATGATGCATGATGACAATAAGAGAGTTGTGAGATAAGGTGATGAAGATAACGAATTTAAAGAATAATGCTTGTGTAACGTTATAAATGCCATTCTTGTAAATATGTGTAGAAGCGAGTTAAGTTATCTACGGCACTCACACTTTGACGCAGAGTTTGTAAGTATAGTGAATTTAACAATGCCACTTAAAACACAGACACAAAAAAGTTTAATTTAATAAGAACATTCAAATGGATTTGATAATTAGCTTCAAGGCAAAAATGTAGTTTTTTCCCCCAGTAAGAGAATTGTGTCACATTATTTTAATATTTATATCGTATGTCATGGTTTTTTAAGATTAAAAACGCATATATATTTGTTGTTACTTTAAAAAAAAAAATTCCAAATAATTATATAACTCCATATTTATTATACAGGGTGTCCGGGCTTAAGGTATCCAAACGTTATGTCTTATTATTACAGAACCACCTCTCAGAATGTAATAAACTGTTCATCCGTGGATTGAAAACCCCTCGGAGATTTTTTTTGGTCTAGTCCGATCGGCCGCATGTGTGCGCATTATTCGGCAATCGCAGAAGATAAACTTGTTACACTGACTTCATCAGTAAGGATGCAGAAGCCACAGCAAAAGGTTCAGTGTGTACTTTGGTTAAGGGAATTTAAATCAGTCACGCGTGTACAGCGATGTGTTCGAACAGAATGGAATGCCAATCCTCCAACATGAAAATCTATCCACCAATGGGATAAAGCTTGAAAGGAGGCGGGAACTTTGGTATCTCAAACTGGCAAGTATCCTTAAGTTTTCATGATAGAAGACACTGTTGATCGTGCGCGTGATTCATTTTCTAGGAGTCCTGATAAGTCTATTAGGTAAGCCAGTAACGGCATTCCATTCTGTTCGAACACGTCGCTGTACACGCGGGAGTGGTTTAAATTCCGTTAACCAACGTACACACTGCACCTTTTGCTGTAACGTTCACATCTTTACTAAAGAAGTCAGTGTAACAAGTTTATCGTCTATGATTACCGAACAATGCGTGCACGTGCGGCCGATCGGACTAAACACAAGAAATCTTGGAGGGTTTTCCAATCCATGGATGAACAGTTTATTACATTCTGTTGGGTAGTTCCGTAATAATAAGTCATAACTTTTGGATACCGTATATACTCTAAAAGACTCTGTTTTGAGCAATCTATTATGTATATCACAATTTTTTTTCATTAACGAATGAGGCGGAAAAACATTGAATTTCAAAATTAACTTTACTTCCTTTTGAAAAACTAAAAGCTACCCATTTGAAAAATTAGAAACAAATTCAAATTCATGAGGTACTGAAAGCATACCACTTACATTATTAAGTCGAAAGTTCCTTCTAAAGAATCCTCCTTTTTCTAAAGAATCCTTCTTTCAACGAAACACGCATACACTATAAAGTCACCGAACGAATATATTTTAAGAATTCTGAAAAGTATCAGATTTATAGAATTTCAAATTTCTTCTGAATTCTGTATAGGAAAAAATATGCTTCCATGCTTTATAAACAAAATAACGTAATTTATAGTTTCCTATTTTCAGTTAAAACTAAACGATTTGTCGTTTTAAAAAAAACATACATTTTGTTTCTAAATCATACTTTAATGTTGGTGAATTATCGATTTGATTCCTAAGGCATTTTTAACCAGATTCGTTTGAATTAGTTGCATAAAACAATAGTTTCTAAGGTTTATTATAAATTGAATAATTTATAAATAATGTAAATTATTTAATTTTGTAAAAAATAATTTATGATTTAAACCGCTGCTTAAGAATTTAGAAATAAAAATTATTCAAAAATTTGGATTTTGCTGATAATAGAATCAAAAGAAAAAAAAACCTTACTTTTTTTTTAATTTAATATATTTATTCATATTTTGTAAATGCGCTTTATAACCTATTAAGTATATATGTGTAATTATTTTTACTATTAATTTTTTAGAAAAAAAAAAATTTCTGACGTCGTTATTAAATTGACATTTAAGTAGATAAATCTTTGAAACTCAGTCAAGCTCCATTTAATTTTTTTAAAAGAATTTAATTACCTCTTCATTATTTCTTTTATTTTGTATAAATTAAAAATGCAAATTAAAGATTTTTTTATCATTTTGAAGCTTGAATTGAATAAATTCGAGCATCAAAATTGGTAACGTAGCCACCCCTAGATGGTGCCACCATGAAATGGCTCTCTCATTTGGAGACCTGCCGTGTCTGCAAAGGCTTTATTGCCAATATGCAGCCCATTAGGGGAAAAAATAATTATGAACAAGGCAAAAATTGTATCTTGTAATATTCTTGAATTTAATATTATTTATCATTTAATACACGACCTACTCTTTAGAAATTGAGACACTTTTACACACACAATAAGAAACTTACAATCTCATCGTACGTTAAACATGGAAATTTTGAGTGGGGTAAATTCATGAGGTCACATAATAAATATAATCACGAGCTTTCCATTGAATTCATAACTGATGCTGTTCTATTTGTAAAATTTTGATAAAATTTCAAATATGATAAATGAGTAAAAATGTTCAAGTAATCAGATTTTTTTAAAAAGTTTTCGAAACTAGAAAAAGAAATCGGTGTTTACGTATTATCGCAATCGTATTGGCGACATTATATGAAAGGAAGCACATGGTTCCCAATTCAGCGCGTACGATGCATGCGAAATCTAGGTTTCCAACTTGGCGAGTTATATTGAACGTTGGCATTGTTACGATGGTACGTAAGTATCAAAAAATCTTATATAATATATGTACTTTAAAGTAAAGCGTATGTTCTTATCTATAGGCGCTATTATTGTTGACAAACGTTTTTTTAAACGAAAATTTCTTTAAAAAGGAAAAGCTGGCAACATTGAAGCGCATGAACTGATCAGCTGTAAACACATGATTACAGTTACCATGTGACTATGATGAATTTTGCCCATTCAATTATGTAACAAAAAGCAGAGAAATCTATCCAAGAATAAAAATTAATTTAACTGAAAATAGATTCCAAATTAAAAAATTAATTTGCAAGATAATCAAGATGAATAAAAAACAGAACTAATTAATTAAAAAATTATCCTTATTTATAATAACATTTCAATTTAAATAAAAATCTCGGATATTTATTTGTAATAATATTATTATCTCCCTTCGAAATAAAGAGCTTTTAATCTTGTTGAAGGAAAATATCGTTCGTAAATATCGCCCCAGGAAGAATAATTTGTTAACTAAATTAAAATTTATTTTGCTTAAATACATAGTACCATTTATTTAATCATTTCATACATATAAATCCTTTATAAGTATTGATACCAGCCCATTTTTACTTTAACATTTAATCCTCATTTTCGAATGCAAAGGCAAGTTCTTAACAAATTAAATACGCATTCTTTGTTAGTACAGCATTGCAGCATTCCACATAAGCATTTATTTCAATAAAATTATATGAATTCAATTTCCTTTTTCATTAAACATTATTATTTATTTCTACTCTTATTGTCAAACAAGAATACAAAAATTAGATTTCGTCGAAAGTGCGGGATAAGATTAATCTAAAAGAAGAAAAATCGTCTGCAATCTTCTCTGCAATCAAGGACTTAATTTCAGTGTATATTTCCTATTCCAATTAATTATTTCTTACTCAAATTTCCTTTTATAGGAAATGAAATCTGGTAAGTAAATTACTTGAAGAATCTCACTCGTAAGTTTCTTTTACTTTATTTATTCCATAAAGGTTTAGAACAGGGGTTGGCAACATTGTAGCTGTGCCGTGCCAAACCTATCTACCAATATAATTCTGAATGCCAGGCAGTAGGACATCTTTGAAAAATCCGGTTCCGGTGATAAGGCATGCAGAGTTAGAAAATAGGTCAACAATATAGATTTACAGTAATATATTAAATATTAATTTTGCTTAATTTAAAAATATATCTTAACATAAAAGTAAACAGTATAAAATATAATTATCTCTTCAATAAAAATAAAATTAAAATTAAAATGGTACGTATATTATGTATTTTTAAACATATTTATTAAAATAAATGAGAGACACAACATAAAATATAAGTATTCCCCTTCATTATACTTAATTAAAAAGATAAATAAAAATTTTAATGCGAGCCTAGAGCTTCGCCGCTTTACTCTCATATCGCAAAATCAGGAGTATGATGTGTGACTTGCAATTGGACACGATTCTGAGCAATCAGTTGTAAAACAATTTCTTTGTGGTCTCGAAATATTTTTCTTATGAAGAAAGATTTTTTACTTATATACATAAAACCAGAATCGGATTCTTCAAAAGATTGATTCTCTTCAGCTAGGACATTCAATACTTTTCAAAAAAGCTGTAAATTTTTCTTTAGAGATTATCTTTCTGGTTTTTTCATAATTCTGCAGCCCGTAATTCAGGAGATGTTTGTCAAATAAAGTTCATTTCAAATTTATCAACTTTCTTCCACTCAGAAATTGACAAATTTGTTCATTCATACAGAGTGTCACTGATAATCGTACCGCGTGCCACATGAGCCACGTATGCCCGGATTGCTGACCTCTAGTTTAGAAAAACACTTGTATATATATTAAGTTGTCAAGTATGAAATGGAGCAAAAAATGCACGTAATTGAATTCGATTTTTTTCCAATAAAAACTAGGATTTTAAGATGATCTGTTAATTTTTTTTCAAACTGAAATATACGTTAAAAAGAGGAAAAGATGTACCTCTCACACGAAAAACAAATTAGGCGAAAATACGGCATCTAAATGAGTCTATGTACAATTGAAATAATTAACATGAACTTTGCTCCTTTTCATACTTGTCTCAACCTAATATATATATATATATATATATATATATATATATATATATATATATATATATCATCCCATATACCATTCCAACTCCATTCTCATAAGAAATATTCATTTTTTGCATTTTTTCCATCAAAAACTATTACAAAATTATTAACACCAATTATTCAGTTAAACAAATACGCGTTTTGTGGATAATTTTTTTAACTAACATTTTCATTGATACTTTAATAATATTTTTTTAAAAAAATCGTGCGTGGAACGCCACGCGATAGAAGTGAAACTTCTCTGGCGACGTTGGAATATTGATTATTTACCCTAATATTCCGAATTGACCGAGCACATGTCTCAGTCGCCTAATTTGCGTGAAAGGTATTCTTGGTGAAATGAGTCTTTCTGATACCAAACTTAAAGTAGAAAGATGTCCTGGAATTTCTGGGTATACAATACCATTATATTTAGATAAATTTCGTATACTTTTCCTATTTAAACTTTGTCGGCAATTGTAGCATGCTTTAAAGTGCTTAAATTAATTCCCGCTAAAATATTTTGTAAAATATTTCTGTGCTAAGCAACAGACGTCCTCAAATCATCTCTAAACCATAATCTATCATAAATTGAACGTCCGTATCAATTGAATGATTATCAATGAATCGCTTTTGAAAATCTTTGTGAGCATTTTTATGGAAATCATAGTCTTTGTAACTTAAGATAGAATTTATTATTGATTTACTTGCATCAGTTCCGACACGCACTAGAATATAAATTAAAATTAGAGGCAGTCTTATTCAATTTATTTATTGTGCTAATTTCATGTTATCCATTGCTGGAAGTACATTTAGTTTTAGAATCAATTTAATTAGACAAATGTACCCTATCACACTTTTCTGCAATTTTTTTTTTAATCAGGATTAAGATTTCTAAAAGAATTTCTCATCACAGCACGTAAGTTAATAATTTAATCTCAGTTCAAGGCGGATTTTCTGACTGTCTTCGCGGACTGCAAAAAAAAAACTCTTTGCGGACCGCTATTTGTGCATACCTGTAATGCAGCGTTTCTCAAACTGTGGGGCGTGACAACTCTACAAGGGGGGCGCGAGCCTATTGAAAAGTCGAAAACAGAAGATATTTAAAAAAAAATTAACTTACTGAAAGTAAACAAACAAAATACATTCTGACAATAAAAAATACAATACACATTTACACTAATATATTACATTTATAAATGTATCAGTGCTACATAATGTATTTTATAATTAATTTAACAATACTAAGTTAACGACAAGTTTAATAATTACCAGTGACCCCATGGGATTGTCATACATAAAATTATATACGAAAAGTGTGTGACACTTATCTTCATAATTTGTACGGTTTATAATGAATCCCTTCACTGTCAAGTAAAAGTCACGCTATTAGCTTCCCAATCCCAATCGTTTTCAACGTAGCCGCGCGTATAAGATATATTGAGGGGGAGGGGGAATATAAAGAAGGAAATAATCTGAAATAAGTAAATCCTTCACAAACATTGCATTCCAAAACCTTCGGAAAAATTTTATGAATAACAGTGCACAGAAAATATCGAACCTCGGAAAGACGTATATTTACGTCAGGGGAAATGAATGTTTTGGCTGAGCGAAACGTTTATATACGCCGGTGGCACATTAGAGGTTAAAGTCGTATCGTAGTTTTAGCATCAAAGTATAGTATTATTGAATTCAATGCTTTGTTATTGTATGAGAGGGGCGCGATGAAAATTATGATGGAATATTGGAACTTTGGGAAGCACTGCTGTAATGCTTTGATTGATTGATTGGTTGATTGAATATTAACGTCACACTGTTCAGCTACACGAGGGCTTTTGGCGACGGACCACGTAATTTTGAACCATGGTCAAGTGACGTGGACGACACCTGAGCTGGCACCCCACACCAACGGGAGGACGTATCAGCTCTCGACAGATTTAACGTGCATCACTTCCCTACACGGCGGGTGTTTAGTGGTACTGGGCTCGAACTCGTGACCAGGCAATCCACGATCCGATACCTATACCACTCGGCTACCGCGGCCACCTGCTCTAATGCTATCGCATTTACTATTAATATAATGAATATATCTATGATAACCATATACTTCTTTACTTTTATTGTGATTGCTTTTAATTTATTTTTAAACCAGAAATTAGTTCATCATAACGTTTACCAAAAATGAAAACAAGCCCTCCCCCCCGCAGAAAAAAAATGTTTGGCATACATTTATTTCAAAGCTTACAATAAAAATTTCCTATAAAAAAGTAACCTGAAATAAAAGAATTTCTGTCAAATACAATTTTCCCTCATTCCTGACATTTTTTAATTCTGTAAATCTCAGATTTTTTTAAGTTTTTTTTCAAACGTTTTTTTAAATATATATATCTGTGTGTGCGTGCGTGTGTGTACTTTATTTCGAATGTTTTCAGTTGCAAAGCAGTGACCAAAGCAGATAAAATTAAAAAGAACAAAAAAATATTCCAGGTTAAGATTTATCAGCCTGTCCCATCTATCTATTTCAAGAAGAACTTTTAAGCAAGAACTGAAAAAAATCCCCCTTCACTAATACAGTTTCACTTCAACAAGAAAACGAATATAAACAAAACCGATTCAACGAATGAATTTTTTTCTCCAGCCGATAAAAACTTCCTGAAAATTATAACATTAAGTGAGATTGGAAAAAAAACTTTAAAAGCTAAAAAAAAATAGTAAATAAAAATAAAGCTGATATATATTCAGTGTACTTTTTCAACTTGGGCGTCGAATTTACTGAGTTACAAACTACTAAGACGGTTGCCAAATATTGATCTATAATGCAAGCGAGAAGCTTTTTAAATAACATCAGCAACTGATAACGGAACTTCACAAGTAACGGGAAGAAAGTCATCTCTTAAGTTGTTCTTGTTAGTTTCATCGATGGAATTGTTTGCGGAGGATATATTGAAATGTTTAGGGGATTACGAGACTCAACGATTTTAAGTGTACTGTTTTTCACGAATCCAAGGCATTTCTAAGTTTTCATTAAAGTTGAGATACATGTATCTCACTAAACAGCGGCCTCAAGAAACTGTAATGTGAGTGTTTTCTTGATATAACTAAGCTGGGGAGTGAAAGGGAATTCTTATTTCAGAATAATTACGTATTACTCTTTTACTTTCATTTTTTGTTCATCTGATATTCATGGTTATATGTCTTTGCAAGTTTATTCATTTTTAATGTTTGAAAATATTTTATTAATATGTAATGTTTCAAGAATAATCTCAAATTACTTCTAGCTATAAATAAAGGGATGAAAAAGCATTTATAATGTTACGCAATGCTGTATGCAAAAGGAAGGTGAATTTGTTTCTAAAGCTCAAAGTCTTTTGTGTTGAGCAGCGTTTCTCAAACTGTGGGGTACACCCCCTAGGGGGAGCGTGATAACCCAAAGAGGGGGCACGAGCATATCTTAAAGTCGAAAATAAAACATTATTTAAAAAAATTTATAATTTACTGAAAGGAAGCAAAACAAAATACGTTCTGACAAAATAAAAAACAGGATAAGCATTTACACTGATATAGTATATTTATAAATGTATCGGTACTGCATACACTGTATTTGATAATTAATTTAACAATACTAGGTTAGGAACAAGTTTAACAATTACCAGTGACCCCATGGGCTTGTCATATACAAAATTATATAAAAAAAATTAATACTTATCTTGATAATTTGCACGGTTTGTAATTAAATTCGTATTGTGGATTTACATCAAAGTACATTACTATTGAATTCAATACATTGCTATTGTTTGAATGGGGGAGGGGGCGCAAAGGAAATTATGATGGAAAATTGGGTCACAAGTATTGAAAGTTTGAGAAGCACTGGTGTAGAGAGTTATTTTTTTTTTAATGTTTTGCACTTACCGAGGTGATATAAGTGTGACGGTTTATACAAATCCATGTCAATCCATCCGGTCCTTAGAGCAAATCGAAGATGGCGAGTTAACTTGAACATTACTCTAACGAGGAGGTGTGCGTTGTCATTCATTTTTTCAGGACAAGAGAGAAAACACAGGAGATATTTATCAATAATTTTTGAAGGAATAAGGATTAAGTGTTATGGCGCAAAAACAATGCTACTTGTGATGAATTACATTTGTAAGTGGTAAGAATAATGGGTCAGACGATGACTAAAGTGGCAACTCAGCGACACGAATATCAATGTTGTTGTTCCTATGATTTATGAAGACAGAGAGATGCAATATTTTCAAATGCATTGAATATCCCATTTAGTTCAAAGAACAGTATTGTGTATTGGAGTTTCATCACCCATTATAATGCGATGAAGGAAATCATTTCTTTCGTCAGAATATTTTGTAGGATGGGACAGGGAAATGCTTAATTGGTATTTGTTGTTTGTTTTGTTCTCACTCTCAGAAGTTTTAGTACCCAGCGAGCTCACACTTCCATACTTCAAATCGCAAATCTGTTCTTCCCTTATATAGCGCTACGGCCGCCCGTGATGTGCGCCAGCGCTATAATGCTAATGATTTGCATATTTCATCGACGCCAACGCAGGTTGTAAATTTCCCCTGATTTTCATGCTTACTTCATTGTATTGCATTTTGTGTGGCGAGCAGTGTATAAAGCTGAAATTTTCTTCTTACTCTTTACAGTACTGAAACTATATAAATACCTGATGATAAAATATTATCTAAAAAAATTTATCATTTTATTTATTTCTTTAATCCTTTATAATACTTCATTCTAACTCTAGATTTCAAATTTCATCATTATTGGGATTTCATTCTGTTTAATTTTTAAATGGGATATTATGAACTAAGAAAACACACATAAAAAAAATCTTGTTATTGATTCCTTCTCTCAGTGAGTGCTAATTCGTTTTGAAGCAAGATTATTCGTAAATAAGCATCCTTAGCTTATGATCACTATATTTTCAAGTATATAAAAATGAGTCATTTCATATTCTTATTTATAAAGTATTTTTCTTTCGTGTATTAAGCTTCGAAGCAAAAAAAATTTTTTTTTTTTTACCTTTTATGAAAAATGGTGACTTATATGAAGTTAATAAGAATTCCAGGTGGTTTTAAAAATTCTACATGAGTGTGTGTGTGAGCTCTATGTTGTGGATTGTAATAGGATTCTTCCTATATTTTCCTTAGTACTTATACATTTGTTTAATTAGCGCTATAAAAGGGCTATTCCGTACGCTTGCGAGACTCTAAAATTAGACGTATAGTTCGGCGACTTGAATGACACTTCAACGTCATTTATCTGTTCACTCTCCCATACTTGAAACTAATAATCCGAAAATTTCTAGACAGAATAAAATAAAATTACAAAAGTTTGTTTGCATTAAAGTTGTACTAAAAGCGGTAAAAGGATCTGTCGGTTCGAAATGATGAAAGTTCAACGAGATGAGGGAGATTGCATTTTAGCTTGTTATTATTTCCTTACCAACAACACTCACGTTATTCGAAGATTTTGTTTCTTAGTGCCATTTTAACACAGATCGAAGTTTTCATTAATGTACCTGATCAATTTTAGTGAATTCAGAACTCGAAAGTATTGCTAGGTGACTTCGAAGCTCATGATCATAATTATTAGATTACTGCAACAGAAGATTAAAAAAACACCTTAAGATTGTGTGTGTGGTTTGTGCGTTTTACCTTTACAATTTTACAAGAAAAAAAATCTAGTGATTTTTTAAATGTTGCATTTGTCCTAGAAGAGAATGTAAAATTGTTTCGTTCTACTTTAGATTGCTACTGTGTTCTGGTTGAAAAACATATTATGCTTTAACTGTCTTTATCAATAACTGCTAAAAAACTTAAAATATATAAATACGTTAAAACACCCCAATGTACTCAAGCTTCGGTGTAAAAGTTCCAAAATTTTTAGCAAAGGAAGTAGAGAAGCATTTATTTTACGTTTACTCTCCTTTATGGAACAATGAGAATAAATTGATATACAAGAAACATTGAAAGCAAAATTGACATGCATTACTAAGCAGAGTTTTTCTTTAAAAAGAACCCATTCAGGAACACGCGCACAGCATAAAATTCAATGGGAGTATATATTTCCAGAATTTGTAAAGTAGAGTATTATGCTTTGAATTTTTTTAGAGCCAAATTCTTCTTCTTTTTCTGCCAAATATATTTTTGTATTTAAAAGATAGGGAGAAAATAGAATATTTTACGTTTTTTTTATATGGCTTATTTTGCTCACATAATAATTAAAAATGAGTAAATACATTTTATTTGGTAGACATTAATTATATATATTATTAAATTCCTTCGTTATGTCTCTTATTCATTTTTAATCAAATATATTTTGATTCATTCATATAAATGTCTAATTTGCTTAGAACATAAAATATTAAATGAAAATTTACTATTATTTGTTAATCTTGTACGCTTTTTAATTTTATGAAAAACATCTGTTTGATACTAAGTTAAACAGAAGTCCATTTATTCAATTGACTAAACTCATGTGACGTCATAGTCACATGATAACTGAGCCACATGTTTTTGCCCAATCAGTTCATAAATTAATGTGACGTCATAATTATATTATAAATATAATCACGTGTTTCCAGTCAATTAGTTCATGTGCTTCACTGTTGCCAACTTTTGATTTTGGAAGAAGCTTTCTCTTAGAAAGTACATATTTATGAACGATATAATAATGCACATAGTTAAGCAAAATGCACTTAATTTAAAAGTATTCGTATAATGTAAGTTATTTTCTTGATTTTGAAAACTGTTTGAAGAATTTTAGCTCGTGAACTCTTTACCCAATCATCAAATTTTAAATGTTATCTAAACTTTACAAGTTGAACAAGTAGCATGTCAATTTTCAATCAATGGGAAACGTGATTGCCGTTATTATGTGACCATCATGAATTTAGTCAATTCAAAATTATCACTTTTTTTGTATTCTATAACAATTCATTAATTTATAGTTGGAAATCATTTTAAAATCCCTTAATTACATTTATACGTTTTATGAAAAAAAAGGAGGGAAAAAATCTGAGATGCATCTACTGATACTTTGAGGGTATAACTTTCCAGAATATACGCATGTTCTACTTTTTGCAATCAGTTAAAATTACGTCAAGAGTCAGATCTGTGAAGTCAAATCTCTGAAACAACATCATACTTACTTAAAAAATGATTGCAGAAAAAAAAGAGGCAGTTTAGTGTATTTAACTTACAATTTCAAAAATTTTTGAAGTTCTGTTAAAAAAATAATATGTAAACATCGATTCATATTTTTTTTTATTTAAAAAAAGTCTGTAGAACGTCCTTATTAAATATCAATAAATGGAACAAGAATCTTGCTCCTTATGGAGTTCTTCAACTTAACACATCAGTGTCTTCTAAGTAAAACTATAAAGTTTTAAAAAATTCTATTTATCTTGTCACAAAACCATCTATCATATCAACAAGAAACTGGAAAGCAAATAAAAACAATTTAATGAACAAAAATTTTCAAATTCAAACTTCCGTGAAACTACAACATGCAATAAGATTGTTAAAAAAAATACTTTACATCTTAAGAAGTACTCCTTAAGTAAATAAAAAAAACTCCAAAAAAACCCATCTAGAAGCGATATATCTTGAATGTACATCTTTCCCCTTAGAATTCATTTTAGCAACAAACTTCTAAGACGATATCCAAATATTGATCTATAAGATGGTGTGAGGCACTTCAAGCAACTTTTGGGCTGAGAAACTTCACAAACAGAGGAAGGAAAGTCATTTTAAAACTCGTGTTATTTATTTTCGGCGATGAAATTGTTTGCAAAGGATAAAGAGGTGTTTGATTGCAAGGATTCTGGGAAAATACGATTGATCGCTTATACCAAGACATTTTTTTAAAGTGTTCATTGAAATTAGGGTGATATTTCTCATTAAAACTTTCTTGAGGACTCAATATTTCCACGGACTTGATTAAAATTAAAAGTAATCGAAAAGAAAACGAACATTTTAAATATTTTCTTTAAATGAATTTCAACTCAAGGATGATATATATATATATATATATATATATATATATATATATATATATATATATATATATATACTGGTGTGCAAAAATTAAGGACGAGACGGTTTTTTCAATATAACTTAGTACAAAAGCTTTCCAAATCAACACATTTAATACCGTAAGATCTCCAATACGTAAGGCCATGTGTAATATGTAAGCAACACTTACTAAAAGAGAAATCAGAGGGATAAAAAAGAAGCTTGATTGAAAAGTAGCATGGAGCGCAATGCGACTGAAGGCCGAAACATCCCTGTGATGGGTGTCCAGCAAGAAACATCCGGTCTTTAGTAGGGGATATGATCTCCCCTGACTGCTAGGCAGGTTTCACAGCGTCTGCCCATGCTGAGAATGAGGGTGTCAATGAGTTGTTGAGGCATTGCTGCCCATTCGTCTTGCAGCGCCAATCGAAGCTCCCGAATCGTTACTGGTGATAAGGTACGAGCTGCCAAGCGTCTGCCTAGAAAATCCCATACATGCTCGATGGGATTGAGATCCGGAGATCGTGCCGGCCAATCCATACGTTCAATATCCTCACTCTCTAAGAGCTGTTCGGCAGCTACTGTGCGATGACATGGTGCATTGTCGTCCATGAAAGAGAAACTGCAGACCCATAGCGCCTCTAAAAAGACGCACATACGGAAGAAGAATCTCGTTACAATAACGGGTCCCGTTGACTGAACCTGCGTCGAAGATGTGAATGTCTGTACGACTACCAAGCATGATGCCTCCCCAAACGAGAACACCGCGACCTCCATACCTGTCCCTTTCAATGATGTTCGAGGGATGATTGCGGCTTCCCCGCTCTCTCCAGATGAGTATGCGATGAGAATCGCTACTCAAACTGAATCTGCTCTCATCTGTAAAGAGTACTCGTCCCCATTCATTGTCTCTCCAATTCCGGTGTTCCCGGCACCACAGAGAATGCCTTCTCCGATGGGCACACGTTAAAGGTACACACCGTACAGGGCATCGTGCAAACAGACCACCACCGTGCAGTCTTCTGGCCACGGTAAAATGCGATATCGGTCATCCAGTCGCCTGTGTCGTGTGTCTAGCGATTTCTCCCGCTGTCTGCCGCCTGTTTCTTCTGGCCTGTAAGACAATGTACCGGTCATCTGCGGGTGTGGTTCCTCGTGGACGAGCACTACTGAACCCCCGGATAGCTGTTCCTGGAGTTTGAAATTGTCTCCAAAGTCGTGAAACGATGCTGTGAGCAATTCCGAACTCTGCAGCCACACTTGTCACACTGCGGCCTTCCTCCAACTTCCCAATGATTCGACCTCGGGTAAAAGCATCCAGATGTCGTCTAACAGATTGATTATTCGCCATTTCTCGCTGAGGCAGCAACTCGGTGTGATTTTAACTGCTATACGGCGTGCAATCTCTTTGCCAGAAATACTGATCTTACACCGACAACATGCTTTATACTACTCAGACACTCCCCCATTACGTCTACCTGCATATCTGCGCATGCGCTACCGTACATCACCTTACTTAATCTCCTGATTGGTCTTTCTGTCCACTCTGCCTCTTCGTTCAGCTGATATGCTAATTTTTCGACTCTTCGTCCTTAATTTTTGCACACCAGTGTGTATATATATATATATATATATATATATATATATATATATATATATATATATATATATATATATCATGTATTGGAGAAATTCTTAGATTGACAGGAGAAATGCAACGGGCAGCCGTTTATCCTATTATATTTTATTTCAATATTCAGTAAAGCAGTCTGCACTCCAAGTCATGACAAAACGAGAGCTCTTTCAGCGTTGATCAGCAGCGAGTAAGTCGTAAGTACACGTGTCTTCTTTAAGTCCGGCGAAAGTAGAAGTCAAAGTTCTTATGTGACAGGTGGGTTGAGTTGTCCTGGTAGGAAGTTTACCCCAAATAACACTTGAAGGGCTGGGGATTCATCACAATTCCCCCCTCCGCAGGGCTCGTACAACAACAGGGACAGGATCACTGACGATCCAACGATGACTGAAAACTTAGGTATATTGTTTTTTAAAACTTTTATGAATTACTTTGAATTCTGTTGATTTTCGAAAGGAAGTTTTTGAAGAAACTTTCTTTTAAATAAATCGTATTCCGCTCTATGTAGCAGTACAAATTTTTACAAACAAATTTCTAAGTTGCGCTCTTATTCAATTTTTGAAGCAATCATTTTTATTCTTGCTTCATCACATATATATATGTATGTATGTATATATATATATATATATATATATATATATATATATATATATATATATATATATATATATATATATATATATACAGTGTAATTTTACGTCGCGTCCAGCTTTCGTTGAAAAGAATTTTTTAATATATGTGAGAGATAAGATATGAGATTCTTCTATTTTAAGAATAGTAGTCTTTACGTACTTGTATCTTTTATGCTTTTGATTCCTTTCCCCAAGTGAAGCAAGTCAATTGCTCTTTATGGCAACGTTTCTCAAACTGTGGGGGCGCCCCCTAGGGGACTGTGATAACTCTACGAGGAGTCGCGAGCATAATGAAAAGTCGAAAACAAAATGCATTCTCACATGATAAAAAATAAAATACACATTTACACTGATATAATACACTTATATAAATGTGTATCAGTGCTGGATAATATATTTTTTATTTATTTAACAATAATAAGTTAAGAACTAATTTAATAATTAACAGTGTCCCCATGTACTGGTCATATATAAAATTATATACAAAAGTTAACAATTATCTTGATAATTTGTATACTTTATAACTAATTCCTTAACTGCTGATTAAAATCTACGCGATTAACTCCCCAGTGCTACCGTTTTCCACGTAGGCCCACGCTTATGATGTATTGGGGGGGGGGAGAAAGGAATATATATATATATATATATATATATATATATATATATATATATATATATATATATATATATATATATATATATATATATATATATATATATATATATATATATACCAGTTGTTTCAGAAATCGCGCACATCAACCTTTGTGGTTGAGTTTTAAAGACAGATGAATTATGTTAACGTTTACAATAAAGAACAAAAAAGGTTGAACGGTTACCTTTAATGTCAAGCGTCAGACATGGTAAAATCATACTAAATGTTCAAAGTGATCTCTGTTTTCCTGCACACATAATCGAACTCTTTTTACCAGATTAGTTGACACTTTACGAAGCGTGTGAGAATTAATGTCTGATATTGCGTAAAGGGTATTATTCTTAAGTTCATCAAGCGTATGAGGATTATTTCTGAAGGTGGAATTTTTCAGATATCCCCAAAGGAAACAATTCGGAATTGACAAGTCCGGTGAACGTTCTCAAAATTAAGAGGCTTCGTTTCGTGGACAGCGTGCATTTTAAACGATCGAAAGTTTAATTCGCGTGCTGTTCTCCATGCTGATGAGTGGGACATTTCCAGCTGCACAACGAGTTTTCGACTACTTTTCATTGGACTTCTTTGTAAAGTGATCTCCACATCTCTGCCATTTTCGTTTTCACTATGAACGCCAAACCGATCGCTTCTTGTCTGCAACCGATCCTGTGTCACGGAACCGTTGCAATAAACATGTTATCGTTCATGCATCTGGGGCTGTTTCACCTGAATATTCCTGCTGAAATGCATGTATCACGCGACAATGAGATTTTGCAGTGAAATAAAATTCCTCGATGGCTATTCTTTGCTCTTGAGAAAACTCCCGTTGTGTTCAACTGACTACAACTGACAAGTATGTTGAAACTGATCCCAGCTACGTTCAAAACTCCTTGCTATGGGGCATCTGCTGTCATCAAGTGATAGAAATCTCAACCAACCCTTTTGGTTTTAAGCAACAAGTATTACCATGTTGATATGCGCGACTTTTGAAACACAGGGTATAAAATCAAATCCCCTGAAATAAGTAAATCCTTCGTATGCACTGTCAAAGTGCTTTTATTGCATTTTAAAAACTTCGGAATAATTTTATGAATAACAGTGTGTAATGATGGCTGGTGCCATCCATTAGCGTAAGAGGATCAGAAGGAAGAGATAAGCCCTACTCAATACAAATTCTATTTATCAACAATTCTCAATAACGACACAATTTCAACAACCCAAGTTAAGAAATGCACCAATTGATAAATATGGGGAGAATGGGAGGTAAACGAGATAGTAGAAAATTTAATAATAAATCGGATCACTTACACTTAGCACGTCCAGGCAATACACCTTCTTATATTTGAAGATGCGTTCTAACGTAATCTAATTAAAACCAACCTGAATCCGTTTTAACAACTAATTGACCAAATTTCCAGTCTTAATATTAATCAAATTATCTACGAAGCACCCTTACCTAGCTATACGTTAATTACTACTTGTAATCCTGTTAGCTCCTAATCTCTCTCTCTCCTCTCGAGCTTGAAAGTTAATCTTTATATACAAGCATGATTCGCATAATCCCGTCTTCTTCTTCGGAGGAAAGTTTTCAATAGAATAATAATATTTAAAGACCCATTATTCCCCAAGAGGATTAATTGGAAGAACGCAAATAGACCCATTACAAGTGCACAAAAAATATCATACTTCGGAAAGACGTATATATACGTTCGGAGAAATTAAAGTTTTGGCTGAGTGAAACGTTTATATATGCCAGTGGCACTTAAGAGGTTAAAGTCATATTATAGTTTTAGTGCCAAAGTACAGTATTATTGAATGGAGGTGGGGGGCGATAAAAATTATGATTGAATATTGGTTAGCAAATATTGTAAGTTTGAGAAGCCCTGCTTTATGGTGTTATAAAATGCATTGGTGATGCATCGGGAAATTGTGGAAAAATTTTCTTGTTTTGTGACAAATTAAGTACTACTATTGGTTGCTTTTAATACTTTTATTTTTGTTCTTTAAATTGTTTCAAAGGGAGCATTATATTTCATGAAATATTATTTTCTCAGCATAAATATGAATCTACAAATAGTTATGCACTCTGAAGAAATAAATAGATTTTTTTTCTTTCTCAAGTTTCAAAAGAATTGCTAGAATTGTGATCAATCTCTTATTGCTACTCGATTGCAAAAAAAAGCATTTCACATCTCCATATATCGAAGTATTTTCATACCATTTTTCTAAGCCTGTATTCATTCGTATGCGAAATCTCTGAAACATTTTAAAAGCTTAGAACTAATGTTAAAATTCCTCAATTGAAGTCTTCTAGATAAGATTTTTGTTCATTCATTTTGGTTCAATAGATTCTGACATTTAGAAAGCTAAGGCTAACAACCCAAAGTATCTAAGTGTAAAATATCACTAGTGTTTTAAAATGTAAAGGACAAAAATAAATTTTTCTTTTTTGCAATTTAAGATATTTCAACAACAAACGTAAGATGTGCATTTAGGCGCTTTGTAAATGTTATAAACATTACCAATGCTCTCTCAGTAATAGAAGTAAAAAAATCGATATAAATTTTAAACGCTGATGCATACAGATATTATGAGATGGTATTAATTTCTCTGATTTAGCGAATATTTCTTTCAGATTGGATTATAATGGATTATTTTAAGGGTTGTTTTTTCAATTTCTATTGTTATTTCGCTATCTCCCTATATATATATATATATATATATATATATATTGTTCAAATTTTCAATCATTTATAAAATATATATTGAATCGCTCAATTGAGCTTAAATTTTATATAAACGATTAGTTCGGAGGACAATACGGTAATTTAATTATAATTAATAAAAAATTAATTGATTAAAACTAATTATTCAAAAAATTACAGATACAGTCATGTTGGCATCATTTTTGGCGACTTAGCAACGATTTTGGCGACGTGTCAAAACTTTAAAAGTTTGTTTTCTTATATTTTAAAGCACTCATTTGAGCTGAATTTTTTTTATATACGATTGTTTTGACAGACAATACGATACTTCAATGATAATTAATAAAACTTAATTGCCACTTAATATTGTGATTCTGTGTGATATATATATATATATATATATATATATATATATATATATATATATATATATATATATATATATTAATTTTAATTATTTGATAAAAAGTAACTGAAAATTTTTCTTTGTTGACCTAAGTAGGAATTGACTTAATTTTTTTTATTATTGTATTATATATACTTGTTATGTACAAGGTTATTTAAGTATTTGGTAGGAACTTGTGGGGAAAAAAACGTTCATTTAAAACTAGAAAAACATTGTTTAAAAAATCGCACCAAAAAACAAACCAGAAAAAGTAAAAAGGAAAGAAAGTGAATTGGTGAAAATAATATCACCAATCTAAGCAATCACAGTCACGCATGTACAATATATATCAGTTGTAGGCATGATCTGAGTAAGGCATCGATAGAAATTAATTCGTAAGTGCATCGATACAATTCCTGCTGCCCTTCAATATACATATCAACTTATCTTTCGAGAAATTCGGATATTTTTGAACGATAAACTCTCAAGCAGGGCCGCTTTTCCGCTATGGCATATTAGACACGTGCCTAGGGTGCAAAAGATTTAGGGCGGGAAAATTTGGGAGCGAAAAGAAAAAGAAAATTCCAGTGAACGTACCCCCCTCTCTCTGGCAAGTCATGAGAGAAGCATTTATGCCCTTCAAAGAGTAAAGACTGAAATAAGATATGCTATGGGAAAAGAAAAGCTTAACAGTTTGATGTTGATATGCTTTCAAAATGATATTACAATGGAAATGGATTACAATAATGTCTTTATTGAATTTACAATGATCAATTCTCGAAGGAAACATTTGTTTAACAAGTACAATGATAACGGCTCAACAAAGAATAAAGATGTCATATCTTACAGATAAAGAGAGTAAAGGGATAAGTGATGAAAAAGATGATAGTTAACAAGTTAATAAACAATTCACATACAATATTCTGTATTCTATATTGTAATTGCAAGCGATTTCTTTTATTTATTGTTCTAATTTACAAAAGTATGGGCAAATGTTCTGTAATGCCACAAAGTAAGAAATGAACAAGAATAGCCAAACCATTCCACTGTCCTTTCCTTACGCCTGCCGGTTGTCAGTCCAAGGACAAGGTGGGTCTGAAGGTGGTGGATAATGGAAAGAATCTCCAAAGAGCAAATTAAGAAAGGGAAAAATGGTAAGGCAGTTAAGGGAAAATCCCTCCCAAATCAAAACTAGCAATGTAAGAACTGAAGGAGGGGTGTGGGGGCGTAACAATTTGAAGTGTCAAGGGCGCCGGGGATGCTAAAAACAGCCTTGCACTCATATACTATGGCACCGGCTGATTTTGATGTCCCTTCAATAGCAGTGGTCTCTAGTGAAGATACAGTTGTAAAGTCTTTGTGAAATTAATAGATACATCTATATCCTTCATGGGCAATGGTAGGGCCACTGAATCTGATTCACATCTTAGTAACAGAATTATCTAACTCATATGATCCGAACCGTCATACGGCCGAACCACTTTTATGCGGTAATATGATCTTCCCAATTTGCTTTAGGTCTTTTCACTTTTCCATTTAATATCTCCTGTGTATAGTTTCTAAGCAAACTCGAATCATCTAGATAAAATAAGAGTATTTCTTTTACTCAAGCAAAAAATTCAACAAAAATGTGCTTTAAAAAAAGATTATTTTTGCGATATATTTTGTTATAACTAAATTCTTGTTGAAAGGAATAATATGTTGTTGTTGCTAATGCCACTTGATCGGTAGTGCCAGATCGAGACCCACGAAATTCATCACAACAAAGGGCTAGATTGTACGCCTGTCATTAGCCTTAGTTTTGAGCACCATGCAGGTGACAGTACGATTTTGCACAGTTCCACCCCAATTTGGATAAAGAGCACAAAATGTAAGCGGCCTCCCACCTCTCTTTCCCTTCCACCAACCTCACGAATGGACTTGCGGCTCGATGGCTATTTAGAGTGCTCCTATACCACGAAGGCACTTCATTTAAAAACACGCATGCCTTCTCTGGGATTTGAAGCTGACCCTACGGCGCAGCAGTCAACACCGTTAACCCCTACATTGGATGGGCAGCATGATTAATATAGTAATCGGGTAAGAAAATCAAAATAATACAGCTCTTATATGATGAGAAAATAGTCTCCAAAAGATTAGGAACAGTTCATTGTATGAAATGGTGATTATACAAATTATTGAAAAAAAAATTTCACTCACTAGAATAACATTAATGGCTTACGATTTATTTATCCTTAATTCCGTTCACTTTCAAAAAGTATAAATGAGGCAAATGTGATTTGTTTTTTGTGCCATTTTTAAACGTGCGAAATAAATGGGCAAACCCCACAATGTAAAACATTAGTTGCCAGTATTGATTTAGTAGTGGGTTTAACATAATCAGGAGTAACCTTTCTTGCTTAGCATTATAAAGTACACTATTACACTATTTATTCAATAAAAAACCAGTCCTTTTCCTTATCAGTTGGCATAACAATTATTATTTTAACCATGCTTTGAATAAACCTAAAGTAATAAGTTGTTAATTCTAAAGAAAAATTTTAATAATAATTTTTATGATTGTAATAGTAAATTATTAAATTAAATATTTTTCAAATCTGACATATAATGAAATTTTTAAAAAAAGAACTAGTTAGGAAGAATCGCTGAAAAAAGGATAAAAATAGGTTTTATTCACATCAAAATGTCTTCGAAAGATCGAAAACTGCTCACAAAATTTCACAATGTACACATATTCGAGTAAAACAAAATTATTGAAGATAAAAAAATTTAATAATCTTTTTTCCTAAAAAAAAACCAAAATTTTAAAAAATAAAAAATTTATATTGTTTACATTTTTTAAAATTATTTTTATTAAAATAATATTTCAATTAAAACCTGTTTTTTTTTAATTTTTTGAAAATTTATTTGCATATCTAAATATATTATCTATTTATTTTTAACACCCTTTTATAAGCTTCACTTGTATGTAACGGAATCTTTGAACTCGATTTTTACCCACTTTAAAAGGTCAGGTGCCCATCTCCTAGATTATCAGCATGAGCTAGATGTGTAGGAATAAATGAAAAACTAGAAGCTGCCATAATCTCAATATTGCTTTATTAAGATCTTAACTTATACCAATCACAGATTAGATAATAATATGATATGTGAGAGAATCTACGGTGGCTAAACACGCAATATATAATAACGAAATAATGTAACCCGGACCACTAAGCTCAATTTCAATATCAACACAGATCCGAATATTTAAGTGGTCACTCCTACCTTTAATGTCCAACGATGCATCAATCTATCTAATCCTTGCTGAAGTTGCGGTTCACTGGCGTACAATGGTATGCTCCTTGATTAAGGGCTCTCTGTACCGGGTAACCTCTCTTGACTGTCACTTAACTTCGCGAAATACTCTTCACACTTGCCACAGGAACTAACATAACACTCCCCAAATACCACACTCCTAAATCTAAACTTCTGTTGTTTAAAAGCTTCCTAATTTGCATCTTTCCTTCACATTTTACTTCTCGGGTTGGTTGGAAAAGAGTGTTACCATTCATTCTGGCTCCAAAGAACCCAAAAGGACATGTTAACCCGCGATCACTCGCGTGAGGTGTTCTGTACACCCCAGCAACAAGAAAAGCCACCTACGATTCTAAAAAGAATGCACAGAACCACGATTTTTTCTGTAGCTGCCCATTTTAGGTCATTGAAACTTCAGGCCTGATGTAATCAATCTCGCTAGGACGATTGGAATGTAACGACCTTCAAAAGTTTATCTGGGAGGCTGAGAGCACCGCGCGAGTGATTGAGTTATATTTTCGTACTCGAAGTATCTACGGAAGAGTACGTTTTACTCTTTCCGTTTACATGCTTTTTCAAATATATTAATATGCATGTGTTCAGTGTACGTATGTAAATGTAGAGCGCCCTCTAGCGCTCAGAGTGTCTAACGAATCTGTGTAACCTCTGACTCCATCGAGAAAGGAGTCAAGTTGAGCGAGCTGAGCAACAAAGTAATAAAAACTACAGTCCACTGAGAGAGACTTTTTGAGTTCTTTATCTGTGATCCAACATTCTGGTCCAGTCTCAACCAGAGAGACCTATGCATTGAAAATACGAGGTATGTGCTGTTGTTTTTTAACTTTTCGTTGAAAAATCGAACTTTAAACTTTAACGATGTTTAAAGGAGCAAAAAAAGAAGACTTGAGGCGAATCGCTTCTGAATTAGAGTTGTGTATGAGTGATAAATTAACTGTTTTAGACTTCATGGATCTTATAAAAAACTGTGATCGATACAGAAACAATCCTGATTCCGTGCATGAGTTAGCAAATTTAATTATCGAAGAAAGGAAGTATGACGAAAGTCAGCAATTAGAGTTAGAAAAAATAAGAGAAAAGTCTAAGCTTGATTTAGAGATAGCGAGAATACGAGCAAATGATAAAGACAATAATACTGAAGTTAATTGTAATGATTACTCTTCTTTAGATTCTTTAATTAAAAGTATCCGCACACTTACAGTGAAAATTCCCGACAAACCTGAGGGATGGAGTTTCTTTTTTTTATCATTAGAACGTGCATTTGCAGCCAAAAGTGTTACTGATAAATTTAAGCCTGAGATTTTGTTAAATTTATTAGGAGAAAAAGCTGGAAATATCATTACATATCTGAAAGATGAGGATCTTAAAAATTATGATAAAATAAAGTCCATAATACTCCAAGAATTTGAGCCAACTCCTCAATCGTGTTTAGAGAATTTTAAGAAAGCAACACGGGGGGGGGGGCAAAATTGTGAATCCCATGTCCAATTTGCAAGTAGATTAACAACAAATTGGGAATACTATTTAAAATTGAGAGATGTTTCAAATTTTGAGTATTAAAACAATTAATAGTTTCAGACAAAATATTTAGTACTTTAGATAAAGAAACCGCATCGCAAATTAGTGTCAGACAAGCAGATAAATGGTTTGATCCTTTAACGTTGGGAAAAGAAATTGATTTATTTTATTCATCGCGAGGAAAACCACCGAGTGAGAGTATTAATTATTGTCGCAAAAATCAAAATTTTAAAAATATGTCTAGAGTATTTTTCTCAGATGTCAAGGGCAAAAAATGTGTTTTGTGTCAATCTGATAGTCATTTTTTAAATAAATGTCCTCAATATAAGCAATTATCAGTAAATAAACGGGTAGAACTTGTTAAAAATAATTCCTTGTGTTTTAATTGTTTAAATTTGCATAAAGTCAAGTTTTGTAAATCTAAAGTTCTTTGTAAATGCTGCCAAGAAAAAAATTCTTCTTTGTGTTTCTCTGGAGACCCAAATTTTACGAGTGAAAGGGTCATTCAACCTTCTTCATTGGGGGTGCAGAAAGAGCCGGAAACAGAGGAATCCTCGATGAGTCAACTTTCAGCGAAGGCGTCTGTGTGTTCAAACCCATAAATTACATAGGGGAGATTTTGAAAGAGGAGACTTCTTCTCAGGGTGTAGGAGATCTGTTTACTGCAACGAGTTACGTAAGATCGAAATCCGTTTTACTTTCAACCGCAATTTGTTTCATTAGAGATTCCTTTGGAAAAATGCAGGTCAGAGCGCTGTTGGACGGTGGTTCAACAAGCAATTTTATTTCGCAACAGTGTATGAATAGACTCAATTTAAAAAGAGAGAAAATACATATTTTAGTTTCAGGATTAAATAATTCAGAGTTAACGATTAAATCGCGCGTTAATGCAACAATTGCAAATAGAGGAAATAGTTATGAAACTAATGCAGACTTTTTTGTAGTGCCGCAAATTACGGATATGATTCCTTCTCAACCATTTAACGTTAGTTTGGGTAATTTCAGTAGAGAGAAATTAGCGGATGAAAATTTCAACATTCCGGGAAATATTGATTTATTGTTGGGAGCAGAAATCTTTTATGAAATTCTTTTACCAGGACAAACAAATCTTTTAAATACAAAATTAATTTTTCGGAATACAGTCTTCGGCTATATTGCGAGTGGGAGTATTCCAGTTTCTAGTGAAAATAAACCTCACTGTGGGTTAATTAAAGATAATGTCGATTTAGAAAAGACAATGAGGAGATTTTGGGAAATTGAAAATGTTGAACCTGAGACAATAAAAAATAAGGAAACGATAATTTGTGAGGAGCATTTTCAAAAAAATCATACTAGAGATAGTACGGGAAGATATATAGTATCTATGCCATTTAAAAAGGATCCAAATTGTTTAGGCCAGTCAAAAGATATTGCCCTTAAAAAATTAAATTCTTTATGGAATAGATTAAAACGTGAGCCTAACTATTTAAAATTATATAGAGATTTTTTAAAAGAGTATAAAGAGCTAGGCCATATGCAAGAGGTAGATGAGAATGAGGAGTGTGGAATGTATTTTATAACACATCTTGGTGTTTATCGCTTTGATAAAAAAACAAGTAAATTGAGAGTATTTTTTAATGCGTCGAGTGCAACTACAAATGGTTATTCTTTAAACTCTCTACAATACAATGGGGAAGTTGCTCAAAATGACCTTTTTTCAATAATGGTTTGCTTTAGAAAACACATATTTGCATTCATTGCGGATGTGCAAAAAATGTATCGAATGATTTGGATTAATCCAGATCAGCGTAAACTTCAGCGCATTCTGTGGAGAGAGAACATGGACGAACCAATAAAAACGTTTGAGTTGTCAACTGTGACCTATGGAACAACGAGTGCACCATTTTTAGCGACACGTACGCTAAAACAATTAGCCCTAGATGAAGCAGAGAATTTTCCATTAGGGTCTTCAGTTGTGATGAGTAACATGTACATTGATGATGTACTTACCGGTGCAGAGACCTTATTAGAAGCAAAAGAACTGAAAAATCAACTGCTCAATATCTTCGCTAAAGGAGGTATGGTTTTGCATAAGTGGTGCGGAAATAATACGGAATTGATTGAGGTTTCCGAAAATTATGATTTTTCAGATTCATCAGAGATAAAAGTGTTGGGTGTTTATTGGAACCCCAAGCATGATTGCTTCTCCTTCAGAGTAAAAATAGACTTGCACGAATTAAATACCAAACGGGATGTTTTGTCAACCATCGCCAGGATATATGATCCTCTAGGTCTTTTAGGTCCTGTGGTGACGAAGGCGAAAATCTTCCTTCAAAAATTATGGATGCTAAAGATTGATTGGACATATTTGCTTCCAGATACAATCAATAGAGAATGGCGACAATTTGTCGAATCACTTCAGGTAGTAAATGACATCAACATCAATCGATGCATTGTGGTAGAGCAACCGGAAGTGATCGAGCTGCATGGATTCTCCGACGCGTCCCAGTCGGCATATGGAGCTGTCGTCTACTGCAAATCCATAACATCAGATAGAAAGATGATTGTACATCTTATTGCCAGTAAATCCCGAGTTGCGCCTACCAAGCAAACAACGATTCCCAGACTTGAGCTATGTGCCGCTGTGCTGTTAGCAAAATTAGTGCATCGTGTCAAGCAAGCTTTAAAATTAAATGTGACTAATACTTTTCTTTGGAGTGACTCCATGATAGTATTGTCATGGATAAGGAAGGAGTCATATCAACTAAAAACCTTTGTGGCTAACAGGATTGCTACAATCCAGGAGATGACTTCCAGTGAACAGTGGCGTTATGTGGCAACAGAGGACAATCCTGCCGACTTCGTTTCCAGAGGAATGGATTTTCTAAAACTTAAAACCTGTGAGTTGTGGTGGAATGGTCCTAAATTTCTGATGTGGCAACAGAGGACAATCCTGCCGACTTCGTTTCCAGAGGAATGGATTTTCTAAAACTTAAAACCTGTGAGTTGTGGTGGAATGGTCCTAAATTTCTGATGAGCAACCAGTACCCACAACGACAAATTCCTGTTGCAGTGATCAAGGATCCAGGTGAAATTAAAAACTGTATTGACTTTCCTAACTTTTTTCTTGATTCTGCTACTAACTCTTTTGTAAATAATTTACTTAACCGTAGTAATGACTATTTTAAAATTATTCATGTCTTAAGTTTTATTTGTAGATTTGTTTATAATTGTAAGAGCAAAGAAAGCAAAAGAATTGGGCTTCTAGATTTTGGAGAATTAAAAAAAGCTGAACAGCTTTTATTGAAATAAGTACAAAAGGAAGAGTTTAAAGTAGAGATGAATGTTATTCAAAATTCTGCCATGGTACCTTCCAACAGTCGAGTAAAAACACTTAATCCATTTATTGATAGTGAAGGGATTTTGAGAGTTGGAGGTCGATTGAGAAATAGTGATATTAATTATAACCAGAAATTTTCAATTCTTTTGCCTTCGAAACATAAATTGACTTATTTAATAGTTGAGTATTTTCATAAAAAGTTTTTACATAGTGATCCACAATCCTTTTTATATCAGATCAGGCAAAATTTTTGGATATTGAATGGCCGTAGTATTTGTAGAAAAGTTGTTCATAATTGTGTAATTTGTTGTAAGGCCAATCCTACTTGCACTGATCAAATAATGGCTGACTTGCCAAAGGATAGAGTTATCAAAAATTATCCATTCAATGTGTCAGGTGTGGACTTATGTGGCCCCTTTTACATTAAGTATAAAGGGCAGAGAAAAGGTGTATATAACAAAATCTATGTTTGTATATTTATATGTTTTGTTTCTAAAACTGTGCATTCTACCAATTGAAACAGTGTGTGTGTGAAGTAGCATATATAACCCTTCAGATAGTAATGTTTGTGTGTAGAATAGTATTTTTTTAAATTCTGTGTGATTTATCAATTGCTTTATACATTGTCTTAATTTGTATGCTGTTTTGTTTGTATTTTGAAGTATTGTATTTCTATGTATCTTTATGATTATGTTCTGTGTAAATCTTGCATGTTGAAAAACATTGCAAGGCCGGGCGGCATGTTCAGTGTACGTATGTAAATGTAGAGCGCCCTCTAGCGCTCAGAGTGTCTAACGAATCTGTGTAACCTCTGACTCCATCGAGAAAGGAGTCAAATCAAGCGAGCTGAGCAACAAAGTAATAAAAAACTACAGTCCACTGAGAGAGACTTTTTGAGTTCTTTATTTGTGATCCAACAGCATGCATATTTTATTTAAAATTTCTTAAAACGTGATATAAAAATAATATAATTCTATAAAATAATTGTAAAATAATTTTTTTAAAAAAAAATTTCAAAAGCTTTTCCAGAAATTATAACAAAAACTCCATGGGAAAGGAAGAAGCAGCGACTTCGTCGTCTATTAGATAATGTTTCAACAGATTGTCAAGATGAACTAAGTAAATTCGATGACTGCGTAATTTCGAAACCAAAGTTGGAGAGATGAAACTTGGAATTGTAAATTTTTATAATGCAGGTGGTGCTGATACCACTCATGAAATGTGCAGTATATATCATGTATCGCGAATATGTAATCTTTGGCCACTGCGAATATTTTATCTACTTAATATTTCAAGAATTAATGCGTCCATTGTCTATCATTAGGTTATTTCTGAAAAAAATGAGACTTTAAAGATTATTAGAGGAGATTAGAATGGATCTTGTGCAGCGACAGTGTGATATGAGATCGGATCTCCCAAACCTTAACAAAACACTCAAAAGAAGCTTTACTGACACGGAATATATTAAAAAGAGCATTAATCCACCAAAAAAGGGGCGTTGCACTGTTTGTCCACGGGTAAAAGATGTAAAAATTATTTGTTTTGGTCAACAATGAAAAAAATATGTTCTTAAAGTATATGAATACAGTCTGCTCTGAATGTATGAAAAATGATTAAAATATTATTTTTCTACTTTTTACTATCCTTATCATTAATTATAAAGCATATTTACTACTGGTATATATACCTTTTACTTGTGGTTTATGGAAAAATATATAATTGTGTACTTTAAAATGAAAATTTGGTAGGTTTAGTTTAAATTAATGTTAGTCACATTTGAATGCAATAAATTTAATAATTTTGTTTGTATAATACAAAAAATATCTGATACTTTATAAATATGTATCATAATTGACTTAAAAAAATTTTCATATTTAAATACACGTGTTAAGAACTCTTAAGTTAAGTTACACCCCGCGAGTAACGACGGTAGCAAAAACAGGCGCGAGTGACCACGGTTTAATGAAAAGACGCTTGAGCCCGTCACAAGTTTATTTTCAAGTCACAAGTCGAAATTTTACACACTTGTCAAGGACCGATGACAATAGAATAATTTCATAGTTTTGTTCATTTGTCTTGATCAGGATCATTCGGATTAACCATTTCCCTATTTGGCAACTAAAAGTGTTCTTTATGTGAGAAAGAGGAGGGTGCGTCAGCTATTTCTTATCATAATATAAACAATTGCCCAGTATTTCTGAAAATGGAAGGGAAAGAAAAGACTCGAGCATGCGTGCAAAAAATAATTTATATTCTAATATCTAAACTCAGACATAAAAAAAAATCTGTTTTTCTAAATTCTCTAATTGGATCTGTGGAATGAAACATCATCCATTGATTCATTTTACCGAAACTGCTAAGAATTGATCCTGAGGTCACCGGATTAAATAATTTCTCACAAATTCTTCGATTCAAAACGTGTACTTTTATGTCTAATGCTGATGCAAGTTTCAGCGAGAATATTGAGCTCTTTTTAGCGAAATATATTATAGACTTTACACCTTCTACTGCATGAAATATTTCAAACTTAGCTCTTTCAGATTTCCTTCAGTTGGCTGATCCTACATATTGCAAACTAGGCCGTATCGACGTACTGATACGATGCCAATGGGTATTCCTGAGTCTAAAAAATGACGCATTTAAGATCAATTCATCAATAAATCAATGTGATAGCTTTAGAAACTAAAAAAACAGGCTTTTATTATAGATCGAACTATGAAGTGAAAAATAAATATTATAGTTAAAAAAAATTATAAAAACTCGCTTTTTTTATGGGTTTTTTAATCGAGCTAAAAAGTAAAAAATAATTCTTAATATAAGACTAAAATGATTAACGAGAAAAATATAATGCTATTGTGATAAAAGCGTGGGCTGCTTTGTACTACATTTTTGCTCTAAGTAGAACCAGAAAGAAACCATAACTAGTAAAAAATTATAACAATTAATATCGAGCTGCCCACGCTTTTACCACAATGACATTAATTATTCTCGTTAATCATTTTATACTTATATTAAGAATTATTTTTTACTTTTTAGTTCGATTAACCATAAAAGCGAGTTTTTTAGTTTTTTAAACTATAATTTAGAACTATTAAAAATTACTGTAAAGTTAAAGTAAGTAATGCTTAAAAATAAACAAAAAAAAGGAAAAAAAATATTAGAAATTCAGTGTATTTATTTAATTCTTTTCTCGCTAATTTCTAGAATTTTTTCTTTTTTCTTTAAACAGCAAGGGTTCTTAAAAAAAATACTAACTGTTTCAATAGATAATTGACAGTTTTATTTTAAAAAAAGAAAAGAATTATACATGTAAAGGAACTGTTTTTTAAGTGTTTATTATACTCACAGATCTTTAATATTTTAATCTACTTGCGTTATAAATTTTGTAACAATCTTAAAAGAACATCTGTGGCGAGATAAATATCGATGGTCATCCACCCAACGATATTTATCGCCACAGACGTTCTTCTAAGATGTTACAAAATTTCTAACGTAAGATAAGCGGGATATTGATGTTAAAAGTTATTTTTTAATGAATGCCTTTTTAAAAGTATAATTTTAATTCTAACATTTTTTTTATATAGTGGAAAGACTAACACTCACACACACACACACACATTTACATCATTTACTATTAACATTAACATCACTATTCAGCAACCTTAACGCATTTCGAAAAGCCTACAGCCCCTTCCCCTGACATAGCCGAAGGTTACCCACTTAAAACAGAAAATAGTCCATGTTCCCTTTGTAATGTCCTCCAGTAAAATTTGTACCTCTTTTCGTAATTAAGACTTCAGAGTGGATTCCGATCAATTGCTTGTATTTATCACATTTTATTTGTAAAGACACAGAAAAATAAAACTTGTGTTATTGTTAATTGTATGTATTTTATATAGATATGCGTTTAAACTTAGTGCTATCTAACAGCCAAGAAAACTTTTTTGAACTTTGAAACTACAATTACTTTTTTTCACTTCTTGAAATTTCATGTAAATAAATCTCTTATATTTAAATGGATTGAATTGGCATAATAGCCTTTCGCTCCCTATCCCACATAAAAATATTAACTGTAACTGTAATAGATCGAATTGTTGCACGCTTGTTGAGGAGTACATCGAGACAGCGCTTATGCACCCAGGAAGTTTTTTTAATGCAATGTTAGCGCCATCTGTTATACAATATGGAAACTAAAATAATTGAATAGCTTTACAATTTTTGTATGGCTGTATTAATCGAACGATTTTTGTTGAAGTTCTTATTGCATTTTATTTACATTTTAGATAATTTTTACTTTTAGTTTCTTGTTATTATTTTTTTCTGCTTTATTTTGTTAATTCTTGTATTATCTTTCTGGTTATTTTAATTAGTTAATTTGTTTTATAATTTTCTGTTATCAACTTTTTCATGCGTATTCTTTTCTTAAATGGTGGATGAAATGAATGTGCAAAGCGTCATTGGTCATTTTGTGATCAAGTCTTCACTTGCCCTTTCTGTTTGAAAAGGCATTTAAAAAATAGAGGAGCATAATAATGAAAGAATTAAAATGATAGAATCCTCGACTATAAATATAAAAAAGAAGATTGAAAAACAACTTGGACATATCTCTAGACGAAGAAATTGATACACTGCCGGTAAATCCAACTACTGAAGAAGTAAACAATATTAAAGAAGGATTACTGTTAAATTCACAAGAAATTACATTCATCAATACAGATTTTGACCATACTTATATATTGTAATCAAAATAAATAGTTCCTCTAACTGTGGAGGTTTCTGCTTCAGTTCAGTTAATAAATAAGTTTAATTTATTTTCCTTTTTGTGGTTTTCTTTATTCTCTCTTTCAAGTCATTCACATTTAACTACTGGCATAAATATACAATTAAAATATGATATCCTGGTGATAATATTTTATCTCAATATATCGTAATGTGTTTTGGAAAAAAATAGCTTAAATGTTATATTAATATAATATTAATACATGTACATATAGATGTACTAATATTATATTATGTTGAGACAGTTCTTCTAAGGATACTTTTAAAAAACTACTTGAAAAAGATTATATATACTTAGTTCTTTCGAAAAAAATTAATTAAGGTTATATTTTCAATATTTTATGCTTTAATTTTTCTTCATGCAAAGCAAAAGTATAGATATTTTAGTGAAATTTGCATAATTCAATATAATTCGCTTTTTCAGTAATATTTATTTTATAAAACAATAAATTAGTTTTCATTAACTAAATTAATTGCACATTAAACTGAGGTTTGATAAATAATCATGAGATTTATTAACAAAAATAAATAATATTTTGGAGAACAGATGGCGCAAGCATTGCGTTAAAAAAACTAAAAAACTACCTGGGTGCATTAGCGCTGTCTCGATCCACTCCTGCTCATTGCTCTATAATCTTTTTAAAAAACATGAATCCCATTGTATTTCTTTTTGCACATGTTATAAATCATAAAACAAAAAAATCTGCTCAGTAGTGCAGTATGACGATAAACTATTTATTTTTTCAATCTTACAAATGAATGCAAATTAAAATCTTTTTTCATGTCAAAACTGCAACAAAACTTTTTCTCTTCGTACTGCATTAAGTAGGCATTTACGTACTCATTCCGCTGAAAAATCTTTTATTTGTGAATTCTGCAAGAAAGTTTTCTCCCAAAATCATTACTTGAAAAGTCGCCTGCATGTACACACTAATAAAAAATACTTTGTTTGTGATATTTGTAAGAAGCTTTCACCAAGAGTAGTAATTTGAAAACACAATTAGTCACTCACACCATCGAAAAAACCAGACGTTTGTGATACTTGCAAGAAAGCCTTTTCTCGAAGAACTGATGTAAAAAGACATGCGTATTCATACAAAAGAGAAACCTTATGTTTGTGAAATTTGCAAAAAAGCTTTCTCTACTAGTAGTAATTTAAGAACACATTTGCTTATTCATTCCAATGAAAAACCTCATGTTTGTGAAATTTGCATGAAGGCTTTCTCTCGCATTAATGATTTAAGAAGACATTTGCATATGTATACTAATGAAAGCCCTTGTTTGTGATATTTTCAAATATACATTGTCTTAATTCTTATAGTTCTTCTTTAAAAAAAATCATTTGCGTATTCATACAAAAGAAAACCAAAAGAAACCCCCCAAAATATGTTTGTGAAATTTACAATAAAGCTTTTCGGTATAAAATAGTGGCTTAAGAAAACCTTTACGTATTCATAAGAATGAAAAATATGCTTGTGAAATTGGTAATAACGTTTCATCTCTCTCTCTCTCTCTCTCTCATAACTGTAATTTAAAAACATTTAAATACTCTCCACAGTTAGAAATTTAATATGTGTGACATTTGAAAGAAGGTTTCCTGCAAAGTTCAATAACTATTTGCATGTTCAACAAAAAAACATTGCTGTACATGTTTGTGAAGCTATCAACTATGTTGCTATAATTTTGAGTCATAGTCTGATCAGTAGTTAAAGCCTTATGCTCAATCTCTTTTTTTTAAGTGTAGTTTTTGTTTTAAGGCTATACTAACACATTTTTGTAATATGTAAACTGCCCACAAAAATATTGAGGATAATTAAATAGTATTTATTTGGGGTTTTTGAGATTCAAACAAAAAATTGTAAAATAACAACAACTGTTCCCTGAGAACCAATATAATTTTTGTATTTTCCTGTTAACTTGGTACCAGAATATTAGATTCCAGTGGACTTTTATTATTATAAAATCTCTCATTAGTTCTTAATAAGTTATTAAAGTAAAATAATTTATTAAATTTAATTTTGCAATTTTTGCTTGGAAAGGAACACAGTGCCTTTTTTCCGATCAATAAACATGTAAGATTTGAATTTAAAAATGGAAATTTCACTAAGAGATAATTTCATGTACTCCGTACGTATTTTATAAATTTTATAAGTAACTAAGTTCTCAGTTTTATCTTTTAAAATACCAATAAATAAGAATGAGGTGCAAAAATTGTGTATTTTTTCATGAAAGGAAAAGCAGAACTAAAGTTAAAATACAGGATTATTTTAATTTTCCTAATTTTTAGGTCCTGTACTTCATCTCAAAATCTAAGTGAATCTCAGAAACATGAGGAGTTTTTGCTCAAACTAGTTCAGTAGCTTTTATTTATTATGTCTTTTACTTGCACATCAAAATACTTAACTTTTTCTTCTAATTTGAGCACTTCCAGTTTGGGCCCATGCCCACTTGATATATTCTTCCTCTTTTTATTTATTACCAATTCAGATTTCTTTTTTATATTGAATAAGTCTGTGTTCTATATATTTATTCTTGTGTTACATATGAAGAGTAAGAATCTGAATCTGAGCTGTCATGAGTAGGCTTTCCAAGTTAACATTAACTGTAATCTGAGTGTTGTGTATAGTTATTATTGTATCTTATCATTATGTCTCCTTGCTGTTTTCATTGCTTTCTTGTACTTTTTTCTCTTCGTTTCTGCATATTTTCTTTTTACTCTTTAATTATTTTCATTTCCGTCTCCTCTTGCTTTCATTTATAGATTCTTTTCCCCCGGCTCTTTCAACTTTGAATTTTTGACACTTTTTTTGAAGATTTTTTTTTTCTTTAGTTTAAACTTTATTTCTTTGAGCAACATTATGCCAATCCAAATGATCTTTCCAAATTTGTTCTGTTGTGTTCCAATTACACCTTCAGATGTTGTCATTAAAAGATGGTTAAAAGTCTTAGAAAGCTTTGGAAAAGCAAGGTAAACTAAGTGAAAAAGTATGAAGAGAATCTATTTCTGACTGGCCCATTTCTTACACGTCTTCAGAAGAGCTGGGTGTTTTATTTGTACATAACTCAGTAGCACGATAGCCCATGAGGGCCAAGACCTACTGTGCCCAACTTAGTATACGTGACCTGGAGCCCTGAAGTGCATGAGCAGATGTTACGGTCAGGTGGTCAGTCTGACATGAAACCCCCAGTGTTAAGTTCCCAGCCAAGCTTGGTACTCTCTTATAGATCCACTGAAGGGATGAAAGGCTGAGTCAACATCACCCAGCCCGGTGGTTTGAACCTCGAACCTGTAGTGTGTTTATTTGTACATTCCTCACTTTAATTATTGGCAATGAAATGAGATATTGCATCAAAGAGATTTATTTTGAAATCAATATCCAGGATTCCTTCATCATTACTGTTCTTCATGCATTAACTTCAGTACCCAGATTTGATAGGGCCATATGTACATATACGCCTTTCTTTAAAAGCATATCTTTTTCCATTTTGAAAAGGCATAGGCATTTGAAGGTTTGGTATTTTTTTAAAGTTTTTCAAAGTTTCATTGAAAGATTGCAACATATCTGGAGAAAGTTAAAATTTATGTGTGCAAATAAATTGCTTAATACAATTTTTCTTTCAGCCACTTTATTTTCATGGGTTTTCTTACCCATCAACTCTCAGCGGCTGTGCTGCATACATTTGTGTAAATCTACATTTCCTATAACAAATAGGAAAATACCACACTTAAAAGCATGTTGAATTTTAGCAGCATCAACTGGTATATCAAAAGCTTCTTGAAAAATGGGTGTAAAATATCTTTTTGTTTTTTCTTTTCACCCTACTTTTTTTGCTTCCAAAATCTGAAAATTGATCTTTATGGAACTTTTAATGGACAGAAGTTGCATTTGGTAGAAAGCTGAAGAGAAGGGTTAGTTTCTGTTATTAAAATTTGCTTAATTCATGGTTAGCATAGAATTTATGTCCATCCAGAAAAAATAAAACTAGAAATTATGAGCCACTTTCAGCTAAATGTGGGGAAGGGTAGACAGTTTGCAAAATATTCATCAAACTATCCAACTAGGGATTGCAAAAAACCGGTATTTTGAGCCATTTTTTTTTTCTACAATTTTGTAATACCGGTATTCACGAGTTCAAATACCAGTTTTTCGGTATTTACTAGAAATATTTTAAATTGTCTCCATTATATGCTCAGGGATCGCTAACATTGCAAAATAGTATACATTTTTGTGTCTCCCTAGCCGGCGAAATGAATAAGACTGCGGATGTAAAGTTGCACTGTACAATTAAGAGAAGTGATAAAATATGCGAATCCTATTACAGCTCAGAGCGATACTGCACATGCGCAGGATTCGTAGTCTGATATTCGTGTCTGAAAACAAGGTCGTGGTTGTGAACAAAGTGTGTAATATTCCGATATTTTTTTAATTGTTGAGTTTGTTATTCACATTGTATTTGCGTAAATTGTACTTTAGGGTTCAAAATATTTTTTCAGATTCATTATATATATATATACTCACAAATAATAACCCATAATAATGAATAAGAATAACTGCAAAGAACATAAAAATTCAGTAGATAATACTTCGGTTTGGTTTCCTTAGCTATATAATTAAAAGAATATGATGGAACAGTGTAAATAAGATATTCCTTTTCTTCGTGATTCTTTATATAGGGTTATAATCTATAAGTTAAAAATTATTTTGTGAAATTTACACTCTCTAATAAAACTGGCAAATGAAACAAAGAAACGCCTGAGTTTTCTTTGTTTTTCTAAAATTTCTACTGCCGGTATTAAAACCGGTATCCCGGTATTAAGATCTAAGAAATACCGAATACCGGTATTGGACTTTTGGTCTGATATTGCACACACACACACACACACACACAAACCCTACATCCAACTTAAAACACACTTCATCCAATAAAGTAATCAGGAGGTACTGACTCAACAATGTTTCATGAAAACCTTTGATATGGATTAATAACCTTTGAAGGTATTTTTTTTCCTTGCTTACTGAAAAATTCGTATGAACTGTTATGTTTTCTTTTCCCTCTGCAAGTTTTTTATAATTTTTAGGACCCTCAACTTTTTTTTGTTTTGGGGACAGCATGCAACTCCTATTTCATCTGCATCATATATATGTGTGTGTGTGTGTGTGTGATGTTCATCTAAAAGAATATTCAGGACTTTTTTCCTCTTCAAAATATTTCTGGAGTTTTTGGAAGAATCATTTAGTATTAACTTATGTAAGACGAGCCTTGACTTTTGAAATTATTTCTGTACTAAGCTATTTTATCAGTGGATGTCATTGTAGGAAATGTGTTAACTTCTTTTCACCTGGATGATTTTAAGTGGATTGTTTTTCTACCTGTTTCATGATATTAAAAACATTATATTTAACTTCATTCTTATGCATAAGAAATCGAACATTTGCTTTTCCAGCTATTTAATCTTCTATAAGTTTTTCTTCTGCAAAAAGTTCTCTTAGTAATCCCCTATGCTTGCCTTCAATAATTTTCCCTTGTAATTTTATATACAGTGTTTGTGTGTGTTATATTGAACAAATGCATTGTTTAAGCTAGGGGTCTTCAATCCCATTTTAGCCATTTAGTGACCCTTCTTTTTAATTTGAGGCAAATTTTTAAAAAATTGTCTTGTCTGTTTGTTTGTTTTTTGTTGCTGTTGTTGTAAAAACACCATTTTTTCTATTATTTTTAGTTTAAAATATTTCATTGGTGTATTTGATATCTACTTGAGATAAAAATTTCTGAAAGTGATGAATTTTTTCAAAAATTCTAATTATTTCTCTCTTATCTTAACAAGTTTGCAAAGTATTTTAATTCGACTTCCATTTAACTTTTTAGAGACCGATATAAATAATATATATATATATATAAATCTGTAAGCACCATTTTCTCCCTTAGAGAGAGAGAGAGAGAGAAAATCAATAGTAGTCTTATATAACAAATCTTCCTATTTTATATTAATTTCCCGACTACATTTTTTTCGACAGTCGTGTGGCCCGCAGATCACTGTAAATTTATTGATGTAGCCTGCAGATCATTGTTAACTTAATAATTTAACCCTCGAGCGTGAAAGGTTGAAGACCCCCTAGTTTAGGCTACGCTGTCCTGTTTTTACCACTCTTAAAGTTTCATTACCAAAATAAAGTTTTTTGTTGAGTATTCGAATTATTCATGCTTTTTTTTATCACATGTTGTTTCCAGCATACGCAAGAAATAATAAAACAATCTTTTAAATATACTGGGGTCATGACAAAATTATAGCAATTGTTAATTAACTAGGAAGAGAAGCTTTTAAAGTATTACCTATAAATGAACATTTCCGAGGCTTTTAATACATTATATGACGAATGGAATAAAAAAAGAAACTAAGTATTTTGCCTGGCTTCAATAAGTAATTGCTTTGATCTGTATTACATAAATCTTTACTTATGTTATAGCTTTTCATTTATTTTTCCTAAATGCTGTGATATACAGCTAATAATTAAAAACATTCCTATGCACCTGCTTAAGTAAACATATTTGGCTATGATGTCAAAAAAAGATTCCTACATGTTTTATTTGAAAAAAGACAACATTCAGTTAGATTTTAATGGAGAATGGCATGATTCACACATGGCACAAATTTTGTTGCAGTGACATTAATATGCAAAGCAAGTACCAAAATTTTTTCTGAAACATGAATGCCTTTTCACTAAACATTTCAAATGAGAGATGGGCCATTTTATGCAAGAAATGTGAATATAGTTGAAATTAAAAATATCTGAGACAGTGACGAATAGAGAAATGTGTATCATGTTGTTTTAATTATTTAATAAATTGGAAAACTAAAAACATATATTTAGTTATAAAAATAAGTTTAATAATTACATTAAAATGTAAACGAATGTTGCATTCTGATATTTTCAAAATCAAATACTTATCTTTAAATCTAATAGGTTTTATGCCTAAGCATATAAATTGTTCACAATTTTCAAAAATAGAAAAATTCATAAATGGCTTAAAATTTATAACTGAGGCCTTTGATTCGATGAGCAAATTGCAAAAAAAAATTGGAGAAAACAGAATAGCATAAAAACTTTCAACAAAAATATAATTTTCACAACACAAACATAAATAAACAATATATATATATATATATATATATATATATATATATATATATATATATATATATACATATAAAACATTTTATCAGACAGTTATCCTCTTACTCAAGCATAATATATTCTTAATTTTAAACCTCTTCTTTCTGAAATTGTGTGACATCACAGCAGAAATACAAAGTTCAGATTGTTTTGAAAGATGGCGCAATAACACACACAAAGCTTAGAAACCATTACATAAAAGTAAGTTATGTCTTACATATTCACGCATTTACATTCTCTTATTTTCTTGAAATAGAAAAAGAAGGAACTGTTAGTTTAGTACTAAGGTAAGAACTTGAAATGAGACTGTTAGAAAGTAAGGACTAACTTAATACAATAAATATAACGCAGTATTGAATTTTTAACAGCCTTACAACTACACAAGATATTCAATAAAATTTAAGAATATTTTAAACTACAATTGATTCAGATTATAAAAGGATATCTGAAACACCAAGTACCTCAGTAACTTACATATATCAGTTTAAATTTTTAATTTACACTGGGGGATAAATTGAAACTGGGTGAGTGAGGGAATACGAACATTACACTATTCAGCTACACAAGGACTTAAATCGATGGACCTCATAATTTTGAACCATGGTCAAGTGACGAGGACAGCACTAGAGCTGGAACCTTCCTATACTGACTTCCATACCACACCACTATATAATGGTAAAATTATAGCTCTTTACCTACTTTATACCTGACGTATTTATACGTGAATTTCTTTTTTTTTTTTTTTTTTTTTTTTTTTTTTTTTTTGCATGGTCTATAAATCCTTGCATGTATTCTGTTCTCAATTGTGCTTGGTTTGATTGAAAATAATACCAAACATCACCAAATCCAACTGACCACCTCTTCTACAACCCAGCCTTCTATAACTGCCTATTTTGCTTTTAAAAATCATTTTTATATAGTGAGACTTAAGTTGTTTTTGCCAATCCCCAGCCCCATTTTAAAAAAAAAACTTTGTCAATTTTTTCAATTCCTACTATTAGATCACACTCTATATATTTATTTGTTTATTTATGTATTTATCTTGGTGGAATTTTCAATCGTTAATTAAATACATTTTAAAGCGCTCAATTGAGCTGAAATTTTATTTGCATGATTATTTTGGATGACAATACAATAATTTAGTTATAATTAATAAAAATTAATTTATTGAAGCTAATTTTTTAAAGAATTACTAATACAGCCACGTTAGCATCATTTTTGGCGACTTAGCGACCGTTTTGGCGAATTGAGTCAAAACCTGAAAAGGTTTTTTTCTCACGTCTTAAAGCATTCAGTTGAACTGAAATTTTATGTACACGATTGTTTTGTATGACAATACGATACTTTAATGATAATTAATAGAAATTAATTACCACTTAATGTTGTAATTCTGTCCTATGTATATACATATTTATTTTAATTGTAACTATTTAATAAAAAGTAGTTAAAATAAAAAAATTTCTTTGTTGATCTAAGTTGGAATTGACTTAGATCAACAAAGAAAATTTTTTTTATATTACTTGTTAATTGTAGTTTTAAGCTTGAGCTTATTATTAGAGCTCTGTTTTGCATATTTAAAATGACTAATTGAGAAATTTTTTATTTAGAATGTTGATTTTATTCCCAATATTCAAAATGAATAGTGAATCAAATTTTTTTTTCAGATGCTAAATTAACCCTGCAGTATATTAAGAGTATTACATATTTTAGAGAATCGTGTGAAGCTCCTTCCCATTTCCATGGCTAGAGTTCAAAATTTAGACTAACATGTGAATAAAAACTCAAATAAATGAATAACTATAAACAGGTTTAACTCCATACACAGAAACAAAAGGAAACTGTCATATTTATTGGATGCAGGACATTAATAGGTTAACAAATAAACTAAGAAAAAAATTCCTTGCATTTTGTTTTATTCCCAGGCTTGTAGATATAATCTTAAGAAGACATGGTACGATTTACACAAAAAATTTTAATTTAATGATTTTATCCTATAATTTGCCTTCCATGTGTATCTATGATGTAAAACACATTTTGTGCTCAAAATTTCATAAAAAGCTAATCATTAATTTTTTTAAGGGAAAAACTTGAATCTTACGGAGTGATTTCAAAATGTACTCATCCTACAAAAATTGACGTAGATTTTTGAAATTTGATTTACAAGTACGTTAAACTATGGATAACCAAAGTTGCTATGGGTTTTGCAATAACATGATTGGTATTCGTACAATACTTCTTTTTATGAGTACTTATTGAAAATTCCTTAAAAAATGAATGAATTCTAAACTCAATTATTTTTTAAAAAATAAGTATTGCTTTGTTCGAAAAATGCATTCCAAATTTTGTTTCATGTACTATTAGCTACAAGTGAAAAAAATTTTCAAGTATTAGATAGAATAGAAAAAAAGCCTTAGCATTTTAAATGAAAAAAAACTAGTAATTTTATCTTTCCGAGATAAGTCAGTTTAAAGTTTTGATCTGCATTTGGAATGCGAATAAAAACAAACGAAAAAGTTATCATAACTGCGTTTTTTAAACTTAGAGCTTTCAAATTTTGTGAATTTGTAGAAAATTATGTAATAGTTTAAGCTAAAAAAATTAAATTTGATTTTTGGACCGATTTTTGTCAATTGAATCGTTCTGTGTCCCTTTAAGTTATTTTAGTATTGTTAACATGTGTATGGTGACACATTCTTTGCTTGAAATATTAATACTTAATATATTGGTAGCATCAAAGTTTATTCTTGGAGCATATGAATTGCTTATTTTTCAATAGCAGGAAAACTAAACCTACCTTTATGTCTCAAGTTTTTAACTGATTGAAAAATTTTAATTCCATTTACTATTGGATACTTTAAATAAAATTGAATATATTTAATTTCGTGCTTTTGTTCATATTCAAATTTTGAATCCTGAAGTATTCTTACAAATGTTAAATTGTTCATTTTCTTACATTCTGAATAATAAAATTTAAATCTCTCTGCCTTATGCAAATGAAAATATAATTTACAGTTACTTATAAAACATTCCTTTAGAATAAAGACTTCTCGATTTGATTTTTTTAGGATAGCAGTAAAGATTCTTTTCCTTCCCATCAACCTCTCAATCATTGAGATTGCTGCTAAGATTACTGTTTCGAAAGAGCAGATCCTGATATCTGTAAGGTATGCCTAGTAATTTTTTTTTTTCTGTGAGGGGATTTTTGTGCTTTTATAAGATTCCTATAATATAATGCAAAGATTATATTTAAAGAATTTTACTATGCTTCAAGTAAAAACTTGAAATGAAGCATTCCATTCCTGCGAAGGTTGAAAAAACAAAACTAGATCAAATAGTCGTTTTTTTTTAATTGGCTGTGTATTGGCTACTAAGCTTTTGCAGACACAGCAAATATACAAAAGTGAGAACCATTTCATGGTGACACCATCTAGTGGTGGCTCTCACTACCAAATTTTGACGCTTGATTTAATTTAATTCAAGCTCTCGTCGTATGCTAAATATTACCATTGATTTGATAGTTCAAATAATCTAATCAAAACAAATCAGCATTAATTAATATAAAAGGTATAAGCGATTTGCCTTTTATCTTATCTTGCATATCTAGGATATTAAATTATGTTTTCTGAAAAAGGAAATCATTCAATTCATGTATATTAGTAAAAGTTTGCATTTTATCGAAAATAAATCATCATAAGGAACAGTTGTATGAAAATTTGACTTTCAATGCATTTAATTTTGGGATGTTGAATAGCAATTTTATTGTGGCAAAATGTTTGCATTTATGTTTTGAAAATGAAGATAATTTTAAAACATTTTTAATGTTCTAACTAATGACTATGTAATTCACATGTATGATCATTCCTTTTAATTAGTTGCTAAACAAAGGCTTAAGTTGTTTTTGTGATCCTTAAGGCTTTAAAAGTGGGAAATTGAAGTACTAAATTCATGGATTTAGGGTGATAAAAATAGTGGTTAGCCAGAATCGTATCCTATTTATGTGAGCCAAATTAGGTTTATGAATACTAATGTATTGTACAAACCAACCATTAAGATATTATTGACAATTTTTTTAGTTTTAAATGTATTCTTGCTGGAAAGTATGTTATTTTTTTTAATACAAAAATGGCTCCAAATGCTGGGATATGTAACCAATAGTGGAAACTTCACGTTTTCAAGCATAATAATCTTGTTTGCACATGTTCTGATACATTCATCATCATGTATAAATTGTAATATTCTTTTCATTTACTGTCGTGGAAAAAAAAGTTTGGGATCTGTTTTCTATGGAAGCAAATGCAGTGAAATATTTCTCTCAAAAAATACCAATACGTAAGTATCTTAAATATTATGGGATTTAGCAAAATGACGAAGAAACATCACAGAGCAGTATGACAGCATTTAGATTACTATTTAAGCGAAATTATCAACATAAAGAAGATTCATTTGTTGCAATTTTGAATGTGTTTATGTCTGTGTCTTGACCACCTGTTAGATTAAATCTATAGTAGCTATATATCACCTATAATTATTCAAAAAAAAAAGTGGATGCAATCTTTTAAAATATATATATATATTTAATATTTCTAAATCTTTAGGAATTTATTTGTTGATGGGCTATTATGGAAGAAGCTTGTACTTGAATTTGCTTTTGCCCAAAAGTGGAAACGATACAGCACTTGGCTATGTCTGTTGATCTAGCAAAATTGGTTGACAATACAATTACATATGTTCTTCCAAAGTTTACACATGTGTACAGATTTATCTTTTGGGGAACTCTCTTCCATTTTGGAAAAGGGTTATAGGTGTAGTGTGCAATAGTACACTTTGCCAAAAACAAATATTAGCTTATGAATATCTTAATTTATTTACTTGACCCAGTGGTGTAACGTATACCCCAGCATTGCAGGGGGACCAGGGTTCTAGAGGGCATCAAAGCCTGACTGCCACCGAGTACCTACCCTTTGTAAAATCCAACTTGGGGGCCAAAAACCTGACTTTGCAGGGGGCCCAACATTCTCCATTATGCTAATGACTTGGCCATTAATTACGAAATCTGTTTTATAATGTAGCACTTTTTATACATATTTTATGAATTTCGGGATATTCCATTCCGTGACCTATAATCAATCAGTTGAGTATTCTGGATGTTGTATTCTAGTAGTATTTGAGAAGGAAGAACATTAAATTACCTTTTCCTCTGTGTGTTTGATCATATTTATATCATAATTACACCACAGTTGTGAAATACTTTCTGAAATACAAAAATTATAAATAGCCAAGGGTTTATTACAGGTAAAGGGTATAAGCAAAATATGTTACATTTATCCATTTTGTTCAATCAATCTTTTTAATGCTTTAAAATTTAGGCAAAATATACATTTGTTATTTTGGTTTCATTTGTGAATCATGAAACAATGTATAAATTACATAAAATATATATAAGGAATACAGATTTGTTATAATGAAGCATAAACAGAATTTTACTTTTGTGTATTTAGATGATATTCTAATTGCCAGTACTTTGAAATCAATCAATCCAATTCAGTGGATACTTATTAACATTGCACTTTTTAACTGCACAAAAAAAAAAAAAAAGCTATTTACAACAATCTTGTAATTTTGCAAATTGGTAAGTGATGCGAGATTGACATACTATATATATAGTTGGCACTTTCCAAACTTCCACACCAATGTGAAAGCTTTTAGCTTTGACAGATTTTATGTCCCCCCACCCTTCTCCACAGTGGGTTTTTTGTCGCATCAGGATTCAAACCTACAACTCCACAATAACAATGCCAACCACGATTTTGTGATTATAATAGCTACAGCCATCAATCAGTCCAAAAATATTTGACAATCTCCATCATTTATCACATCTTTGTAAGCATGCTACTGCAAAATTACTGAGTAGTTTAATTTTTCCTTGTAATTTTTTTCTATTTTCATTTTTCATCTTGATATTTTCAGTTTCTATTTCTTTTTGTGTAGTACATAAACTACTTATTGAAAAACCATGAATAATTTGATTCTTAAAAAAACCTATGCTTACTAAACACCAATCATGTATCTGTTCTTCACTAAGTTTTACAGTTCTATTTTATTTTCAGCATTCGGTTATTTTATAAAAACCAAATATTAATACCATTGCAGTTACATTAAGATATCTATACAATTTTAAACAAGATTTGTTATACCCCATAGATGTCGTTATTTTCAACCTTCCTGGAAGGAAAATACTTTTTCTTTGGAATTTTAGGTAAGTACTTTTAGTATCAATTCTTTTTAATCATTTATTGATATGCAACAATTGTCCTACAACTGCACAATGTGTAGTGTTAATTTTTGTATCTCACAGGAAACTTGTTCTTGTGTTCAGAAATTTTTTAATCAGTTCCTATATAATTTAAGCATTATGCTAAAGACATTTTAAGCATACTCAAAGAGAAAAATTATTCATAAAATGTAACAGTTTCAAATTACTCAAAAAATATAGTTGAGAGTTTGTGTAATAAGTAGATATTAAGACAAAAAAGAAGTAAATATTTTATGTATTGCTAAAAATAACAAAATTTTTTTTAATCAAAAATAAGATTGGAAATGCACACAATAGGAAAACCTCCAGGTTACAAGAGTGTATAACATAAAAGAGCAAAAATTTTAAAAATATTACCAAACACAATTACAGAGATGTTACCAACCAATAAAAAAAATTAATTAAAAACAGAACACAAAAAGAACACTGAAAAACATTGAGAATAAAAAATAATACATTGTTTTAACTATTTGTTCCTGTTTTAAAATAGTAATTTTTCTATGTGTGTGCTACATACAAAATAAATAACATAAAGCACATCATGTAAAAACTCATTTACAGCATAATTTAAGAGAAAAAATTTTGCAAAATTAAATTTATGTTTAAAGTCAATTCATGTTAAAGATGACAAGTCAAATTGTGTAATTTTTTAAAACAATATACACAAAATAAGTATTATTTTGTAAGAAAAAATAATAGTACACACAAAAAAAGAATAGTACAACATTTATGCTTTGAAACTAGTTACAAAATATATTTTTTGCAAATACTTATTTTTATTTAATATGGTAAAAAGGGACTGTATATATATATAAATCAGAACCCCACAGTATAAATGAAAATTGGTGTCCAAGCAAGAAAATATTTAATTTACACACTCAAACATCTTTGAATGCTTTATTAGTTTCCATCAATTATTAGATGAATGAAAATTCTAAAATGTGACAATGAAAAGCATTTTTTGTAGTTAACAAGATTAATTTTCTTGTGGAGAATCTGTTTCATCACTTGAAAGATGCTACTTTGTATCACAAAAAATGTCAACTCTGAATGAGTGCAATGTAGTTGGTCATCACTTTTTGAAATGTAATTAATTGGTTAGCTTCTTATCTGTCATGTTAACCTAATGTACAAGATTAAAGCTCATTCTGGAATTTTAAAGTTATTTTAGAATTAGTATTGATAGCTAGGAAGTTGCTTTCCAATTTGTTTCACTCAGCATAACTCAATATGTATTAATAAAATGCATGAAAGTATTGTCATTTTTATTTCTAATATACATTTGAACTACTGTAAAAAAAGGAATGCATGGAAATTGGTTTCTGTATAGTTTGTTTTACCATTTATATCAATCATAAAAAAATTGTTGTCAAATACTTTATATACAGCCTATAATGACAAATTGTTCAAGCACATGCTCTGATATGATAATACTGTTTATATAAAAATTGTATATTTTCCTCCTCTTATTTCTTGTGAAAAATGATTAAAAGCTCAGGACTTACTTTTAAGGGAAAAAATGTAGTGGAGTATTTGCAAAGTTACAGGATCATTCCATTAAAGAGCATGTTAAACGTATAACACATCCATTTAAAAACAGAACAGCTACCACTTGATTAATATGTGTATTTAGATATTTTATTTGAAGTGCAACTTGTGTTTGAAGTTAACTCTGCACTGTATATAACCTGTATTTATATTTTTAATTTTTAACAGTTTCTTTTTGTATCTATCCTCTTTTTTAGAAGATGCATAGATTAAAGATCAGGATGTGCAAAAGATGTCTAAATATAGGACGCATTGCTTCGACAACAGCCGCGGGAAGCCTATGTTTGTAAGATTTTATTTATTGTTTTAGTTTTTTATAACCTCTCCCTGAATTTTCAAGGTTAAAACCATGTTTTGGGTATTCATTGTGGATAGTTTGTGTAGGAAAATATTCCAGATAGACTATCAGATGTTGTGAATACTTTTTAGATTTCTTCGAATAGCTAAACCATAATATGACAGTAATTTATCTGTTTCATGCTCGGTTAAGTGATTTTTACTATTTAAATATTTGCCATTCATTTTTAATCTCTTTCCCAACAGCCTTTATTGCACATGTCCAAAACACTCCCTATTTTTCTGTATGATATTCCTTTCCACAGTAGTTTCCCTTTCGATAGCATCAAATGCTTTAGAATCTGTCTCTAAATATATTATGTTCAGAGCAACATACTTTAATGAATGGTGAAATATTCTCTGGATACAATTGTCTCATGGATCACTTAATGTTTTCTAGTTTAGGGAAGACTCCCTGCTTACTTAATATTGCATTTTTGCAAATTTATCTACTTCAAATGTGTTTTTAGCAGCTGGGGGTACAGTGCTACTTTAAAAAATTTTAATTTCTTATAGAAGTGTTGATATGGTGGTAGTTACACCCTTGAACTTTTTATTGATATAAATAAACAAATGTTTTCTTAACATATTATTTTCAGTGAAGGCCTTCTAGCAAATTTCACAAACAAAAGGCTATCCATTGATATGAATATGTAAATGTGTTCTTAACGCACTACTTTGAGTAAAAGCCTTTTCACAAATTTCACAAACAAAAGGCTATCCATTGATATGAATATGTAAATGTGTTCTTAACGCACTACTTTGAGTAAAAGCCTTTTCACAAATTTCACAAATGTAAGGCTTTTCATTTGTATGAATGCGCAAATGTCTTCTCAATACACTACTTTGAGAGAAAGCTTTTTTACAAATTTCACAAACATAAGGCTTTTCCTTGGTATGAGTGCGCAAATGTCTTCTTAATGTACTACTTTCAGTGAAGGCCTTCTTACAAGTTTTACAAATGTACGGCTTTTCGTGGGTATGAATACGCAAATGTCCTTTTAAAATATTATTTTGAGAGAATGCCTTGTTGCAGATGTCACAAACAAAAGTTTTCTCCTTAGTGTGTACCACCAAATGACGTTTCAAGTTATCATTTCGGGAAAATGCCATGTTGCACATTTTACAAATGAAAGACTTCTCATTGGTGTGAGTACATAAATGCCTCTTTAACTTACAATTAAGAGGAAAGGTTTTGTTGCACTCTTCACATGAAAAGGAGTTTTCATTTCCATCCATCTGTAAAAAAAATGAATTCTTCAGTACAATACTGAACAAACAAGCAGAATTTGTATTTTTACTATACATAAAATGATAAGACATTAATTCAGTAGGATATTAAAACTTTTTACATGAAATTACAAGCTTTTTTTCTGGATGGCTTTGAGATGGCATTACTGTGTTGAAAACATTTCTGTTACATTACTCAAATGAGAGTAACAGAGAAGAAAACAGAAGAAATAAGCTCACCAAGTAATCACTTTAACCACTATTTAGTTGATTTAATTTAATGTATACTCTAAAATTGGCAAATGGCAACAAACTTATGTAATTTTAAATAATAGTCAAGTGACAGAAATAGAGATAAAATATGCCAAATCTTACACAACACAAAAGACATTTGAGCCAATCCATCCTTGCCAAATTCCGTTTGAGTCTTTATTAAAGGCTTATCTTTACTTCAAAAACTTATATATATATATATATAACTAAATAAAATTACATTTTAATAAATGTTTTCTTATGAACAGCAATATATTGATAATTTCATGAACAGATCAAAGGACATGCAAACATTGGCAACTAGATCATGAATATTTGATTCTAAACCATGTAACAAGAACTATACAGGTGTTCTATATGTGACCCTTGCTCACACAATTTATATCAATGTGATAGTCCACTTCCTGCCACACTCCACTCAACCTGGAACTATCAATATTATTGACAGTACATGTTATCTTTTACTTGTTGTCTGAAAACTTAGATCTTTTACATAAGATTCATGTTTCTGTACCCCTTATGCCATGTGAGAGGATAGCATGTTCTATCAATAACGTTGGTAGTACCATGTTGAGTACAGTGTCGCAGGAACTGGACTATTGCATTAATGGATGCTGTGTAGCCAAGATTTCGCACTTAGAACATTTGTGAAATATATAAATAAAACTTGAATTGCTTCTGCATTCTTTCATATGTTCTCTTTTGCTGTATTCGTCTTACAAGAGGATGGACTGAGATTTTGTGTAATAGTAGTACTCTTTTAGGGTGTTCAACCCTCAACATAATTGTGCCAAATGGACAGCCAATGCAAAATTTAAACGCAGCTGATGTACAAGATATTTTTATAATCCGTTAGCACATCTGTGCACCACTGGATAAGGTTTGAGTCACACGATAGTGATTTTTTCTCAACTTATTTCACAATTTTTACAATTAAATAAATTTACTTAAGAGACTTATTAAACAATATTTTATATAATTATTTTACTTTTTAAAATACAAAAAAATTATATAAATATCATTTAATATTTAATATAAGCCTCTTTTATATAAAATTATTTAATTGTAAAAATTATAAAAGGAATTTTAAAAAATTGTGATTGCTCGACCACCTGCATACCGTATTCTTAAAAAAAAATTGTATATAAGCTTAGTATAAATTATGATGGCTATTCTCTCCGAATTGACTTTCTATTTGGCGCAATTATATTGAGGTTTGAATACCCTAAAGGAGTACTACTATTACACAAAAGTCTCATCCCCAAATGAATTTCTCATGTCATGCCCTTCATCTCTTGTTAGTTCTTTTACTACAGCCCTCTGAAACTGGAGGGAATTAAAAATAACCCTGTAAATACATTAATTGCAATATTGCATCAACGTAAAGACTTAATTCAGACCAATTTAACTGGCATTAGCATAGGGAGATAACTCGATATGAAACTGGTACCTTTCATTTATAAGTCCATTACTTCATATAGATCCTTTATCCTTAGAACGAGCATACAACTTGGATTTTAGTCTTTAAGTTGGTTGGCAGGAATTCAATAGTTCTGTGAACAAAAATGGGAAAAAATGTATTTCTATATACATATGTACACATATATTTCTTTCTCTTAATATAAAAATATCTATTCTTAACAATTGATAATTTAATAAAATAAAGAAATAATTTGCATGTGTGTTTCCCTTTTTATTAGAATGTCTATCATTGAATATCATTAATATGAAAATGGTTATAAAACTAAGCCATGTTTCATCATTATTTAAAATATAACTCATTATTTTCTACATTATGATGCTCAAAATTGATTGAACTTTCATTTTTGGTTGAATGTCTCCAGAAGTACTGGATAAATTTTACTTATACAAGTTGATATGATAAAAAGAATACTATGTAAGAGTTAAGACACACACAAATTATCATGGGTACAGCTGTATGTTAGAACAAGAAATCCTAAGAAATTGTTGCAAGGAGAACTTAAAGACAAGATTGTAGTCTCTTAGAGATATACAGCTTTTGCAATGTGAATTCAAGTTAGAAATAAGCCAGAGCTTAAATCCTTGTGACAGTCAACCCCATTCTTCCAAAAATACTGTTTTTATATCCAAGATGGTTCTAGATTGGCAAATATAAATTATACTTGCCTTACCAAGAACAGCCCCAAAAGACTAGAGGTTGAACAAAATGGACCCCATAAGGGGATCAAGCTCCTAAGCAAGAGTTTAGAATTCTCAGGGAAGAGATGACCACCTCAGCAATCTGAAGAAAAGAGCACCAGTCCTATTTATATAGAGTACATTTGTTACGTTTTATTTTATGTGACTTTGAAAATGTAATATCTAGAAGGAGTTCCAGAAAATTATGATAATTTCAAGGTAGGTACACTTTAGTGAGTAACGTAAATAATGTGAAATACCCTGTTCTCTGCACACATTAAATTAACACAAACACCACATTTTCAGTCAAACGAACCTCTCCTATGTAACCATCTACATCGGTTTTTCTAACAGAATCCCAACAAAGGTTATGTTATAAAACATTACCTTTTAACCGAAATCTCCTATCACTTAAACATGAATATACTACCCTGATATACTCAAGTGGGTTGGTTCACTCAGGATATTCTACTGAATCTTTTCCCACACTCATAACAGCACCACAGCTGCCTCTTATCACTTTTCCAACATCCACTTGTAGCTGTCAACTATCAGCAATCCTCACTCCCATTTATTGCACTTCTATTTGTATAATAATGCTTATTTGCATACATCACAATTCCTTCACAAGTGAGATTCTCCAATCGTAAAACGTCACAAAGCAGCTAGAGATTAGTTCAGGATTCCATTGAAATACCACAATGAATTCTTGTTAATTTTACAGTTTAAATTTCTCCTAGAAACCCTTGAATTCCAGTTATTCTGATTTTTGAATCTATTTATCGAATATTTTAAAACACACATCTGGCTCATAAAAATACTTTCAAAAATGGGGGGAGTAGTAAATTAAAAAAAATTTACATTTTTTAATACTCTTTCAAATGCATATTCCTCAAAGAAAATTAATAGCTCAATAATTAGATAGCTCATATTATAAATTTGAAATTAGGAGAGCATATACAAGATTTCTTTTAATTGCATTATTTTTTTTATTTATTTATTTCTAAGTTAGAATGTCACCACATAAAAATTCGAACAAAAAGGAAATGATCTCACATTTTAGTATAAATAAAAATTCCTCCCTACAATCAGTACTAGAGACAGTATTAATTCTTTTGTTCAACCCATGATTATTAAAGGGCTAAGAAATTTTTAGGTCAATATTTCTTTAATTGTTATTTTTTTTATTTATTTCTAAATTAGAATGTCGTCACATAAAAATTCGAACAGAATGCAAATGATCTCACATTTTAGAATCAATAAAAATTCTTCCCTACTATCAGTACTAGAGACTATTAATTCTATTGTTCAACTTGTGATTGTTAAAAGGGCTAAGAAATTTTTAAGTCAATATTTGATTTTAAGATACAAGTCTGACACCAATAAATTGCCACAGAGCCACACACCAATAAACCGGTAGTCACCAAAGCATTCTGGGCTCAGAACCTGCCATTAATCTCTTAAAGAGTAGATAAGAGTGATAACAAGATTTTCAGTACCGGAATGGACCTCCGAAAATTGGGCCCCAACTGTAGTGTGTTAGGAATGTGAAAACAGGTTGCTCTGTAAGATGAAATCAAATTTGTACATCCCCTAAGCATCAAAATGATTGTAGCCCAAGATAAGGATTTTGCATAAAAATTCCCCATAAGTAGACAGTTCAGATATTGGCAATTGTAAATTAAACATTTAATTAGATCACTGAAGTCCTTGCAGAAAGAGTGTGTACGTGCATTAGTAACAACAATGCTCCTCAACCTTTTTATCCCTGCGGACCGGTCAACATTTGATATTTTAACGTGGCACACTGAAGAGGGGCACTGATTGTTTATGTTAACATTTAAAATGTTTAATTTAATTGTATTTAAACATGCATCCAGAATAAAAGAGTTATACCAAAAAATGAATAGTGATTTCCATAAAAAAAAAGTGGCACAAACTCTAGAGAAATACACCACAGTAAATAAAATAGAAATAATACAAAGTTCCTCGTACAGCTCAGTACTATTTAATCCACAGACCAGTATCAGTCACCGGCCCAGGGGTTGGGTTACAAGGAAAAAAGGCACACATTCCTCTATTTTATGTAATTTTCCTATGCTGTGCAAAAGAGGTTTCCAGAGAGAAAAGACATTAACTCAACACAGCTAAGTCAAATGATTAAGGTTCAAAATCTATTCACTAAATAGCTCTAGTACACAATGTAAAAATATAGACTAGACAGTTACAATTCTTACAATTTATAACTATCATAAATTCAAATCTTAACATGATCCTAGCAGTTAATGTAAAAAAGGTTGATTCCTGACCGTAATCAGATTCTCAGCCACAATGGAAATTAAATTCTATCCTTCGAACAGTTTTTTCTAGCATGGCACAGCAGACCACAGTTTGTGCATTGCAAAACCAAAACAAATTAATTGACTTGTATTCTCTCAAAGTTCAGGAACAAATGCTCTTGAGACATTACAGTTGAATATAAAGTAGGGTCAATAGCAATAAAACAATTATTAAAAATTTTAAGTTTAAGAACTTTTGTAAAAAATCATCAAAGTAGGACTGACCAAATAAAATTATCTGTGAAAATCTTGGCTGAGGGTGAGAGACCCTAAAATCCATAAGAAAATTGGTCTTTTCAATTTCAGCAAAAATCACAGAGGAGAGGCAGAGATTCCCCTTTGCTCAATCTCCCTAATCCTAGAGATTCAAGCAGAGATGTTATAAGAAAATAGAGAAGACTTAATATACACCTTATTTTAAAAAGTAGGAAATACTTTATATATACCTTATTTCTCCAAAATGAAGAAAAATAATTATTTCTCCTTCTAAATGAGGAGAAGGAGAAAGGCAAAGAGTCTTGAAGGTGAGACTGGGCCAACAAAGATAAAACAATTTGTGCCAAGTGCAAGATCATACAAGCCAGGAACAGCTTCAGAAATCCACTGCAAGTTTTTTTCTTCTTAATATCACAAAAAGTAGTATTGACCTTAGAAGACTGGCATGAGAGAAGGGTACCAAACAGCATTGAAATTTAGTAATGTGACTCTAGAGAGTGAATATTGTTGTAAACAACATCTAACTTAGCTTGATCAAGAGACTCGTTGAGAGATAGGAGGAAGATAAAAGCCGATACATTTAGAAACTGAGCTCTTCTTGTGGATGAGTTAATTGTAAAAAAATGTGGGCTCTCCAAATGTTCCATTAAGTCACTTATCATGGGCAGCCTGCAAGCAGAGTAAGAGACGTTGTTGAGTATTCCACAATTAGGAGAATAAGTTCAGAAAGAGGATAGACATGTGTGTTCCTGGATGTTACATCTCCCTAAATTTTTGATTAATGTTAGTTTAGAATATTTGACAAGATTTTATTTACAGGTATCCAATTAAATTCTTACTCCTTCCAAAATTTTCCTTTTTAATTTTTGTTAGCAATGCATTATTTTTACAAAAGAAAATTCATTGACATTGAATAAACATTTCATAATATTACAACTGTAACAATTTGCTCCAATTTTTGTAAATTAGGCATGAAACAATTGCCCAGTACTCTTAGCTTTACATTGTGTGAACAAAATCTGTGTTAGAGAGTAAATTTATTAAATGTAAGATTGATTAATTATATATGAACTATCTAATAATATTGCTCTCAGATAGTGTCGAAAATACTTTTTCTTTTCATAGTACAGAATTCTTAAAAAATATATTATGCATTCCAGTTAAGATTTTGCAATTTGTATTGTCAATCCAGAGCAACATAATGAAATGTTGGCGACAGACCGTAATTCTAAATCAAGGTCAAAACACAAGAATCTTAGGAATCTGAATATTGTTATACATGAAACTAATGTCTTGAACCGTTATGATAGCTATCCAATTGTAAATACTGTACTAAATTATTTTTTATAGTAATTTATATAAATTATATTGCTGGCCTAATATTTGTAATACAAAAAAAATCACATTGGTATGATAAATTAGAAAATTTACATGGTTAGAGGAAGGAAAAGTTTCTTGAAATGGAAATCTTCATGTAAGATAACTTTAAGAAAAAACTATTAAAAAAGTATGGCTTTTTATCAATCGGATTTTTTTTTTTTTTTTTTTTTTTTTTGAACCTGAACCAATATGAAAATTTCTTAGCGAAAATTATTTATCCAAATAATTGTATGTGCCCAAAATCAATCCAGAATATGTCAACATACTTGATTAAAATTTATTTAAAGGGATTTTTTTGTTCATATTATTTTTAATTAAAATGTTATATTGAAAATAATGAACATCTCTAAATATTAGATAAAATTACATTTCATACAATCAAGTATACTTGATTGTTTTCATGTTTATTCAATTAAAAGCAAAGGAATATACTACATTAAAATTAGATTTTTTCTCATTAATACATGTACCTTCATTTCTTACCATCAAGAAATTTCTGAGTTATCTGGATAAATTTAATCTATAGATTTGAAATTTCATAAATAAATGTTGTGTGTTGTTGCTTATGCCACCTGATCGACAGTAACATCAGATCAAAGTCTACGAAATTCATCTCGGTTAAGGGCTGGATTTTTATGCCTATCTTTTGAGCACCATGCAGGTGACAGTACAATATAAATAAATGGATATAATGTTGTTGAAGCATTATAGTGCCTGGAGATCCATGATAAAATGATGTATGTATATGGGAATGATATAGCCACCATGTGACACTGTTGAGAAGAGAAAAAAGAATTTCAAACTGCCCACATGTCCCTAACAGACGATCCAAAAAATGACAATCACAGAGAAGGAGGGGGCTTTACCCTATTACATCGAAGAGAAACCATTCAAATGATCATGAATGAGTGGTCTTAGTTAAGGTAGTATGTGGAAAATTATTCACAAAGAATTGTACAAAGAGGAATCATTGCCTTGAGTTCCACGAATATACTCTTTTTCACACACAAAAAGCTGGTTCTTTTCGGGCAAGACGAAGAAGATTTTTTATGGCAACTACGGGAGAATCTTGAATCAATCAATACGATCCAGAGACCAAAGAGATGAGCAAGGAGAAGAGAAGGGCCTAATATGCCCTCAAGAAGGCTAAGGTGCACAAAGCTTTAGATATCATGTTGTCTGTTTTTGAGACTGTCGAAATGTCATCCAAACAGATTGCCTGGAGGAGGGACAAACCATCAAGTATTTATTACTCGACACAGCTGAATAAAATCATTTAAAATAGTCGAAAAATGGCATGGTATGATCACCATGGTATGATCGTCTTCATGCCGACAATGCATCAAGCTAGCTCCTCTAGAAGTGCGGTCGAAAAATCAAAGTGATGTAGCCATGAAAGTTTGCCGCATCTCCACATTCTACCGATCTTGAATCTAAAAGATATATTGTTACGTTGATCGGGGTCCGAGGATTTTATGCAAATCAATCGCAAAGAACAAAACAGTTCTTTAATAGCGATGGAAATTTATTGTCGAAAATCCAATCTTTAAAATATAGAATTCAGCAGCAATATTCGCAAAATAAATCTGACATAGAAGGTCTTTCACACCTTCAGCAGTCATCAGACAATTACCAGTGTCTAAAACACTCGTGTGTAAAAGATTATTCACAAGCAATTGCTCATTCAACAGCCGAAGTAATCACTAATCGCTCCAACGGTCAAAGAAACACTACTAGTCGCTAGTCAAAGCAATACTAACAAATCGCTAGTCAAAACAAGACTAACTGATTTTCGGCGAGCATCTCACTATTTATATAGGCTTTGCGAAAAATTCGAGAAAGATTCGCTTGCGTCATAGATCGTGAAATTAGTGGATTTCTACACTAATTTCTAGAAGATTCCAAAGGGATCCGAACTCCCCAACATGATCACCAACTCTCCAAAATAGTCACCAAGGCCGCCAACTTGGACGCCAAAAATGATACTAACTTGTCTCTATCACCAAGTTCCCATTAAACCGCCATTATAACGTAAGGGACGGTGTTGTTTGCGAATATTACAATTTTAACAAAAATTAAATATTACATAGAGCAACATAAATACAATACACATTCAAACACACATTTACACAAAATTCGCAACAATATAATTTCCAGATCTCCAAATAGTATTGTGGAGTCGAAGGTCTGATAATGCAAGTGCCGTCATTCATGAGGTGGAACAATTTGTGGCATAATCAGAGCATATTGTGCCAAAAACTATTGTCATCGTTGAGTTCTGCACCGACGGCTTTCGAAAGATAAAGAACCGCTGTGAGAAATATATAGCTGTGTATGGTGACTATGCAGAGAAATCTTGATAATAAATAAAGTTTTCATCTCGATTGTAATTAATAATTAAAACTTTGCTTTTAATATTACTTCATACATGTTGACTTAGAACAAGGGTATTAAAACTTTTTTTTCCGCCGGTCCACATACATTTAACAACTATTTTATGCAGACCGCAACGTGAGGATTAAAGGGGGAGGGGGACTCTATAAGATTAAGGACATTTAAAATGTGGAAAATTGTTCAAAATATATTAAAACTCATAATTTTTTTTAACTATATCAAACTCAACTTACACAAAATATGTTTTATGCATTTTTTACCCAGTTATGGGGTAATTTCGATTTCCTTTCATCAATGATCACAAGCATTCTACTGTCATAAAAACAAAGGTGCTATACACTTTTGATTTTTCCTTTAGACAAAGCCTCACTTATTCAACTCCTACTATTAACTCACACTCTCTATATATTTATTTATCTTGGAGGAATTTTCGATCGTTAATAAAATACATTTTAAAGCGCTCAATTGAGCTGAAGTTTTATATACATGATTAATTTAGATGACAATACAAAAATGTAATTATAATTAATAAAAATTAATTGATTAAAACTAATTATTTAAAGAATTACAAATACAGCCACGTTGTCACCATTTTTGGCGAGTTAGCGACCCTTTTGGCGGCTTGTGCCAAAACTTGAAAATGTTTTTTTCTCACGTTTTAAAGCATTCAGTTGAGTTGAAATTTTATATACACGATTGTTTTGCATGACAATACGAAACATTAATGATAATTAATAAAAATTAATTACCACTTAATGTAGTGATTCCGTCATATGTATATACATATTTATATTAATTGTAACTATTTAATAAAAAGCTAAAATAAAATTTTGTTTTGTAAATCTAGGAATTGACTTAAATTATTTTTTTATATTACTTGTTTTTATATCAGTTCTTAATTTATCAAATGCAGAATTGCGGTAAATGGTTTTTAGTTAACTCCAAACTGAAATCACGCAAGTATTATATTGTTACGTAGATCCGGGTTCGTGGATTTTGTGCAAAACAATCACTAAGAAAATAAACAGTTCTTTAAGAGCGATGTGAATTTATTATGGAAAATCCAATCCTTTAAATACAGGATTCAGCAGCAGTATTCACAGGGTAAATATCCGAAGGTCTTCACACTTTCAACAGAAATCAAACACAATCACCAGTGTTTAAAATTACACGCAAGTAAAGATTATTCACAAGCACAGACGAGCTAATCACTAGTCAAAACAATCCTCACTACTCGCTGGCTTAATCAAGACTTCTCGCCGTACCGGCGAGCATCTTTTTATAGGTGCGAAAGAAACTTCCAGAAATATAACCTCTCGTGTCATTGAACATGACATTAGTGGAGAGATCTACTTTCTAGAAGATTCAGAGGGTTCCGAACTCGCCAACATGGTCGCCAATTATGCCAAAATGGTCGCCAAAGTCGCCAACTTGCTCGCCAAAAATGATACCAACTTGGCTCTACCGCCAAGATTTCGCCAAGTTCTCATTGAATCGCCATTATAACGTAAAGGGGGGAATTGCTTGTGAATAGTACAATTTTAACATGAAATAAATATAACAGAGTAATATAAATGCATTAAACACACAAATACAAATTATTTACACGAAATTCGTAACACTGCCACCTCCTCAAAGACTGCACGTCCCAGGCAGTACAATCCCTGAGTAAGAGGAATCTATTTACAGACAGAAACTATTCTTTATAATAATCAAATGTAACGTAACCAGTACTGAACAGCACATACAAAGAAAATAAATTCAAAATACAAAAATAAATTACAATACTATAATAAAACTAAGGAGATTGAAAAGAGAAATAATTTACATTATTTACAAAATAATTAATGACCATGGTCTGAACTTAAGGATCTTATTCATCTTGGCCAAGATAAGGGGCTAGCCTATTGTAATGTATTACCTTCGGTTTTGAGTGTGGTGATTTCTGTATACGCACCACAACGTCATTCAGTCTTTTTAGGACTGTGTAAGGACCTTCCCAGTTGGTCTGCAGCTTCGGAGAGAGTCCTTTGCGACATTTCGGATTCCATAACCACACTTTGTCGTCTTCGTGGAAGTCGCGTCCGGTTGCTCTTGCGTCGTATCGGGTCCTCATCTTCTCGGAAGCCATGCCGATTCTTTCCCTAGCCAGATGATGCATTTCCTCCATCCATGCCTGGAGTTTCTCTATGTACTCCTCAGGCGTCAGGGGTGCATCTGGTGACCGGCTGAACAGAAGATCTGCAGGCAGACAAAGATCACATCCAAAGAGCATCTGGGATGGGGAATAACCGGTGGTCTCATGAACGGCACTCCTGTAGGCGAGCATAAAAAAGGGCAGCTTCTTGTCCCAGTCCTGTTGATTACTGGATACCAGGAGAGAGAGGCTGTTCAGAATGGTCCGATTGAACCTCTCTACTATGCCGTCAAACTGAGGATGCAAAGCTGTTGTTCTGGTTTTGTCGATGGCGAGTATTTCACACAGTCTCTTGCAAACTGCAGAATCGAAGTTTCTCCCTTGATCGGAGTGCAGTTGTAGAGGGACCTGGAATCGTGAGTTCCAGTGTTGAGCTAGAGCCTCTGCAACAGTCGAGGCCTCTTGGTCGGGAATAGGATATATAGGCTTCAGGCCACTTAGTGAAGTAGCCCATCACCACCAGGATGTTGTTGCCATCTGATGATTTCGGAAGTGGGCCTAGGATGTCAAAAGCTATTTGTTTGAAAGGCTCTCCCACATTATACAGCTGCAGTCTTCCCCTGGTGCGTTTTCTGGGACCTTTGCGTGCAGCACAGGGATCACATGCGACAACACTTTTCCACGTAACTCCGCACATTGTTCCAGTAGAAGCGTTCATGAACTTTTTGTAAGGTCTTCATAACACCAAAATGACCTCCAGTTGTACTACCATGGAGTTCCTTAAGGACTGTTGAAACTCTTGTCTTTGGGAGTATTAATTGCCACCTGAATGTTTTTTCCGTCGTCAGACTCCCATTTCCTATATGAAACACCGTTTCTCAGATGGAGAGAGTCCCAAAGAGCCCAGTAACGCTTCGTTGTACGATGGAAAGGAGCGATGTCTTGCCAGCTGGGTTTTTCGTCAGACAACTCTTTGAATTATATGATTGGTTTTATTTCAGGATCGGCCAGTTGATCTTTTCGGATGCTCTCATCATTCCACGGGTCCAATGCCGATGTTGATGGCGTAGTAACTTGGCGAACTATTAGATCTTTTACGAAAAATTTCTTTCCTACTCTCGAGCAGTGGTATTTCCTGTTCTCCGGGCAAGGTTTTCTCAAAGGGACGTCTCCAATTGTATCTGCTGATCTTTTTCGATGGCTACACACTTTGTTTGACTCGATTATACTAGTACGACAAAGATCTTCTAATTTACTCGAGGGCAGTTACTTTTTACATGCCCGGTTCTACCGCATCCCCAGCACTTGATGTTGCGATCTTCTTTATTTATTCGAGGGCAGCTGCTTCTCAGTTACCCTGCTCCACCGCACCCCCAACAAGTGATTCCACGTCTCCTCAGTTTCTGACGTTGAGCCATTAAATCTTGAATTTTATCTCTCAGTTTCTCAATCTCCTTTATCCATGGAGATTCACAGGGGGCATCTGCATTCATTCTAGTTCCTCGGATGAAATGGAGGTCTCTGCAACTGGCTTCATTGGCCTCCAATTTCAGGGCATATAACAAGGCAGATTTAAGATCTTGGACATCTGCCATTCTTGCAGCCTTCTGGATTTGCTCATCCTTCAATCCATCCACGAAGTATTGCAAAAAGATTACTTCTCGCACAGTTGCTGGGTTGTCGGAAAAAGGCAAGTTGGCGAGCCTTTCTGCTTCTGAGGCATACTCCTGCTAGCTTTCTCCGGTTTTCTGGAGTCTTGTTTTCATCTGCAGACGTGCATATTCCTTGAAGTATTTCTAGCAGAACCGAAGATCCAGAGCGTTACACAAGGAGTTCAAATTCAGTCGTTCTGTGTCGGGAAGAGTCTGCAGTATTTCAGCGGCTTCTCCTCTAAGGGATGCTGCTAGCTGCCATGCTTTTGCCCCTTCAGTCCATCGATTGGCTTCAGAAATTATAGAAAATTGTGTCTTGTATACTTCCCAGTTCGTTTTCCGTCATAGTTCGACAGTTTCACTGGTCCTGTACAAGCAGTTACAGGCACTGGAGAAGCAAGCACAGTCTCTAGAAAGGCAGACACAGGCTTGCTTTTGTTCTCTTTTCCACCAGCTAGAAGTTTCTTCTCAAGATTCTCCATTCGCTGTGATATAAGGCTAAAATTTTCAGCCACTCCTTCAATTCTTTCCTCAACTTGCTCCTTAACCTTTTCTATTTCCTTTCCCATTTTCTCTTCAACTAATGCGATCTCTTCTTTCATTTTTCCAGCTATTCTGTTTTCCACACTGTTTATTTTCTCTTCTAAGAATTCTTCAGTTCTTGACATCTCTGCACATTTTCTAGACCTTTCTGCATTTCTTGCTTAGTCTCTTCTTGGCCTTCCTCCATTCTCTCCTTTAACTCATTCTTAATTTCTTCCTGGATATTTTTCAAGGCATTGATGCCTTCCAACACAACCTTCAGTTGCTCATCCATCGCTCTTGTTATTGGCATAAAATCCCACTTCTGACACCATACTGTTACGTAGATCCGGGTTCGTGGATTTTATGCAAAACAACCACTAAGAAAATAAACAGTTCTTTAAGGTATGTGACTACCTTCGGAGCACTTTTTTTGAAATATATAAAATTTCAATTAAATAAACCTTTTTTTATTTGAAATGGGACATAAAAGTAAGAATTCCAATACAGTTCTTACAAAGTTAAAAGTAATTTTGGAAATATTGGGAATTTTGAGTGAAATTTTAGTGAAAAATTGCAGTAAGGATTGTATTGAAAATTCTAATTAATATATTCTTATAATATTTATACAGTACATAAATGACATCATCTGTGTTGATAGCTATAAAATTTGAGATATGTCAATTTTTATGCAAAAACTCAATTTTTTACAAAACGCTAATGTTATTTTCTCACAAAAAGTGCAATAAAATAAATAAATATACACACAGAGATTAGATTATAGTCTAGAATACAGATAACACTAAATAAAACATTTTCTAAAAATTTCAAGTCAATATCTTAAAAAGAAATTCTGTAGTGAACTGTACCGTGAAGAAAAAAATTGAAAAACATAGTTTTTAAGGAAATGCATTTAAAGATTTTAATACATGAAAAAATTTCTACTAAAAAAACTCACTATATTTATAGCTCAAGCTCTTTTTAGCTTCATGTAAAGCTGATTTGACCTTTATTTTACCCTTTTGTTGTTTTCTGGAGAGTTTTGTAGACTATAACAATTTTTTGTTTTTAGCGAAATTTTGGTGAAAAATTGCAGTTACGACAAATCTTGTACACAAAATTCTAATAAAAGTATTTAAATAATATTTATAAAGTACATAAACAACATCTTTATCTGTGATAGGAATAAAAAAAAATTGTAATGTTTTTGAAAGTTTTTTTTTAAATATGCCAAATTTTATGCAAAAACTCAAATTTTTAAAAAATTAATGCTTTTTCTTTCATAAAAAAGCAATAAAGTACATAAATATATACACAGAGATTAGATTTTGATTCATAACACAGATATAACTATATAAAACATGTTCTGAAAATTTAGATTTAGTATCTTAACAATATTTTGTGTAGTGAGCTTTATCGTGAATAAAAATATTTAATAACAGTTTCTCGTAAAACACATTTAATAATTTTAACTCAAAATAATTACTTTTCTACTCACTAAACATTTTCAAAACTCCCCATATTTATAGCTTAAGCCCTCTTTAGCTTCATTTTTAGCTAATTTGGACTTTTTCTTGGCTTTGTTTTTTTCTGGAGTTTTGTTGAGGGTAATGACTGGCGTTTCGATTTTTGAATTCTCTCCTTGTCAATTCCCATATAGTTTTTAAGTGTCGTTGGATCAATTCCTATACCTAAATAATTAAATACCAGGCAATAGCCCTAAATAACCCGAATTATATAAGAGGACAGCCATGTATGAACCCAAAAACAAAGTTTTTTTATGAACAAAAATTTCTTTCGGCAAAACAGACCACAATACATTATTAAAGCTTTCATTATTATTTTGAGTCTTGGCATGGATGCATTTTTAGTAACTCCTTATCACAGAGTGCTAAATAAGTAGGCTTTATCACTTTAATCACGTACTTTGAAAGGCCTGCTGTTTTGTCCACATATACTTTGCCATCACTTAATGCTTGTTTATATTTGCACCAGCTGTCTTTCCCTGTTGGACATTGCCCATGCATGGGATTTTGATTGCTAGAGCAGCAGTGAAAGAAGGCAGCTATTACAGCAGATTGCATTTTTTCGAGGCATCAACATTGCTGCGGATGGCAATCCCATAATAGTTCTGCAGTTTATCGATAAATTTATCAGTTAATTTCCCCTTCCCACAAGTCCTTTGGTGTTCTTTTTTAGTTTCCTTAAATGTGAGCCTACTCTTTTTTGTATATGCCCTATACATTCAAGTTTTGTGACACTGTTTTCACCATATATATCCTTCACTTGTAAAAAGCCCTTGGAATCACCATCACCATAGTACTCGGTGTATTGCAGGTCTCGTTTGATTAGTGACCTTTCAAAAATTCTAAAAGCTCCAACAGCTTCCATGTTTTCAGAGGGTCCGTTATAATTTGAACATACATGCTCACGTTTCACATTCAATTCACACATTTTACAATACTGAGTCATTACTTCCAGATCTAAAATTTTTCCCGTATCAATGGAAATAACTGAAACGCAGCCATTAAGTGACATATGGCCTCTCCGCTGCCATGAGCCATCTACCGAAACACCACAAGTTGTACTTTTTTTTAAATTTTGCACTTCTTTAGATGCAGCTTTCATATTTTCTTCAGAACATAACTGTATTGCTTCCAGCAGTTTGAGTTCATGAGCTCTGAAGGTATTTTTAGAAATGCATGGCAAATTTAAAGTGCATAACAACTTCTTACCAGCTGTGAATCCTCTGCCAATCAATCTCAATCCAAATACCAATAAAGTATTCAGAGATAATTTCTTATTTTCTTTAGGAGTAGAAGTAAAGCCAGTCATGAACCCACAACTGCAAGCCACACACAAATTAGAGCAAAGTCCTTCCTTAGAATCTTCTGCCAGTTTCAATCCAGTTGCATAACATTCGGACAACACAAGATTGAAATAATTCCCATCAAAGCTTGGAAATTAATAATTCTATTTCCTGTAGAACCATGAAATTCAGGTTCAGGCACATGAAAACTGTCAAAAGTGCTCAATTTCGCTTCACTTGCAGACGTACTATTATTACTGTTAAGTGCTAACTTAGTAAACCTATTAACATAAAATTTTCTCTTTCTAGATACTTTCCATCTAGCTTTCGGCATTTTGAAATTACTCACAATCAAATAAAACGTTAAAATTAAATGAAAATTAATGAATTAACTGAAAAATTATCAAAAGTAAGTAATAATTAAGAAGAACGCTTTAGAATGAACAATGTAAACAAACTATAAACGATATTATTATTGCCATTCAGTAAAACAAGCTTGAATTAAAAAAAAACAGTTGCAAGATTAAAAAAATAAGTAACGGATACTTAATAAATAAGTAAAGGATACGTTTATCTATATTTACCGTAAATATTAGATATTTATATATTGCTTAAAAGTCACGAAAAAGACGTTCAAACTTTTTGTTTACATTTTTGTCTCTTTAAACACCCATTTCCGGTTTTGAAAATTCCATTTCCGGTTTACTAAATAAGCTATAACTTAGCTTCTAAATATCGTAGGAACTAAAATAAAGTATTTTTGGAATCTTAAGCGTATGGGCTATAATATAAAAACATAAAAAAAATTTCGAAAATTTTCTCCAAACCGAGGATTTTGGGGTAGTCACATACCTTAAGAGCGATGTGAATTTATTATGGAAAATCCAATCCTTTAAATACAGGATTCAGCAGCAGTATTCACAGGGTAAATATCCGAAGGTCTTCACACCTTCAACAGAAATCAAACACAATCACCAGTGTTTAAAATTACACGTAAATAAAGATTATTCACAAGCACAGCCGAGCTAATCACTAGTCAAAACAATCCTCACTACTCGCTGGCTTAATCAAGACCGGCGAGCATCTTTTTATAGGTGCGAAAGAAACTTCCAGAAATATAACCTCTCGTGTCATTGAACGTGACACTAGTGGAAAGATCTACAACTTTCTAGAAGATTCCAGAGGCTTCCGAACTCCCCAACATGGTCGCCAATGCCGCCAAAAATGGTACCAACTTGGCTCTACCGTAAAGATTTCGCCAAGTTCTCATTGAAGCGCCATTATAACGTAAGGCTTGTCATTGCATGTGAATAGTACAATTTTAACATGAAATAAATATAACAGAGTAATATAAATGCATTAAACACACAAATACAAATTATTTACACTATTTATACAAAATTCGTAACACTATTTTTAAAATTAGTTCAGACATATTAGTGCATTTTTGCTTAAAATTTATTCAAATACTTTTTGATTTTACTGAGAAAATATCTGAACAAATATCTGAATTTATCAAAGAATACATCGGAAGCATGTATGAAACACTGACAATTTCTGTACCAATTGATATGTTTATCCTCAACAAATTCATATGTTTATCTATGTATATAATGTAAAAAATTGTATTGGATGCTTTTTTTACTTCTGTATTTTGTGACATTACCACTGACAAAATCATTTGTTATTGTTGCAAAGATTATTTTAAGCAGGCCAATTTATCTCTGCTTGAAAGAGATTCTCATGAAGAAGAGCCATTGAAAGATTTGTGCTTAGATTTAGTGACAAGCAAAATGATATTTTTTAAATACAACATTTTCAAGACAAACTAAACAAGTCGTTAAACCATATTTTTTTTTCTCTAGAAAATAGTCAAAATCTTATCTTCTTGAAGCAACAAATATGCTTTAGATATTTTTTGCTTCGAAGACATTAGGGTTAATTAAAAATTAGTTTCAACCCACTCCATGGTTATTTATTATTACTAAACATTAAAATTACAAAAAAAAAGTTATCTCCCAATTCATATCAGTATAACATCGAATAACAAAACTGATATATTTGATTGATAGAATTTCTCACTAAATTTTTCATGCATTTTTAAAAAATTAAATTTGTTAATGCAACGGACCATGAACAAGACACTCAAAAAAGGTCTGGTAGGCCGCAAGTTGAATATCATTGAATTAGAAGGGAAAAGCAAATATTTTACCTGTAGTGGTTTCTAAATTATATATATATGTTTTTGTTACTATTTAAAATAACACATTCAAAACTTCAATTGATTTTTTTTTATTAGAATATATTTTCACAAAAAGAAAATTAACATTACATGAGAAACAATCATGCAACAGGAACAATATTTTTGTTTGTTTTTCGACTTGAAATTTATTTCCGATTTAATTTAAAATCAATACTCTTAGAAACTACAGATATCAGAATTTTGGTCAGAATTGAGAATCACACCTAAAATAAGATTTTAAAAATGTCACGCTTCAGAATTCAAATTAAATCTTTATGTACATTAAAAAGTCAATTATTTATGTGTAATGGACCCAGATAATTAAATAACACAATTGCTGGGATTACAAACAAGCAGTTCTACACTTTTTCATGGAAAAGTAATTCATTTTCAAAGGGACCACTAAGAAGGACAGCGTTCTTGGAAAAATCGCAACATTACAAGCCTCTAACTATTGTGAATAAGTAAATGATTATTTAAACTATCACAAAGAGAAAAGTATTTTCCACAGATTTCACAATCCTAAGGCTTTTCATAGGTATGAATTACAATATGCTTTACCAAATTACTTTTCTGTGAAAATTCCTTGTTACAAATTTCACAAACATAAGATTTGTCATTAGTATGAATTAGCATATGTTTTCTTAAATTACTTTTATCAGAGAATGCCTTGTTGCAAATTTCACAAATATAAGGCTTTTCATTGGTATGAATTAGCATATGTTTTCCCAAGTTACCTTTCTGGGAAAATCTTTTGTTACAAATTTCACAAACGTAAGGCTTTTCATTGGTATGAATTAGCATATGTTGTTCTAAATTGCTTTTCTGAGAGAATGCCTTGTTGCAAATTTCACAAACATAAGGCTTTTCATTGGTGTGAATTAGCATATGTTTTCTCAAGTGATCTTTACGAGAGAATGCCTTGTTACAAATTTCACAAACATAACTCTTTTCATTAGTATGAATACGCATATGTTTTAATATAGAGTAGAAAGATTTGTTGCAGATTTCACAAAAGGAGGACTTGTCTTTGCTATGAATACGCAAATGCTTTTTTAAACTGCTGTTTTGAGAGAACGCCTTATTGCAGACTTCACAAACAAAACTTTTTTCCATAGTGTGTAACACTGAATGATGTTTTAACTTATAATTTTCAGAGAAGGCCTTCTTGCAGATTTCACAAACATAAGGCTTTTCATTCTTATGAATTAACATATGCGGTCGCAAATTACTTTTATGAGAAAATATCTTGTTACAAATTTCACAAACATAAGGCTTTTCATTTGTATGAATATGCATGTGTTCTAATATACAGTAGAAAGATTTGTTGCAGATTTCACAAAAAGAGGATTTGTCCTTGCTATGAATACGCAAATGTTTTTTTAAACTGCTGTTTTGAGAGAACGCCTTATTACAGACATCACAAACAAAACTTTTTTCCATGGTGTGTAACAGCAAATGACGGTTTAACTTTGAATTTTCAGAGAAGGCCTTCTTGCAGATTTCAGAAACATAAGGCTTATTATTGGTGTGAATACGTAAATGTCTTCTTATATCACAACTTTGGAAGAAAAATTCTTACAAATTTCATAAATGTAAGATTTTTCTTTTGTATTAACATGCAAATGTTTTCTTAGATTATAAAACGAACTTTTTCAGATTTCACATAAAGGCTTTTTCTAGGTATGAGTTAGTAAAGGCATCTTTTAACTTCTACTTTGAGTATACACACACACTTTGTCACACATTTCACAAAACATACTTTGTACAAGTAGTGTGCAGAAGCAGATGATGTTTCAAGTTAGAACAAATGAAGAATGCATTTTTTGCAGGCTACACAAACATAAGGATGCACATGTGTTCGTAATGAGCTATAAACAAAGGACTTCTTGCAGATATAAAAAATTAAACGCATATTTTTTCTTAAATTTCCTCTACAAGAGAATGGCTTCTCGGAAACTTCACAAATAAAAAGTTTTTTATTAATATGTATAAGTAAATGATAATTTAGAATCTAATTACGAGAGAATCTCTTGCTACAAATTTCATAACTAGAAGACTTTTCTTTGGTGTTAGTATATGCATATTCATCTACTACGAAGAGAAAAGGCCTTGTTGCACTCCTGACTTGCATAGTAAGATTACTTTTAACCATTTGTATGGGGGATATATTCTGATTAAAATACTGAACACACAAAAAGAGTTTCTTCTACTTGAAAATCAGATGCGTTAAATGAAATTCATTTGTACTTTAGAATTGTGCAAGAAATGAAAAATTGCCATAAATTTCTCCTTTCTGGGTTCTCTGAAGAGTGATCCGTTTTGAAAAATGCTAGTGTTGATTTTGCTGGAAATATACAATACATTTAATTAACAGTTATTCAAATAAAATTCAAACTACAATTTACAACAAAAAAAAAAAAAAGAAGATTAGCTAATTACAAACAAACAGAAAGAGTTAAGATAAGTAGAACATGATGGATACATGATTATCTTTTAAAATGGCAATTGCTGTTACTTGTCCGCTTCACTGGGCATTTCTTAATGTTGCATGAATATATACCATTTATATAGATATGTATGTGTATATATAAATGTTGATATCTAAGTCCTATCATTAAGCATTTGAGATTTTATTAAAAAACTCTAAAAAAACTTTTAACTCTTATCTCTTGGTTTTAAAAAAAAACAGTAATTATATATATATATATATATATATATATATATATATATATATATATATATATGAATTATATCTAAAACTCAAGAAGAATTATCTTCTACACTCCAGTCCCCCGCTACACCGCGGATTTTCGCAAAACCTATTTTTACTGGATGTCTACTTTACAAAATATGCTTGTGATATATGAAGTCTGAATCTAATAGTTCAAAAATGGAATATTTTTTAAACAATAAGCCCTGAAACCCACTTTGAGAGTCGATTTCCGTGCAGACCATTCTTAGCATCCAACAAACGAAACTACGATACCAAATTTCATTACTGTAGGTTTAGAAGTTGAAGAAAGATAATATTTTTTTAACAATATGTCCCAGTATTCCTCCCCCCTTTGAGAGTTGATTTATGTAAAATCCGTTCTCTTAGCGGACCTCTATTCAACAAAAGAAACATGCTTGCCAAATTTTAAGTAAGTGTGTCTAAAATTTCAAAAACACGAATATTTATCTATGTCTCTTAACCACTCTCAACGTCCCCCCACACAAATACTTTTGGAGGACAATTTTCGCAAAGCCTGTTCTTAGAGAAACTTAGTCCATGAAAGGAACATGCACACCAAATTTCCAGTCTGTAGGTCTCATAATTCTAAAACAGTAGTATATTTATCTCCAATGCTCCTTCACCCTTAGCATCCCCCGTTATCATTCAAGTTTCACAAAACCCATTATGTAGCAGGCCTTTACTTTATTATAAGAACCTGTCCACACCAAATTTCAAATCTGCAGTTCTCAAAGTTCAAAAACGGAAATATAACGGACTATCACGTCCTTCAACCTTCACAAACACCTTTGGGAATCGATTTTCCCAAAACTCTTTTTGTAGCGAATCTATTCTATATAACGCACATGCCTGCCAAATTTCATGTCTGTAGGTCTTATAGCTCAAAAACAGTAACCTGTCTGCCAAATTTCAAGTCTGGAGGTCTAACAGTTCAAAAGAGAGAATAGATTTATTCGTGTGTAGCTTCTGAGTTATCATGAGTGAGTGAGTCACTTTTCTCCTTTTATATATGTATAGATTTCATTGAGTCTGTGTTATGTTTTACACAAAAGTGAAAGCATATGGTTAAAAAAAGGGTGCCAGGGTTAAATGTTGTGGGTTTCAATGAACATGTAACTTGAAATCAGAAAGAAAGTTATTCTGCCTTGCAATTTGAAATATTGGTCTATATATAAATATATATATATAATGACAAAGATAAATACTTAAATGGCAATTGCTAAATTTTACGACATAAAATTGTTCAGTAACAGAACTGCAAAGCAACAAAAAGGCTTGTATTGATGGGGGTTTTCCTTAAATTTTGAACTATGATCAAATGACGAGGATGGCACATGAGCTGGTACCCGATTTTCCAATTTCTACATTACATTGAGCCTTTGAGTTTAACAAACACATCAACTTTTCTACACAATAAATCTTCAGAATCATCAGAACTCAAAGCCATATGTCTCTACAAAAATAAGGTAGACGCAATTTCAAGACCATTAACACTTGGTTACGTGCATCACTGAATGAACTGATCAAATCCCAAGGCCTAAAATCTTCGTAAAAGCTTTTGGGTAAGTTACTCTATGGATATCAGTTACAAAATATTGCTTTAGATAAGAAACATTTAATAAAAACTTCGTTTTCTTATTTTTTTTTAATTTATGACTACAGAAAAGGAATGGAAATGCAATGTAACTTTCTTGATCAGTTAAATGAGGAAAAGAAAATAATCGATGCTTGAGAAATACATAGATTATTAATTATAAATAACTGTTCAATAATAAACTAAATTTGTTTGAATATGAGAACAAAGAGCACTTATTCAATATCCACCAATTTATGATAACTTGAAAATACATCAGTTGTTTGTAAATTCACTTGTTTCTCCAACATCAGACATATTTACTAAAAGAACATGTAATTCATTGTTCAATTAATAAAATTGGTTCATTTGTCGAATCGGCCGCCTCTTGCGACAATTGTTTTCTCGCTAAATCGATACATGCGCCAAATCTGGTAATCCTTTTGAATTTGTTTTCCAGTAAAGAAGAAGTTTTTGGCGAAATTTTGCGCATGCGCAGTATATTTCTTCAATTTTTACAGTTTTTCAAGATATTGCGGCAAGTTAGCGCATGCGTAATTCATTTCTTTAATATTAACAGTTTAATTTTTCAACGAATGCTTTTTCGCGCATGGGCAGAAAGTTTTTATTACTTTAAAAATTAACGATTCTTAATTTCTGCACGCGTGCAGTTTTTTTTTTTAATAACGGCCTTTAATTGAGGAAACTAATTATTTCTCTTGCTCCGGTTAGGTCAGTCAGATGTTTTCGTTTCTTCGTTTTGGAAATTATTTTTACATGTAATATTTTTATTTCTTTCTCTACATAAATTTCAACAGATTGCCAAGATGTCCAGGGATGCTATTAGAATTAATTTGAATGAATGCATGCAAAAGTATGATGAGTACTAGCTGCATGGCCCGGCGTTGCCGGGCTGTCTCTACTTTTGTAAATTTTCACTTCCTTTCACAAAATCAGAACTTCTCTCTAATACTCTTTTTCAAAATAACTCCCCCTCTCCACCGCTTAGCCCGGCGTTGCTAGGGCTTTCTCTTTTCATCGTGACACCAACATTTATGTGTGTGTGTTTGCACGCGCACAATGTGAGTGATTTCTAAAATTGTAACAAAAAATTTCCCTTTTTTAAATAGCTGCATGGCCCGGCGTTGCACGGGCTATCTCTACTGTTATAAATTTTCTCTTTCACAAAATCAGAACTTCTAATACTCATTTTCAAAATGACCCCCCCTTCCACCGCTTAGCCCAGCGTTGCTAGGGCTTTCTTTTTTCCTCGTGACACCAACATTTCTGTGTGTGTGTGTTTGTACGCGCACAATGTGAGTGATTTCCAAAATTATGTCAAAAAATTTCCCTTTTTCGAAATTTGTTCCATTCCACTTATTTTTAATTTAAGACAGGTTTCTTTCCCCTCTCTATAGCCCAAACACAGTTTTTTTAGTGTAAAATTATTGTTCTATCTCCCCCTCCTTCTCACAGATAAGATATAGCTTCAAATTTCGATGTATGACTTATAAAAAAAAATATTGCGTTAGAATTAAAAAATTATTAATGTGAAGCAATAAAAAGAAAACGATTTCTGATGCTAAGAGTAAAAAAAAAAACGTTCATCATTTTTTGATAATAGTTAACTTCCAAGAATATAAAATAATAAAATAGATTTCAGATTTTCCTGAATCAATCAATCGTTATATATAGTTAGCTTAAAGATGTCTCTAAAATGTATTTTGATCCAAAATAGACGATATACTTTTTAATTAACAAAGAATTCATTTCGTAATGAAACAATAAAAATAATCCTTTTAAAAAACATATATATATTTATTAAAATCAAATTTCTATAAGTAATAAATGAAAGAAAAATTAACAGAATAGCTTTAGAAAACATTGCTTTTTTCTGAACGTGTGTGTGTGATTAGACATATAAATATAAAAGTAAAAAAAAAACAGTGTGGGAGAAAGCCTATATATATATATATATATATATATATATATATATATATATATATATATATATATATATATATATATATACAGTCGACTCTCGATAATTCGAACTTTCGATAATACGAACCTCTCGCTAATTCGAAGTATTTGCTCAACCCCTAGAAAAACTCTAGATATTTCGAACTAAAACCATACGTTTTGGTACTCTCAATATTTCGAAGTAAAATTTGTGACTGGCCAGACTACAACACGCGATAATTCGAAGTTATCCTATAAAACTCTCGATAATTCGAACCTTCAATATTATGAAGTTAGATTCACTTCCTGTACCTAATTATCTCACGAGCGGTTTTTTTTTACTGAACTTATTTTCAGTTCAAATTGTGCATGTTGATAGAATAACTATACTTTGTTTATTATATTTCCGGTATTTGCTAAGCAGAATGTTGATTTATTCCTAAGCCATCTGTTTTTTTCTTTTTCCGTTGATACCCAAGCTAGATGGATAAGGGAAACACTGTTCTCTTTTTTTTATTCACTCAGCTGTAATGAGTGATGCTTCCTTTTACAAGTATTGCACAATAATTTTGATTTGCGTTGAGATTTTATTTATTACTAATAATGAGTCACATTTAAACAGATATATATTTTTTTAAATAAAGCACTCGAACTACATCCAAGATAATTCAGCAGAATCGTTTTATGGCAGAGGATTGAAAGTGAGAAATAAAACCTTTATATAAAAATGTACGAGGCAAAGACAGGAGAAACAGGGATTTAACTTTATTCTATTATTTTTTTAAAAAAAGAGCGGTAATGTGCCACTAAGAATTGCTCCACGTGCCATAGTTGTCGATCCCTGCTATTAAGTATACAGCGTAGCTGAGTGTGAACTGTGAATACGCCTCGTGTTCGTTTTAGATGTTCCAAATTTTAAATTAAAAATATTATTTTACTAAAGTTGTGGCGATTTGCGTTTCCTACCTGTTAATTTCGATAAACCTTAGGCCATTACTTTACACTTCACCTTAGTGTCGACTTATCACGCGAAAGGAACGACATGTCTTCTTTTAAAAAGTACAAGTGCTTAACAATTTCTGAAAAGAAAAAGGTGATAGAGTCAGTTGAAGAAGGTCAGAGGAAGGTCGATGTAGCCAAAGCATTTGAAATCCCACTGAGCTCACTCTCCACTATTCTGAAGAATAAAGAGAAAATCTTTAGTGCATCTTCGAGTAGAGTGAGAAAACGTGTTAGTAAATGTAATTTTCCACGCCTTGAACAGTGTTTAGTTTCATGGATGAGACAGTGTCGAGGACAGAATATTCCCATGGGTGGCTCTTTATTGAAGGAAAAGGCTAAAGCATTCGCCAAAGAATTAGGAATCGAGTTTTTAGCCAGCGAGGGATGGCTTACAAATTTTAAGAAAAGGAATGGGATAGTCTTCAAAAAAATGTGCGGGGAAAGCTCAAGTGTTGACATTAACGTTTGTTCTAAGTGGCAGAACTCGCTTTCGGATCTAATAAAGGAGTTCGAACCACGGAACCACATTTTCAACACGGATGAAACCGGACTCTTTATCAAGTGTTTGCCAGAAAAAACATTTACATTCAAAAAAGAAAAATGCCATGGAGAAAAACATAGCAAGGAAAGGTTAACTATTTTACTGACTGTAAACATGGACGGCTCAGAAAAGATTACTCCTCTCGTCATAGGAAAATCTGCAAAACCTCGGTGTTTCAAGGGTATAAACTCGTTCCCTATCAAATACCGCTCAAACAAGAAGGCATGGATGACCACCGAATTCTTTAATGAATGGTTGGTCTCACTGAACTCTGATATGAAAGAGAAAAACTACATATTCTCTTATTTTTAGACAACTGTACTGTGCACAATAACGCACCACCTTTATCAAATGTGAAGCTTCAATTTTTCCCTCCAAAATCAACCTCAAAACTTCAGCCACTCGACCAGGGCATCATACATAATTTTAAAACTTTTTATCGGCATGAAGTTGTTAAAAGCGTTTTGGATAACCTCTAAAATCAGCAGCATGTAACTACTATTTCTATTTTAACAGCTTTGATCATGATTGACAAGGCTTGGAGAGCTGTTACTCCTTTGACAATTCACAACTGTTTTAAAAAGTCAGGCTTCCCCTCACCGAATCTGGTTGATATGGACAATACACTCACTGAATTTAAAGCCGAACCATCCCTTTGGGAAGCTCTTCCAGAACAAGATTTGACGTTTGAAGACTACATGTTGGTTGACACGGACATTGCTGTATGGGGAGCTCTATCTGACACTGAAATTGTGGCTTTGGACCACAATAATACAGAAAGTGATGAAGACGAATCGGAGGAGTTGACTCCGGCAACTCTGTCAGAAGCTAAAGTGTCACTAAACAAACTACGCAACTTTTTCCTTCAAAATCATGTTGATGCAGACATTTTACAGGCTTCATTTGTTCTAGAAAAATCTATTGACAAAGTTAGATTGAATGCCTTAAAATGTACTTTAAAAAAATTGTGTACAATTGTTGCTTTATTACATAGTTTTAAATTTAAAAGTGCGTTAGAAAAAACTTCTCTTCGTGTATTTTGGGAGTTTTTTCCTACCCTCTTGATAATTCGAAGTTTTTCATTGGTCCCTCCAACTTCGAATTATCGAGAGTCGACTGTATATAATATATATATGTATGTATATATATATATATATATATATATATATATATATATATATATATATATATATAAAAATATATATATATACTAGTTGCAAGTATCCGGCTTTGCCCGGGTTAAAAATAAGGTTTTCTGTAGAAGCTTACAAAACTATTTATTTGCATGCAATAAAAGGGTACATTTATCTTAAAGCAATGTGATAGACAACATGTTTGGCAGTTCCATTTGGAGAGTGTACAAAAAGATTTTCCTCTCTGCCCACTCTAGAGCAGGACACATACAACTGCCCATGAGAAAAGCCTGGTATCTGCAAGTCTAACTCTTCCCCCTTTTTCTCATAGGCATGACTGTAGCAAAAAATTAAAATGCATTCCTATGAATGAAGGAATGGAATGGAATGGAATGTAGTAAGTAATGTGATATTTGTTGCAGTATTTGCTTGCAGTAAAGTAAATATAACAAAGCAGTATTGCAAATTACTTAACACTTTTGTTTAGTAAAGTTTTCTCTATAATGAACCCATGGTTCAAAACATGCACATGGAACACTCTTTTTGGCTGGAGGAGGCCAGAATGAGGTTGAGATGGAACGAAACCTGTTTAAGAATCTTCCCCATGTAATTTTGTGAATGTGTACCAAATTTCACGTTATTTGGTTGTCTGGATCTTGAGTTATAAGGAAACAGACAGACAACAAATGCGTCTTATATGTATATATAGATATAGATTTGCTTGAATTCTTGTGTATTATTACTTTTGTAAGCTTCATGGCATATTTTATGATTATTATGAACATTTATATAATTATAAACATTTTCGTACAAACACAATATATATACTGTAAAATATTTATTTTGCAATTTGCCTTTCAGACACACATCAAACAAAACTTTAAAAATTATCAAAAACATATAAAAAACATATTTAATGAAAAAAAAAATACCACTGATTAATTTCGCCAAAGACATCGCAATGTGTAAAAAAATATTTGCAGTACATAATCGCCAAAAATAAATGTAAGTACTAAAACATAAAAAAAAACAAAAATTATACATTGAATTAATTAAGGATTAGTGGAGGAAAAGATAAACTAAGATAATACTCATAATATTAATTTCATATTGGTAGGCTACTCATTTTTGGCATGATTTTGAAATCATGCCAAATTGGTGTTGTGGCCAGTCTAATGTTATAGTAATGTACAGAATTAAAGGTACTTATGTATTATCGCAACCTATTGGTGACATTATACAAAATGAAGCACATGATTGCCAATTCAACGCATACAAAGTTGGGATTGCCAAAGTGGGGAGTTGTCTTGAACGGTGGTGATTGTGAAATAATACGTAAGTACTAAGTAAAAAAATTATCCAAAGTATATATATCCCGAACATAAAAATAAATTGAAAAATGAAGTATAATACTAACATTAACTGGCATAAAAAGAACTGAACTAACTCTATCAATGCAAAAGCATAAATTGAAAAATTAAGTACAATACTAACATTAACTGACATAAAAAGAACTGAACTAACTCTATAAATGCAAAAGCATAATTTGAAAAAATAGGGTACTTACATATAACCGCAACCTATTGGCGACATTATATGAAATGAAGCACATGACTCACAATTCAGCATATATATGACATGCGAAATCGGGGTTCCAACTTCGCAAGTTATTTTGAACGTTGGAGATTGTTAGGATAGTACATAAGTACCAAAAATAATTTATCTTACGACTACCTGCTTCCTCAACAGGTATTTACGCCATTTGTCTGTTTTGCTCATTCTCTGATGCCTATTCCAGTTTGATATGTAATTACTACCAACACTGCTTTCTCTTGGGCAGTATAATTACCCAAGTTTGATTTTCTGCAAGGCAATTTTATACACTGAAGCCAATAGTATACACTTAAAGGTTGAAATAAAGACACATAAAATTGCAAAATATTATTAATTTCATACTATCTAAAACAGATAACGAAAACGGAAATACTATATTTATGTTAATCACAGTAATAAGAACTGAAATACCATTATCAATAAGAAGTTTTAGTTTGTCAAAATTATAACCTTCGCATTTTAAAGAAAAAAATAAATTCTCCGAAAAAATACTGAAATTGTAAGTTGTAATTTTTAAGCAAAATCACACACATAAACATCCCGCGATAATACCTAAATGTTGCCAAAACAACAAAACAAAATTTTAGTTGTTAAAAGAAAAATCCTTAAAAAAATTATTTATTCGAAAAATAATCCTAATTAAATATTAAAGAATAGAAAAATTGAATAAATATTCCAACCGATTAACATAGTTACAGTAAAAATATGTAACAATCTTGAAAAACTGCATGTAAAGTATAAATTGTCCACTTAGTGAGAAACGTGACATATGACGTCATAACACTGAAAAATGACTTAAAAATTAAATTTTAAAAAATTCGGAAAGAATTATGAACGCTAAACCTATTTAAGAACCTTCCTCGTGTAATTTTGTGCACGTGTACCAAATTTCTCGTTATTCGGTTGTCTGGATCTTGAGTTATGAGGGAACAAAAAAACAATCTGATAAAAACATTTTGATATTTCATTTTAATTTTAACCTTTTTCATTCCACTAAAAAAATTTTAAACTTTAAAAAGTAGCGTAATGCGAAAGTTTCTTCCTCTTCAGTTTCGAACCTGGGAACTACCGTTTTATAAAGCAGAGCTTAAACCAACCCCACTATCCCCTCCTTCTGGGAGAACAGTAAAAATGCCTTTAAAATAAAAGAATATTTTTTCAATATCCCATTTCGTTAAAGCTAAAAAAAATTTCGGACTTCATTTTTAAGTTAATGCTTTCAAACTTCATATATATGGATTGCAAACAAAGGTAAAACTTTAAAAAAAGTTATGTTTACATATTTATCGCAAAAGGGGAAAAAAATTGAAAAACGCATTATTTTATAACCATAATTTTTAAGATATTTTATCAATTTTTGTACAGATTACGTATAATATTGTTCTACATGCGGAAAAAAATTTCGTGAGATTTTTATTAATAAAGATGTTATTAAGTATTTAAATAAAATTTTGAATATTTTTTGAAAAATCGTAAAACAAACAGTTTTTGACATTAAATTATTTAAATTACTGATTCTGAAAGAGAAAAGCATGAACTTTTTTTAGTGTAAAATATTTTTTTCATTAACGCAAAGAAAGTTCAACCGGAACAATTTAGAAATCTCATTCATAAAACGTATCGATTTCGACACATTTTTTAAAAAATCGTAAAAAATACAAAATATAATTATATTGTAAAATAAATTATAGCATATCGTGGCAAAATAAATGATCTTTACGAATCTGTAATTATTTTTTGTGCGAGTTTCATGAAAAAAATTAGATTGTGTTTTAAAAACCTCTGAAAAAAAAGAAGTTCCAAATTTCCCCCTGGCGGTGAGAAATGGTACTAATTATGCGTTTTAAGGTTTTTAATTAGTATCTTTTTAACTAATTGGAGTATCGGAATATAAATGGTCAAAACGGATTCCTCGGATCATTTCCGCAATTTTGGTACCTTCGGCTAGTTTCTGCGTCTTGTGGTTCGTGAGAGAGAATATTAGAATACATTCCTATATACCTACATAGATACGTTTGTTTACCTACGAATTTTAATAGTGTAGATTCTGAAAGGTTTTTTGGCTCTGTTGCTTGTGCTTCGAAAGAAAGCGGTTTTAGAATGGTGAATGAAAGAAGGTTTGATCGCTTCTTCATACGTTTGTCCGAAATGTAGGAAACGTATGGAATTGAGAGAAAGAACAGGCAAAAAAAGAGAATGATGGCTTTGAATGGCTGTGTAGAAATTGGTCCAGTATTAAAGAGGAGAATCATCATGCTTCTCGGAGTTTAAGGAAAGGGTCTTGGTTTGAATTGAGTAACATGGATATGTGTACCGTTTTGTTAGTGATGCCAAAATGGTTTGGAAGGTGCCCTCAGTTTATGTGGCGAAGGAAAATTTCCCACTCCGTAGAACATGGAGTATTTAAAAGGTTCTTAACGGATGTGGCGAGTGTTTTTCCCCCTTTGCTACAGGACGTCCTGTTGGAGCAGGAAAAAATACCAGACGATGTTCAGCCGGGGACATCATCATAAGCATCATATTTTAAGTAAGTCCCATTATTTTTATTCTTTAATGCATAATTTTTGCAGCGATTTTCAGTTTCACAAAGATTTAAAACACTTTTTTTAAAAGATTTCCTTCCGCCATCTTGAATTTCACGCTCCGGCGTTGCGTATTGTGGTAGGGATGCAACTCCGAAACACAACAAATAATAACGCGCCAAATTGGCGATTTTTCAAAATTTGGCGGAAAGGCGGCCGATAAAATTTATTTTATAAAGTATGAATTGCTACAGAAACTTTTCACTATAATTTTTGTGTGTATTAATGCGACGCCCGGTTAACTTAAGTTAATTTAATTTATTCTTATTATCCATTTTATAATACCCAGGTTCTAATTTATCATTTGGCGTCACACTATAGCTTAAATTTAAACATAAGATCTTTAATGACAAATAAAACAGGACACTAAATTAAAAAGCCGTTCTTTAAATTAACACTTAATTTATTTACAATAACATTGAAATTATATTAAATACTAAGGATATACATGATTACTTAACTGAATTAGGATCTGAGAGAGAGAGTAAACATGGAGTGGCCATCTCGCGAGTCTCCAACCGCGGCATTTTGTCAAAGGGTCGTCAGACCAAAATCGGTGATAAAATTGGTGTCAGAGAGTGACTAAATTCGTCGTGCAAGCGCTTATATTTCGCGGCGGTTTACCTCTGTATTCTGGAGAGGATTCTTTTTCGAAACACAATCAGCTTTTCTGATTGGTCTGAAGTCAGCGGAGGGATATCTTCCCGGGGTCCATGACTCCCCCAAAACGCGGGAAATTCCCAAAAAACATCCCATATCATGTATTTATGGGTACATTGCCTTCTTCCAGGCGTGGGAAATGCGTCACCCTTTTCGGTGGGGTGAGAGGCACTCCCAGAAATTCCTCTGCTTGTAAACAACAGGGCCGATATACAAATTACTGTTGTAATCCTTATGGAAAGGCGGCCCCCCCATCACTATGTTACTCCAGATATATTCATGATGGTAGAATTTTTAATGCCATTCTAGAAGCAACACAAGAGCTATTGGCAATCATCCTGTATGGTGTTTAAATTCGATGAAGTAAAAAGGACAACACAACTTTGCTGAAACACTAATCTAACACCTTCAATATTATGCAAACATGAAAGCTACATGGGTAACAAACTTAAAATTGCATTAATCTTAGTGCTTGAGGTTCTATAGAAAATTATATATAAACAAACAAACATAAATTTGTAACAAATAACCATTTATCCTTAGGATGATTTAAACAACTAAATTATTAGACCTGTGGTGGATCTTTAAGAGTTACATTAGCTCTGGCAACAGATAGTAAAAATCAATGGTTTTTTAATTATTATATTTAACGTTTTGATGTCACTGAGAATAAAAATTTAATTACAATAGTAAAAATTTTTTAACAGAAAATTTTTGTAACGCCGATACCTACAAATGACTTTCTTAGATTCAAATGTTTTATGTCTGGAAATGTTTTACGCATTTCAGATTGCTCAAGGTATTTTTAATATTTAAAGAAAAAAACCAAAAAGAAATAACATGTAAAAAAAATATTTTAATTATTAGTTTTGCATTTGGACAAATATAGAAATATATTTCCGAAAAGAGTTTTGAGTTACTTCTAAAACTAGAGATGATTACATGAACATATTTCAACAAGAGGGAAAATTCAATTTATTTCTTTTAATGAACTAACCTAAACACAAGTTCTCTGCAAAGGGTTAAATTCTTAAAAATAAAGATCTAAAATCCATCTAGCAAGCATAATATTTTTTCAGTAAATGATCTAGATAACAATAACATGCACAGAGAAATGTTTTCTAAATTTAAATAATTTTGGGCAAGTTAAACTCTAAAAGACAATACGTTTCAGTAGAAATATCAATTTTACACTAAAATAAAAAATTAATATGGTGAAAAGATGAATGCAAATGAATGAATGAAATTAATATGAATTATAATAGAAAAGTAATGACAGAAATAGAATGTTAACAAGAATAGTGATAAGTTAAATAAACATAACAAATTTTTTTTTCGATCTAGAGTAAAGAAATGGCTATTCTACAACAATTAATCAGAAAGAGACCTAACACTTTTATTGCTCAAGAGTCCATCACTGAAAATCCACTGTTAAGCATTTCATAAAATCCTGTCATCAATAACATACATCGGACAGTGTTAAAATAAACAAGAAAATACACTAATTGAAGTTCAAAATTATACAAAAAAATATAAATTGGTTTAGCTGGATCAAACAACAACGAACAAAAGAACTGAAGATGTTTGAAGAGACACAATGCTACAAAAATATTAAATTAAATTGTTAAGGCAGTACTTTTTACAATGATTCATTTGAAATTATAAACAGAGAACAAATGAATATTTTAGCAACATATAATTGTAGTGATAGTAAAGTTATGCAATGTTCTCCTAAACACTAATGAAGACTAAACTATCAGTAGCAGAGTTCAAAAATAACATAATACAAAATGGAATTTTAAAAAAAAATCTGTCATAAAGAATTGTCAGGAATTCCTTGAAGGGGCAAACGATCATCCAGAATTACACTGACTCATTTAACAGTGAATTGATTTTTTTTTACTTTATACATTTTATTCAAGTTTTTGTTTATATATCATAATACAAATACATTGTGAATACATTAATCACAAAAATTCATAATTCTAATACATACCATAAAAAAATTATAAAATTATCTTATAAATTTCAATATTTTTAAAATAAATCTTTATTATCATGTTTCATATCAATAGTACAATGGGAAGAAACATAAATATGATATCATAGCAAAAAAAAGTTTCAGTGAACCTATAATATATATATAAAGAGTGTTTTTTTTCAGGTATAGAAGTTTAAAAAAGTTGGCATTACTTTCCAAGATGGCAGCCGATTTAACAGCTGTCAAGAGATTTATTCTCAGTTTGGTTTGGCAATTCATCAAAACGATCATCAAGCAAGGCATAGATTTGTCGAATGGGCCCGAAACGAGATTGCCATTGTTCCCGATTTTCATAAGCAAATTTTGTTTAGCGATGAAGCGCACTTCTGGTTGAATGGCTACGTAAACAAACAAAACTGCCGCATTTGGAGTGAAGCTAATCCACAAGTGTATGGCGAAACACTGTTACATCCAGAAAAACTGACTGTTTGGTGCGCTTTATGGGCTGGTGGAATCATTGGTCCGTACTTCTTCAAAAATGATGAAGGGCACACCGTTACAGTCAATGGTGATTGGTATAGAGCCATGATTACTAACTTTTTCATTCCCGAATTGAACAATCATGATGTCCAGGAGCTGTGGTTCCAACAAGACGGCGCAACATGTCACACAGCTCGTGCCACAATCGATTTATTGAAAGACACGTTTGGTGACCGCCTAATTTCACGTTTTGTACCTGTGAATTGGCCTCCAAGATCTTGTGATTTAACACCGCTAGACTATTTTCTGTGGGACTATGTAAAGTCATTGGCCTATGTGGATAAGCCACAAATGCTTGACCATTTGGAAGACATTTGCCGTGTTACTGCCGATATACGGCCACAAATGTTGGAAAAAGTCATCGAAAATTGGACATCCAGATTGGACTACATCCGAGCCAGCCGTGGCAGTCAAATGCCAGAAATCATATTTAAAATGTAATGCCACAAGATTATCTTTCGAATAAAAAAAAAATTCATGTCAATCGAATAATACATCGTTGTTTTATTGCACTTTAAAATTCTATACCACTAAAAAAACACCCTTTATATATATATTAGTCTTCTTTTTATTTTATTTCCAGCTATATGTATATCTATATATAGTATAGATTTTTTTATCACTTAAATCTGAAATATAATTTAAACAATGATTTAACATGTCAAGTCAATGTTACACTTGACACTTTTAGAAAAATAAACTTCTCTAAAATATTCACTCAAAATTGGAAAAATAAACATACATTCAATTTCGTGTTATTATCAACTACTAAAATAAAATGTCACCTTTTTCAATGTTTCAATCATTTTAAATTATACTGGGCAAACTGTTACTAATTTTCAATCCTTATCTAATTATAGATAAAAGTTGGCTTAAGCAAAACCTATCATTAGGTTTTTAAAAATTTACATTTATCATTTGTATCATGCATTAAAATATTTGAATTTTTATTGAAAAATTTACCAGCTCTATATTTATCCATAATTGAAAAAAAAAAAGAATACATTTAAACATTCTTTCAAAAAGTCAACTTTCCAAAAACACTATACATTTTTAAGAGTATTACTATCATTACAATTATAGTACTTTTCTTTCAATTATAAACTGCATTTTAAGCAAAGCTTTAATACAATGTGTACTGTTAAGAATCAATGCAATAAAAATTTAGAAAACAACTTTCCCCGATGTATATAAGAATCCAATATGGTAAAATAAAGTCTTTAAAAAGTATTACTGGATATTTTTAACACAGAAATTAAAATGCAACTTAAAAGAAATCTTTAAATTTGTCTTACATTTGGAGTGAAATAAAGGATATTAAATAAATATCATCACTAAAATGTATTTTATTAGAAACCTTTACATTTGATATTAAATTAAGATCAGAGCTCCACAAAGTTCTTTTAACTGGAAGTTTAGTAGAATTCTATGTATAAATGAAATTCCTGCTAAATCAAAATTATAAATTAATTATTTTAGCAAAATAACAATTTAAGAAAACAAGCAAAAGTTTGACATTTTTTAAAGCAATGCATTTTATGAAAATATATATCTCTATCTGGGGTGAATCCTAGACAAGCACACTGCTTGGCGCCAAATTTTTGGCAATAAAGTTTACACTTTGCAACAAGATATTTGAAGATCACTCAAAAAATAATAAAAACAACTCACCTATGTCAGTTCAACACAAAATCTAAGCAAAACAAACTTTTTCAAGATGAGCTTCGCAGCATCATCGCTCTACAAAACAAAACCTTCAAGTTATTTAAAGGCTGTCATAATTATTTGAAGAATATATGAAGATTTGTTTGGGTAATCTACTTCAGAACAAATGTGAAAACACTAAGTTTGCAAAAATGTTTTCCCAGCTATATTTGAAAGTGATTCAGAGAATAGGAGCCGATTATTGCGGAAATTTAATACTCCTTTCTAGTTGGCAACGCTGAAAGCAAAATAAGTTTATGCTTTGTCAGACTTTCAATTTCTTTAAAATATTGGCAACTTTTTAAATAAATACAATTAATAAAAAAGTACAATGTAAGTTTCATCATCATGTTTCTCTCAAGGATAAAATCAAACTTTTCGATATTTGTTAAGTATGATTAAAAATATTTATATTAAAAAAGTACTTTTATTTCTCATAATTTGATAATTTGAATGCTTACTTTCAACCAAATAGAGATAGTTTTGACTTTTCAAGTGGGTTCGAGCGGGTGAAATCGTTTTGAATTTTTATTTTGTATTGAAATTTAGTTCATATAAGTTTTACTCTATTTTCGGATAAGAGCTTTTAATTTAATTATTTACACAAGTTAGTGTATTTATACAATTTAGAGTGTTGGAGTAGGGAAGACAAAATGGGTGACTACCCTCACTCAAATAATAATATGGAAGTGGAACATGGAAATTCAAATTTTTCAATAAATATAGGTGTAATCTCACAGATATAGAATTATTGACCAAGTTTGCGGAAAGACAAAATTTAAACACGTGGCCAAATATTACAATTTCCTTAAAATCAGAAAATGGCTTTCAGAATGGTAATCCACTTAAACTAAAAGAAAGTATAATGAAAGAGTTCACAATTAAAAAAAATATTCTAAGTATAAGCAAAACAAGAAATGGTGAGATCATAATTAAAACAAATAATTGCGAGACCGCCAAAGAAGCTTTAAAAATTAAAGAAATTAATGGTGTAAAAATAAGTACAAGATTGTCCTTTACTGGCCTAACCACTAGTTATATATTGCAGGGAATAGACACAGAATATACAATAGACGACATAAAATCGGAATTAGAAAATTACTATTACGCAATTTTTGATATCCAACGCTTTACCAAAAAAACAGAATCTGGATTTAAACCGATCAAAACAGTTAAAGTTACCCAAATTGGATGCAGTATTCCCGAAAGAGTTCCTATTGGATTTGAAATGATTAAAACTACTTTTTACTATAAAAAACCTAGGCAATGCACAAACTGCTGGTGTTAAATTCACTTCTAAATTTAGTGAAAAACGATACTAATAGGTAAGAAAACTAAATTTTCTCTTACCTTCAAAATTTCCGGGGATGAGCCTCTTTGCCGTATATCCTCTCTGCTGGCGACGTGAAAGAGAAAATGCGCAATCTTCAAAAAATGAAACTTGAAAATATTTTTAGTTTTTTAATTATCGACACACACAAAACAAAACTATAAACTAACACTACGACATATGACAATTAAATTAAAAAATTAAAGAAAACATGTATCCCATAAAATGGGCCGCGAAGAGAGTTCTATCAGTCTGTACTCAGCAAATCCTTTAGTCCGTCTGGCTTGTTGCCAAAAAAAGTTCTTTTCAATGAATTTCTGGGAGTGGTCGTGGACGGATTGATCGGAATATGACATCCTCCCATCTTTGAGTTGTTAAGGTTGACAACTCAAAAATTTCTAAAGTTCAAGTCTCTTAGGAGGTCTTAGAGTTCGTCCTCGTCGAGAAGTAGAAATTTCTTGGTTCTTTTGATCCTTTTGAATTCGTTCACGAAAGTCACTTGCCTCAGGAAGATTGACTTCTAGAGGGTAAAGTTTCTGGATTGGTCTGATGAAGTTGCCAGAAGGTGTTTTTACCTCTACTACGCGAATTCTACCATCTTTTCCTGGAAAAGATTTTATTATCTTTGCCATTGGCCAATTGATTCTTTTAACATCATTATCTCCGATTAGCACGATATCTCCATCTTTAACCGATGCTTCTTTGCGGACCTTTGAATAGTCTTTTAGCAAACCCAAATATTCATTTCGGAATCTGTTTCTTAAGTCTTTGCGTATCTTCACTCGGTAAATAAATAATCTAATTTCTTGGAATCTATCATATCAAAATCAGGAACTCCAATTTCGCGAATTTCTTGAAGGAACATGGCTGGAGTTAGGGCAACTAAATCTTTAGGATCTTCTGAAAGGTAAGTAATGGGTATGGAATTAATTATGCTTTCTGCGTCACATAATAAGGTGTTTAGTTCTTCTTCATTTAAGCTTGCTTTTCCAAGAACTTTTCTAAGTACGTTCTTCAACATTCCCACTAGTCGTTCCCAAAATCCTCCCCACCAAGGGGCTGAGGAAGGCTGAATTTCCACTGAATTTTTATCTTAAGAGCGAAATCTTGAATCTTATCCCAATCAATAGAATTTAGAGCGTTGAATGTGCCGACAAAATTTTTCCATTATCGGAATAAATCGTAGTAGGGCGACCTCTTCTCTCGCGATGAACCGGCGGAAAGCTAAGATGAAACTATCGGTCGACAAAGAAGTGATTAACTCCAGGTGGACTGCTCTATAGATCGCACATGTAAATAAAACAATCCAACATTTCTTGTTTTCCTTTAAAAAAAGTGGACCACATAGGTCAACTCCGCAAACTTCAAAAATAGCCGCGTCTCTCACTCGATCTTCTGGAAGAGGAATACTGACTGTTTCTAAAGGGCGAGCCGAAAACCTCTTACAAGTTATGCAACTTCTTACTACCTGACGAATCGTTTTTCTGCTCTTGATTATCCAATAACTTTCTCTGAGGTTTGACATTAACGTCTGAGTACCAGCATGCTCAAGTTCTATGTGTTTTTCCATAATCAGTTTTTAACTAACTGATGTGTATTCGGTAGTAATATCGGATATCTGAAGGTTTCTAGGTCTTTCCTACAGGAAACTCTGGTTTCAACTCTAATCAATCCATCGTCTCCTTTCATTGTGTTCAATTTAATCTGTTTTTCTTCAGCTAAAGTCTCTAGTTGAATTTCTTTCAAAATAACTTTTTCTGCTTCATAGAGTTCAGCAACTTCTAATTTTCCTTTTTTGGGATCGATCCGATTTTTCTTCAAGTTGTTACAAAATCGTAACACGTATGCCATGATTCGAACAATTTTTCCAAACGATGATACGTCATTGAAGAATTTAAATTTGTTTGTCTCCGAATTGGTGGCGGAAGTGACTGTCTTTCTTTTTCAGCGTTAACGATTTCAAAGTCAGGATAAATTTCTTTGATCGGCCAGTCTTTTTGGAGGACCTCTGAGCCAATCAGGGCCTTCCCACCATTTTGATTTTTGCCAAAACATCCACGCTGCATCCTCGAGAGGGAAGGTCTGCTGGATTTTTCGATCCCGGAACGTAGTACCAATCATCCGGATTTGAGAGGTTCCGTATTTCCTTGACTCTGTTTGATACAAAAACAGCCCAGTTCTCCGATTTCTTTATACAATAGAGAGCGTTAGTTGAATCTGACCAATAAAAAACTGGTAAAGATGGAAGTTTTAGATCTTCTTTCACAGTATTGGGCAAGCCTTGCCCCAATTGTGCAAGCAAGGAGTTCGAGTCTGGGTATTGAAATGGATTTCAGTGGAGCTACTCTAGATCGGGCTTGTACAAGTTGACATGAGGCTGAATTTTCATTTTCGCTTCTAAGAAATATACAAGTAGCATAAGCTGCTTTACTGGCGTCGCAGAACACGTGCAGACTTAAATTTTGCGAAGTCTCAGGATCTTCTATCATGCACCTTGGAACAGCAATAGCTTTCAAGCGATCGAGCTGATCTTTCCATTTTTGGAATTTTTGCCAAATAGATGCCGGTAGTTCGCTATCACTTGACTTTAGTGTCCAACACTCTTGCAGCATTATTTTCGGTATTAAAGTTACCGGACAAGTAAAACCAATAGGGTCAAATATCTTATGTACCAGCGATAATATTTTTCTTTTGTTAGGATTTCATTTTTAGATTCGTGAACTTTTATGTCTACAGAGAGTAAATCTTGATCTAAGTCCCATTTTAGCTAAGACAGGGACGCTGCGTCTTTCTGTAGGAACGGTGTTTTTCTGTTTGTGGGTCAAGATTATTATGCTCCCATCCTCTTAGTTCAAATTTACCTTCTTCCAAAATTTCTTGAGATTCAACGATCAGTTTATCCAGCTTTTCTTTACTGTTGACACTACATACTAAATTATCCACATAAAATGACTCTAAGAGGGTGTGCGCAGTTTCTTTGTAGTGGTCAGGGGCATTCTTTAAGTGAAATTCTATTGTGGCTCCTAAAAGGAATGGGCTTGAAGATATCCCAAATACTACTCTATTGTGCTGGTAAACAGTTATATTATCGTTTTTCCCTTTTCCCGCCAAAGAAATCTTAGAAAAGGTCTATCTCGTTCTTGTAACCCAATTTGCAAAAATGCCTTTTTATATCGGCAATCACCCCAAATTTGCCGAATCGAAACCTTTATCAAAGAAGGTATGAGTTCGATAAGATTTGGACCTTTTTCCAAACAGTCATTGATCGATGGGGAATTTTTCTCTTTTGCCGACCCGTCGAAAACAGGGCGAACTTTAGTAGTTGAATTTCCTTTGAATACCGGCCTGTGCGGCAAATAGTGTTCTTCGTCTATTTCTTGATGAGATTCAACCTTTTCAATTATATCTTCATTCTCCCACTCATTAAACACTTCCTCGTAATCGCTTAATTTTCCAACCTTTTCTAATTATTTGACGCAATTCGCGAGTCTTTTTTCAGCTATCTTTCTGCAACTAGTAAGAGGGGGTGATCTTTTATCCACGGCAAATTTACCATGTATCGGCCTTCATGATCCCTTTTACCATTTTCAAGAAAATGCAATTTAGCGACTTCTTCTAATTCCCTTTTGGACTGATTTTCCCCTAAATCTTTAATACCTATTGTGTCCAATCGCCATAATTCTGATATATCCAAATCGCTAACATGGAGGTAAAGCAATGTTTCACACCTACGAGTATTTTCCCCAGATTCTCCCATCAGCGTCCAGCCTAAACGTGTATGTATGGCGACTAGATTCTCAGTTATTTGTTTGATTTCACCCGTGAGTAATCTTCCTGCAAAGTCAGCCCCAATTAACATATGTATTTCATTCGGATCATTTTCGTACAAGCACATATTTTCATTAAAACAAATATCACTTGCCAAAATACCAGAGTTTTTAATTTTATTGATAATCTTAGGGTTACTGATTTTGGAATAGATACACAAATTTTTCTTGATCCATAACATCTAAATCAAAAGAGAAACTCTTATCTATATTATTCACATTTACGCGGTATTTTTTGTGATCTTCCTTTTTCAATGCCGCCAAATAATCCATGAATAATTGTATCTTCCCTGTACACTCTAAATTCAAGGTAACAGCCAAGAATTTACTTAGGTAAGATTTTACAGACCCACTATCTATTAGCACTCTAACGTAATAATCTGTTTTATTTACATTAATACACACAACCAGAGTTTGCAAAAACACTTGTTTCATAAATGATTTATTTACAAGTAAGCTACTACTAATTTCATCATTAAGCATATTACTGTCTGAAGTTTTATGATCAGCAGTTTTTATTTCAGTAGCATAACATAAAATATCACAATGAAATTTCTTACAATTTTTACAAGTTATTCGCTCTGGACAATTTCGAGAGAGATGTGAACTTTTTGATGCATTTAAAGCAAAAACCATGTTTCATTAAAATTTCTTTTCTTTTGCAATGGTAACGAAAAAAACAAATTGACACTTGGAAGAGTCATGCATACTATTATCGCGCTTATACTCCTCACAAAAAATGCATGATAAAGTTTTGTCTCTCTTTTCAACTGTCAATAATTCAGCAGCAGTGAATACATTTTTTTCTTTTTTATTGCTTGATACCGGATATGTGAATCGCCGCGGTGGCGGCTGCTCTCGGAGAGAACATTTGTTTGTCTTTGAGGCCGAGTGTATTTCAGAGTGAGTCATGATTTGTCAGCGTTCTGTCGCATTTAATCTTTCAATTAAAAACTGTAACAACTGGTCTAAATCATATTCAGAATCACCAGTCAATTTGTTGAATTCAAAAATTAAATTAGGGGTAGTAATTTTATCAGCATAGGCGTTAGAATATTACCGTAAGTTTCAGAATTAATTCCCAGAGATTTTAAACTTCTGATTTCGCTTTGTACTTGATCAAAAAAATTCTGAATAACACAGGGTCTCTTGCATTCTTTAAAGGGGGATTCGAAATAAATTGTTCATATGGGTATTAATTAAAATATTCTTTTTCCAAAACGGGATATCAATATTTCTATGGCAGCATCATAATTTTCGGGTGTTATAGACAAACCATCTATTGAATTAAGGGCAGATCCTTTCAAATATGTTCTCAAATAATTAAACTTAGTAATTTTGTCTAGGGATTCATTTTTATGTATCGCGGTTTCGAATGTATTCCAAAAGGTGAGCCATTGAGAAATATCTCCATAAAAATGATTAATTGTCAGCTTCGGTAATTTAACATTAGCTTTTTCTGGAACGAAATTCTGACTTAACACTTCAGGTGCTACTTTCGATGTTGTGGAAATTTCCGTTGAATTGTTTTTTGATAGCTCCCGTATTTTCTTTCCTGCTCGAAATGTCCATGTTATTATTTTGTCTTGGTATTCTGTAGCGCTTTTTAGTTCATTATCTAGCTCCGTAATATCGACGGCATTTTCTATTTCAGTGTTTATAGCGTTTAGATCCTCAGAATAAATTTTAATGTGTTCTAAAAGTTCTTCCAAAGCATCTACAGAAACTTCAGGTTTATTGATTTCGGTTTCTATATTTTTCACAGTTTTTGTGATGGTCGTTCTTACACTTGCGCGTTTCTTTTTTAATTTATTCATAGCGTCGTCAGCCATTGTGTGTGTGTGTATTTCTCTTTTTCTTTTATGAAAATCACAATATTAGGAAAATAACATATCACATAGCAAATAGTTCAAAAATCAAAGAGCTCAAAAATCCCGGCAGGGATGCCAGATGTTAAATTCACTTCTAAATTTAGTGAAAAACGATACTAATAGGTAAGAAAACTAAATTTTCTCTTACCTTCAAAATTTCCGGGGATGAGCCTCTTTGCCGTATATCCTCTCTGCTGGCGACGTGAAAGAGAAAATGCGCAATCTTCAAAAATGAAACTTGAAAATATTTTTTAGTTTTTAATTATCGACACACACACACAAAACAAAACTATAAACTAACACTACGACATATGACAATTAAATTAAAAAATTAAAGAAAACATGTATCCCATAAAATGGGCCGCGAAGAGAGTTCTATCAGTCTGTACTCAGCAAATCCTTTAGTCCGTCTGGCTTGTTGCCAAAAAAAAAAAGTTCTTTTCAATGAATTTCTGGGAGTGGTCGTGGACGGATTGATCGGAATATGACAGCTGGAAATTTGGACACATTCAAAAAATTTGTAGAAGCGCAATAAGATGCCGAATTTGTTCACTGAACCACTCTGAAAACGAATGCAAAGAAATAAAAATAAAAAAAATGCAGCTCTTGTGGAGAGGGGCATGAAGCTAATGATAAAGATTGCAAAAGATATCAAGAAGAAATTGAAATCTTAAAAATTAAAGTACAACAACAAATCTCGAGAAACGAAGCAGTTGAAAAATCCCAAAGGGAAAAAAAAACATCATACTCGGCCAAAACATATAATGATCAAACAGAGAAGATAGAAAATCTTGAAAAAAAGTTTGCGAAATTAGAGTTGAAATTTGAAGAAAACAATAACATTTTCGAAAAGAAATTAGAACAAATAGTACAACGCTTCACGACAGAACTAAATACCGTGGTAGCACAATTAAATTTAAGATTTTCTTCCCTAATGAATACCATGGAATCCACCCTAAAAAAAGTATATAGCATCCAATATAACAATTTCCAAAGATTACGACTACCAAATAAATAGAAAACTAAATGAAGAAACAAAAAGAGAGACTAAGTAAATAATCAGAACAGAGAGGAAATATATTAGAAAGTATAGTGGAACAAAATAACAAAATATAGATAAATATTAAATTTTTCTTATATTTTCGCTAAAAAATATTTCGCTATTAAAATGCTTTCTCTTTTTTTAGACATTTAAACTGATTCGTAGTATGGTACCTTTTTCCCCTTTAATTCATGAATATAATCCAATGGAACGCACGAGGAGTTGAAAACAAGAGGTCAGATATTCTTTTCGCGCCAATTTTTCAATAAGCAAGCATTTTAATAATTCAAGAAACTTAGTTACATTCAAATCATATTTTCACAATTCCCAATAAGAATATATTTCGAATTCATTCAGAAATCAGAAGAGGAGGAGGGTTAATGATAGTTTTAAATAAAGATATTAGCGTAAAATAAAAATATTCTCCGAAATTAGTGAAGACTTAGAAATTATAATAGTCAGAGTTCAAATAGATTTAGTTCCTATCACAATTTTTAACATATACATCCCACCGGGTAACTTTAAAGACTTCAATTTATCTAAAATAGCATCATATATTGATAATCACAGTTTGATATTGGGAGATTTCAACGCATCTCATGAGATATGGGGATCAAAAAATTCCAGTGCTTCTGGAAAAAAGATTTTTGACTGGATCATTGAAAATGACTTAATATTATTAAACGAGATAAAAGTCCAACTTATCTCCATTCATCGGGAATTTTTACATCTATAGATCTTTCTTTAGCACAGTGCTTCTCAAACTTTCAATACTGGCGCCCCCTTTTCAATCACAATTTTTATCGCCCCCCCCCTTATACATAATAATTTACTGAATGCAATAATAATGCACTTTTACGATAAAGCAACAATATTTATTATAAACCGTACTAATTCATGACATAAGTATTAAATTTTGTATATGTTACTTTTAAGCAAAAAAAAGTTAAGTAATAGGATAATTACTAAGTTATTTTTCCTTTCTCTGATTTTTAAATTGGAACATATTACAAAATGCGGTGGTTGCTTAAAAGACAAAATATACATATCAGCTAAATATAGAAAATGAACTCAGAGGGTCAATTTCTTATCTTAAAACTCCTTTCAAAAACTTTGCTCTGTAAGACAAGCCCATGGAAGTAGCTAATAATTATTAAACTTGTTCTTAATTTAGTATTAATTAATTAGTCATAAAATACTATGTGCACCACTCATACATTAAAAGCAGTGTTTCTCAAACTTTCAATACTGGCGACCCAATTTTCAATCATAATTTTTGTCTCGCCCCCTGTACAACAATAATGTATTTACTGCAATAAAAATGCACTTTGAGAGAGACGCTAAAGTTACAATACGATCTAATTACAAACCGTACAAATTAATACGATAAGTATATTAAATTTTGTGTATATGTAACTTTTAAGTAATATATATTTTAAGAAAATTACTTAAAATATATATTACTTAGAATTATGTTATTTTTCTTTCTCTAATTTTTAAATTGGAACAGATCGCAAAATGATGTATTTAATTAAAGATTTATTTCCTTCAGCATATTCATTTCTCAAAGTACAAATGTCATTAGAAAAATAGTCTAATCAATGTCGCTCTTTATCATATCCATCACATCTGGCATTATAGGGTACGTTTGCGTGAGTCTGGGCAACCTATCGGACGTCTGCGCAAAACATGTAAAAACTTTCCTCTACAAGACAAGCCCGTGGAAGTCCCTAATAATTATTAAACTTGTTCTTAATTTAGTAATAAGATTGATTGATTGAATATTAACGTCGCACTGTTCAGCTGCACGAGGGCTTTTGACGACGGACCACGTAATTTTGAACTATGGTCAAGTGACGTGGATGACACCTGAGCTGGCACCCCTCTCTCCTAACTACCACACCACACCAACGGGAAAACGTTTCAACTCTCAACAGATTTAACGTGCATCGCTGCCCTACACGGCGGGTCTTTAGTGGTACTGGGCTTGAACTCGTGACAAGGCAAACCACGATCCGATACCTATACCACTCGGCTACCGCGTCCAAATTCAGTAATAAGAAATTATTTATAAAATACCTTCTTCAGTACTGATACATCAAACGTATACTGGCTGAAACACCGACTCTTCGCACGAGTTCATTTTTTTAAAAAAATAAAACATTCTTGATATAATAGCTGAACTGTAAGGAGAGTAAAAAACTGTGTGCACGACATTGTATACAAAAATGTAAAAATGATTTTTTTTTTTTAGATAAATGCTATAATTGTAAATAACTGTTTAAAAGAACTGTAATTTTGAACCTCACACAATAAGCATTTAGAATTAATGTTAAATTATGAAAAAGAATATAAAATTCCGATGAAGAATAATTGTGTTACTTTTTAACATTTAAAGCGAGAAGACTTCAAAATGTTTTAACCCGGGAGCAGGCGCGTACTCGATACTAACATTAATGGTAGTGCGGGGGACTCAGTCACCCCAATCATTTGTTTAGAATTATTTTTACTGTACACGATACAAATAGGAATTCTAGTGAATATTTTAATTTATAGAAAGTATACTTACCTTCTTTCAAGGACTATTCAATTCTTTGATGATTTGAGAAAAATCCAATAAAACTGAACTAAAATGATTCAAAAGTACAAGACCATAATAAAGGACGCAAATCAGACACTTTTCAATTATCCTACAGAAATGTTAAATCAATCAATTCTTTTCCAAATATCGCAAAACTCAATTATTTACAATTTCCCTAAGCGAAAAGCAAAAGCATAAAAGATGGGAGGGAACTAATATTGATAATAACCATAGCATAAGATTGAAGGTCAATCAAATGATTAGCAAACGTACTATGCAGCCTGGCTGAAAAGTGAATCATGACTTCCTTTTCTTTTTCTACAACTAATGTACAGTATTTCAATAATAAATACAGTGGTGAATTGTTTATCTTCTTAGAATTTTTCTCAGGGTCTGGGTTTCGTTTTTTCTTTTAACGAGTAATATTTTATGTTAAAACGTAATAAAAAAATCGGTAAAATCCTAGGAGGACCCATTGCTGTTTTTGGCTCCAAAAAGCGCCAAATTGAAGGTTTTCAAAAAGGCGTCAATGACGAAAAACACTTGGGAAGCGCATGCGTCAGAGGGGGGAGAAGGGGGATGAAATGGGCGTTTCGCAAAGATGAAATCGAATAAATACATTAAATTAACCATTATATAAAGAAAAAAACGGAGAAAGCAATGAAATTCATTTTAAAAAAGCATTCTAAAACCAGTGTGTACAACATGATTTACATTTTTAAAAAAGGACGAAAGGGGCGTTTCGCAAAGATAAAATCGAAGAAATACATGAAATCAATAATTTTAAAAAATGTTAAAAAGAACTTAACTTACGCTTGCATTTCGTCATGATCTGTTGGTGCATACACCCTTGCGATGGATGCAAGGAATTTATGAAAATTCTCATCCACCAACTTGTGACCGTTAGATCGTCGCCACATGTATTCCGCAAGGTAAGAATCAAATTGACCCTTTACCCTTCTTATTAACTTTCAAGTCATTGACCACGAACGCATTCATGCTCTTGCCAAACCAATATCTCGTCAAACGCAAGATAATAGTAATAGCAAGTTTGCTTTCGCTAAACCAAGTGCCCTTTCTCACACTCCGAAACGACGTCGGGGCGATTATCTTTCGACTGGTTGCGGCAACGCCATTCGTAGCCGTCAACCGTTCCCTTTCGCACTTGCAAACACATATTTTTTTTACTCCTCTTACATTCATAACGAGAAGCAATTAAATTAGCTTTCATACACCATTCTAACGTCTCTTTCTTCCCCTTTGTGCCCAGGAGCACAAAAAAAAACCTGTCGTAGCCTCACTTTCAAGTAATTTCCTTTCACACGCCATTCTTAACAACAACCGGTGGAGAGCAAACCTTCTCCAGCGAAGTCAAATGTCAAAATGACGTTTTTCCGGAAAAGGCGAAAACGTTGCACTTTTTCAGGGTTGCCATTTTTTCGGTGATTTGAAAATCCAAATTTTTTGATGAAATGGAAGGGTTACCATATTGTAACCTTTATCGCTCAAAATTTGGCGACCAAAAGTGGGTCCTCCTAGGATTCAACCAAAAAATCTCTCATTGAGGAAATACAGCAAATAAAACAAAATGTTTTTTTTCTTTAATTTGGTTTTGGGAACAAAGATATCTATTTGATGACGGAAAAAAGCCAGTTAATAAACGTAAATTATGTCAGTGTTGTTGTGTGTATTTTTTTTTATTATGGAAGAAAGCATTTTGTTTTACTTCTCTTTCCGGTTATTTTTTTAAAAAAATCTTTAAATTTTCGATACGCTCGCGCCCCCCTTGTAGGGTCATCGCGCCCCCCCCAGGGGGGCGCGCCCCACACTTTGAGAAACACTGCTTTAGCATCTATAGATTTAAATTATAATTTATCCTGGTCCACAAATACCGATAATTTTGGAAGTGACCACTTCCCTATAATTATTAATTACAAAAGAGCAAACAGCTCAGTAACTAATAATTGTAAACGAAAAACAAATTGGAACAGATTTATCAATATTATTCAACAAAATGTAAATTTAAATGAAAACATAAATATAGATATTATAAAAGAAATTAAAAAAGCTCAAATCTTATCTCAAGAAACCGAAAAAAAAACAGATCAGTTCAAGAGCTCCATGGTGAACAGCAGCATGAGGGCATTTAAGAGCCAAAAAAAGAAAACTCCTTAATAAAGCAAGGAAAAACTTTAAAGAAAAAGACTGGATAAAATATAATGAAGTAAGCGCAAAACTTAAGAGAACAATCAAAGCCTGTAAAGAAAATTTTTGGCACAAGACCTGCGAAAAAATATCTTCTCCTAAAGTTCTTTTTTAAATAATCCGAATAATCAAAAATAGAACAAATCCTAACTATTCTTCCTTTAATATTATTGAAAATAACGGAACCATATTAACAAACGAACAATCCCAAGCAAACTGTTTTTTACAATATTACGCAACACAAAACAACAATAATCTTCCAAATATTTCGATTTCGGACAATAGCCAGGATATTAATAAACCTTTTTCTTTAAAAGAATTAGAAATAGCAATATCTCATCCAAAGAACAGCAGTCCAGGGCATGATACAATTTCTCTCCAATCAATAAACCATCTCCCCATCAAAGCAATAAATCTCCTTCTGAAATCATTTAATGACAGTTGGTCTTCAAGTCAAATTCCTAAAGACTGGACTCACGCAATTATCCTACCTTTCATAAAACCTCACAAAAATCCCAAGGAAGTTTCGTCATACCGTCCTATTTCTCTTACTTCAGTAATTGGCAAATTATTAGAAAATGTCAATAATTAATTCTTAGGCTTAACTTCGATTAAGGAAATAGTCAAGCTTACCTCAATTCACATCGGGCAGAGAGCAGTCGTGAGATGTTCCTAGAATTCAAAAAAAGTAACAAAAAAAAGTTCAGGTAAAAATTCCAAGAAGTAAAACCACACTTAAAGTAACGAGCGAGCCGACCGTAGTTGATAGATAGAAGCTTTATTTACTAACTCACAAAAAAATGGCATTTCTCGTGGCTTCTCGCGAGACAAACTGCGTTGCCACACAACTGCAATTAATCACTACAAAATAATAATTTCAGACACAAATTGCGAAGGCTCGGAACGAGGATTCGCGACACACTCCCACCTTTGAGTTCCCTTAACTGATATTGGAACTCAAACTCGATCCTTCAGTGTCTCTTTTATTTGCTCTGGCAAATCAGATATATCAGTTCCACTGACTTCCAGAGGATATAGTCTCTGAATTGGTCGTAAGAAGGACTCACTACTTGTTGACACTTCTACTACTCTAACTCTTCCATCTCTCCCTGGGATAAGTTTAATCCCTTTAGCAAGAGGCCAGTAAATTCTTTTCGAGTTAGTACCTCCTATTAGTACAATATCTCCTTCCTTGATAACGTCCTCCTTCCGAGATTTAGAAAAACTCTTCAACTGGCCTAGATATTCCAGACGAAAGCGTTTCCTCAATTCTTGTCTTATCCTCTGACGATAAAGAAATCTACGATTCATTCTCTGCGAATCGATAAGATCTAAATCCGGGACTCCATTATCTTTTATTTCTTGTAAGAACATTGCTGGTGTGAGAGCAACAAGGTCCTCCTGATCTTCTGACAAATAAGTCAATGGTCTAGAATTGATCACACTTTCAGAGTCACATACTACAGTATAAAGTTCTTCGTAAGTTAGGCAAGCTTTTCCTAGGACTCTTCTGAGAATAATTTTTAGCATTCCTATAAGCCGTTCGCAGAACCCCTCCCCCCCCCACACACCAAGGTGAGGAAGGTGGGTTCAATTTCCAATTAATCTTCTTTAAACTCCCATAATCTTTCACTTTCTTTCAATCAATGTTCTTAAGTTCATTAGATGTTCCAACCAAATTCTTTCCATTATCTGAATAAATAGTGAAAGGACGACCTCTACGTGAAATAAATCTTCTGAGAGCGAGTATGAAGCTCTCGGTAGACAAAGAGGTAACGAGTTCCATATGTACTGCGCGAAAAACTGCACAAGTGAACAGCACAATCCAGGATTTTGTCCGATCTCTTAGAAAAAGTGGTCCGCATAGGTCCACGCCAGTTATTTCAAAATCTGTGCTTCTCTAACTCTATCCTCAAGTAGTGGTGGACTAAGTGTTGTGAGAGGTCTAACAGTGAATCTTTGCAGATGATGCATTCACTCAACACTCTCCTGACAGTTTTTCTGCTTTTTAAAATCCAATAATTTTCACGCAACGCAGACATCACTGTTTGTACTCCAGCATGTAAAAGTTCTATATGCTTTTGTATAATCAACTTCGTCACAATAGGATGTCGGGAAGGAAGAACTATAGGATAGCGTATGGATTCAACGTCTTTTCTCATTATTATCTTCGATTTTATTCTGATTATTCCATCCGAATTTACTAGAGTTTGCATTTGTGATACTAAGGATTTAGTATCGTTTGAAAAGCTTTGTTTTTGTACTATTTTCAATACTTTTCTTTCAGCTGCATCCGTTTCTTGAGTGATTAATTCTCCAAAGTCTCTGTCATTCCTTTGTTTTCTAAGATTATGGTAAAATCGATAAATCCATGCTGTGACTCTTATTATCTTCTTAAACGATGAAATTTCAGAAAGATAATCCATTTCTTTTGGTTCATGATTGATTGTAGAAGCAACAGTTCTCTTTCTTTCCGAATCAATTGTTGCACGATCCGGGCATGCTTCAGATAATGGCCATTCTTCACGAGGTTTGTTCAGCCAACTTGGACCCTCCCATCATAACGATGCAATAAGTTCTACTACACCACATCCTCTAGAAGGGAGGTCAGCAGGATTCAGAATTCCTGGAATATGTTTCCAATCTTCAGGGTTGGTCAATCGACGTATTTCTTGTACCCTGTTGTTCACAAAGGTGCCCCAATTTTCTTTGCGCTTTATCCAATAAAGAGCATTTACAGAGTCCGACCAGCAATAAATAGGTACATTATCCAGTCCTAAATCAATCTTCGTAGTATTTATGAGTCTAGATCCAATAGTACATGCAAGAAGCTCTAATCTTGGTATAGTGATTGGTTTTATTGAGGCAACTCTAGCACGGGCTTGTACAAGTTGACATGTTATTGCTCCACCAACTTCAGTTCTTAAAAATACACAACTCGCGTAGGCGGCCTTACTTGCATCATAAAATACATGCAGTGATAAATCACTGATAGGGGAAAGTTCCTTAGATATGCATCTAGGAATTTCTAAATTATTTAAGTATTTTAAATGTTCCTTCCATCTTTCGAATTTTCTTGATATTGATAAAGGTAATTCTGTGTCCCAAGAAACTCCCAATTTCCAACATTCTTGCAATAATATGTTTGGTTCTAAAGTAACAGGACAAGTGAACCCGATTGGGTCAAAGATACGGTGCACAGCTGAGAGTATTTTGCGTTTCGTTACTGGAATTTCATTGATTTTCGAGTTTTCTTCCCAATTAACAGATAATGTGTCTTTGTCAGGCTTCCAAATTAAACCCAAAACAGGAACTTTCTTCTCTTCTTCCAATAGAGTACCTTTTTCTGCTTCAGAAACACCTGTATGTACCCAACCACGTAGATTGAATTTGGCGAGGCTCAAAATTTCTTTAGATTCAAGCATAAATCTTTCTATGTCTTCTGCATTATCTACACTCGTCAAACAGTTATCCATATAAAACGATTCTAATAACTTCTGCGCTGTAAGTTGCAGATGCCCTGAGACCTGTTTCAAATGATATTCCAGAGTCGCTCCAAGAAGAAAAGGACTGCTAGTGATCCCGAACACAACTCTCTTATGTTGATAAATCTTGGTTTTCTCCTTATCACCATTCTTCCACCACAAAAATCTCAGAAAAGGTCTATCCTTTTCTTGAAGACCTATCTGCAAAAAGGCTTTCTCAATATCTGCGGTTATGCCAAACTTGCGGAGCCAAAATTTATTGACGATTGTTGGAATTAGTTCTACCATATTTGGTCCTTTTTCGAGACATTCATTTATCGAAGAAGAATTCTTTTCTTTCGCCGATCCATCAAACACACCGGTCTAATTTTGGTAGTGGAATTATCTTTATATACAGGATGGTGCGGTAGATAGTGTTCATTCTTCTTATCTGCAACGTTCTGAACTTCTTCAATAATATCTTCGTTCTGCCAACTGTGAAAAACTGCTTCATATTTTCCTAAATTCTTGCTACGTTCTAAGGATCTAACACAATTTTTCTATCTTCTTTCAGCCAAGTTTCTACAGTTTGATAGAAATGGATGACCTTGAATCCAAGGTAAACTAACAACATATCCCCCATCTGCATCTCTTGTGACATGTCTTGCAAAATGATCTTTAGCAGCCTCTTCTAATTCAATTCTAGTCTTTTTCTCAAAAGGATCTTTAATTCCGAGAACATCTAAACTCCAAAGATCTTTGATACAGTTGTCATTAACATGTAAAGACAAAGGCACATTGGAATGCCTTTCCTTTTCCATTTTTCCCATAACTGTCCAGCCCAAATGTGTGTTTACAGCCACTAATCCTCCCTTTAAATGTTTGACCTCGTCTCCTATTAGCAAATTTCCTACTATGTCTGCCCCTAATAACATATGTATTTCATTTGGTTCCCTTTCAAACAAGCAACAATTCTCATTCACGGAAGCGTCACTGACGAAAATTCCATATTCATTCAATTCATTAATCAATTCCGAATCCTTTAATTTTGGGATGGGTGTACATATTCTTTTTTGATCCATTACTTCTACTTCGCAGAAATAGGAATTTAAAAAAAACTCAAGGTCACAACATATTTTTTGTGTTTTTCATTACGTTCTATTCCCCCAAAGAGTCCATGAACTGTTGTTTCCTGTCCCACGCATTTTAAATTTAGTTGTTCGGCAATAAATTTAGTTACGTAACTCTTCTGACTTCCGGTATCGAGAATTGTTCTTACTATTTTCCCTTTTATACACACAATTAATGTTTGCAAAAATACTTCTTTTGAGTTAGAATTATTGGAAAGTATAGTATTTTCATCAGTTAAGTTTTTTTCATTATTTTCTTTTGATGAGTCATCGCTAGAAAAACATAATATATCGTGGTGTCTTTTCCACATAAAGAACATAAATTGTTTAATTTCACTTTACAATCTCGAGATAGATGACGAGCAATTCGGAGACATTTAAAACAAGCACCCAGTTTCATCAAAATATCTTTTCGTTCATTTAAAGTTTTCTGTTTCGCCCAAGGACAAATCGCGGTTTGGTGTGACTCGTGTTTACAGAAAAGGTATGATTAATTCGCATTTTTCTCATTTGAACTTGCAATAAAATTCGCCGCAGTTGGAGCAGGGAAGGGTTGCTTTCGAAACGATGAATTAATTTTTTGTGAGTTATGTTTATAATTTTCAGATTTGAATCGGTTGAAGCTAGGTTGGATTTTTTGACTGTGCGGAATGTATTGGGTTGAAATTGAAGATTCAGTTCTTTCTCTAGCGCTAATTTGTTTATTCAAAAATTTCAATAATTCGTCAAGTTTATACTCTGAGCCGTCTGTTTCTTTATTGAATTCGAGAACTAAATCAGAGGGGGTAAGCAATTTAAAATTAATGGACAGAGTACATTACTAAAACATTCAAATGAAACATCTAAAGACTCTAAACTTCTTATTTGCGTTTGACACATATCAAAAAATTGGCGCAATACTTTAGTATCATCCGAACGTTTTAACGGAGTTACACTCAATAATTTTTGCATATGAGAGTTAATTATAGCATCTTTTCTTCCAAATCGATCTTTTAATATTTCTACAGCTTTCGCATAATTTTCTGCCGTGATGGCAAAACCTTCCACTGTCGCTAAAGCAGAAGAACCTAACAAACCCTTTAAATAGGTAAATTTGTCAATCGTATTTAGAGAATTATTGTCATGAATTGCGGTTTTAAAAGAGTTCCAAAATGAGAGCCATTGATTAATTTCACCATAAAATTTGGGAATAATTAATTTTGGTAGTTTTACTTTCATTGGTTCTATTAATTTTGATTCTTCAGTTGTTTTGCATGAGTCAGAATCTGACTTAAATTTATTATTCTTTCCTAGTTGTTTCTTGGCTCGAAATCGCCAAGTTACGATTTTATCAAAATATTGTTCTATGGCTTCTATTTCTTTATCGATCTCAGTAGGTGAGTACAGGGGTTCACATTCTTTATCTACAATCTTTAAACATTCAAATTTTTGTTCTAAATGTTCTAACAATTCTTCGACTGCTATATCATCCGGTTCAGTTTTTTGTAATTCTTTTTCTAACTGCGAAATGCATTTTGTTACAGCGGTTCTTAGTACGGCTCGTTTCTTTTTTGTAACAATTCCTGCGTCTTCGGTCGTTATTAATTTATATTATTGATTCACAAAAATTTCTAAATTTCAAATATTCTTAAACTCTCACGCTCTCTGATCCCGGCAGGGATGCCATTTAATTATATCAATAATTCATTCTTAGGCTTAACTTCGATTAAGAAAATAGTCAAGCTTACCTCAATTCACATCGGACAGAGAGCAGTCGTGAGATGTTCCTAGAATTCAAAAAAAGTAACAAGTTCAGGTAAAAATTCCAAGAAATAAAACCATACTTAAAGTAACGAGCGAGCCGACCGTAGTTGATAGATAGAAGCTTTATTTACTTACTCACAAAAAAATGGCATTTCTCGTGGCTTCTCGCGTGACAAACTGCGTTGCCACACAACTGCAACTAATCACTACAAAATAATAATTTCAGACAAATTCCGAAGGCTCGGAACGAGGATTCGCGACAGAAAGAATGATTCTACATAGAATGTTAGATTTCAGTTTTCAAAACAAATTTTTTCATGTTAATCATCATGGTTTTTACCCTCACAGAAGCAGCATTAATACATTACTTCAATTACAACATGACATCATACTGGCTAGAGAACGCAAAGAATATTTTATTTTGGTAGCGTAGGATATTAAAGCAGCATATGACTCAGTGTGCCCAAATGGCCTTATTTCTAAACTAAATAAAGTTGGATACTCTGGTAGATTACTACGATGGATTCAAAACTCCTTACATCAGAGAACAATTCAAATCAAATGGAGAAACATTTTTTCAAAAAACGTTACAAACAATTATGGTGTACCCCAGGGTTGTATCTTAAGTCCTTTCCTTTTTATGATTTATATGTCAGATATTTTTGAAATTCAACACGACAGCCATCTTCTGGTTTATGCTGACGACATATTTTTATATAATAGTGGTACAAATTGGAATAAAACAATAGGCGAAATGCAAGAATCTCTAAATAAAATTTCAGTCTGGTGTAAAAAATGGAAATTATCCACCTCTCCAGAAAAAAGCAGTCTAATCAACTTTTCCAGAAAAAGAAGCACAATACCTCCACTACTTAAAATATGCGACAAACCTATTCCCGAAGTGAAGAGTCTGAAAATCCTGGGTATCATCTTCGACTCCAATATCACCTGGAAAAATCACATTAATTACCTACGTCAAAAAGGATTTAAATATTTAAATGCCATTAAAGCCTTATCTTCTCCGAAAATAGGAGCAAGATCTGATTATCTTTTAAATATTATTAATGCCACTATCCGTTCTATCTTTGACTATGGAAGTCAACTATTTTCCTTTTCTAGCAATAGCAACAGACAGAAACTAGAACCGATTTACAATGCTGCGTTACGTTTAGCCCTAGGTCTTCCAAGAAATACCCCGTTAGATTTATTAAGAGCAGAGTCTATGAATGGAAGTATTAATACTCGCCATAATTTCCTTTGCCAAAAATTTATAACCAAGCAAATAGCATTAAAAGTCTGGTCACCGAACGCAAGGTTATTTTGGAATATAAATAGTATTTTTTATAAAGATAGAGAAAAAGAGATCAGTATTTTTCAAAAGACGATCAACCTGCTCCAAGAATTATGCATCTCTAAAGTAGATATTCTTCAATGGATCCCTCCTCCCCCAATCTACGATAATCGCAAAATAAACATCTATACTCATGAACTACCATTTCAAAACAAGGATCTTCCAGATGACATAGTACAAAATATGTTTAATGATTACATTCAGCCAAAACTTAATAACAATATCATAATAGCAACCGATGGTTCAAAAAATACTAATCAAACATCAATAGGAATCTTGATCCCTAAGAAAAAAATTCGACAAAATTTCATACTGAAAGAAATGATTTCAATATTCACAGCTGAAGTATAGCCATATGGACTGCATTAAAAAATTGGGTTTCTGAAATAGAAAATTATATCATCTTGACGGACAGCTTATCAGTCCTAAAAAGCATCCAAAATATTAATAGAAAATCCAATACGATAATATTAAATTTAAGTTCAACTTTACATCAGTGCCTCCAAATAGCTCAATCAATTACATTCATTTGGGTACCAGCTCACAAGGGAATAGGGATTAATGAAGAAGTTGATAAACTAGCTAAAGCCTCTCCAGAGCCGTGGAATATTATTTCTTGGATAACTTGGGAAGATCTACATACATATTTCAAAAAACAACACAAAAACAAAAGTGAAGAAATATGGAAAAAGAGCAAAAGACATAAAAATTATTTTTATGTCTCTCAATCTTGAAAAGTGGAACAGACAGGCAGCAAAAAATAGAAATACAGAAGTTTTAATCAATAAATTGCGAGCTAGAAAACTACTATTAAATGATATATATTTCCTATTTAAACAAACAGATTCTCCTTTGTGTGCAGATTGTAAAGTACCAGAAACTAGTGAACATTTTATATTAAACTGTATCAAATACAAATCGCAGCGTGGAATTTTGAAAAATTTTATCTCCAACCACGGAGAATGGTCTTATTCCTCAATAGCGAAATGTAAAACAATGGAGCATGTTCAAAAAGTTGAAAAATTTCTGGAATCCAATAGATTCTAAAATTCCAGTTACTCTATACTCTACTTTCATCATCCTTAGTTGAAATACAAAGCGATAATTCAAATTACTGATGAACAGCGCAATCACGAACTGTGTGTTGCAACTTGGATTAAATACTAATCAAAATTTTATTGGAGCATAAGGCGTTAGCCAAGTCTCCACTATTTCAGTGTTTTCACTGAACTGAACTGAACTGAACTGAACTAGAATAAAACTGAGTTAAATCTGAGCATATTTTCGTATGAGTGTTTAAGGTAGATTCTTTTTTTCAATGGTGATTTTTTCCTCTTTAATCATGTAAATCTATTATTTCATTTTTAAAAAAGTTATATCCCTCACATGATTTCCATTGGTTACTAAAATGTGAAGAAAATTCTGTATTTTTACAAAGTATGCAACATTTCGAATCAGTAACTTAATGAAGAATATTAATATTCCCCTGTATAATCAGGTTTTGTTATCCAAGCCTGATCTTACAAAGGCTCGGTACTTGGCATCAGTCAGACTTTGCACCCCCTAGAGTTATGTCCCCTCTAGGGTTGCAGGAGTGTACGTTATGCTACGGTTTGGATTACTATTTTCAAAGTAACTTCAATTGAAAAATTCGCTTTTCATGTCAATAAATTAAGAATAATGCAAGTTCCCACAAAGAAAAAGTCAGAATCAAAACAAATGTGACTTACTTGTAAATCCTTTTTATAAACAAAAGGTAAAGAGCAAAAATGATGCTATATGTTTAATATCATTGTTTGATATCATCATCATGAAATTGCGAATTTTGCTCCTTGGAGCTAATTACAAAAAAAAAAATTACATGTTTGGTATAAAAATTAACACATAGTATGCCTCCCAGAAGATGCAATATAATCTGTACATCCACTAGGCGTGCTTGTGGCATGCCTCGGCTCCCACCTAATTCCTCTTAACTGGAACCAGCTTGCGAGCAAAAAGAAGTGAACTGATATGGGCGGGCATTCGCTCTCACTTCTCTCTCTGACTCGCACGAAGAAAGATGTGTTTTCCCTTTATTCAATTCCGATGTTTCAACCTAATTAATTCTTATAATATTCTATAATGCTGAAAATTAAAAGTATGTTTAATCTTGATTATTGTTGCCATTCATGTTATATTTCGCACTTCCTATTGTCTTTTTTATTTATGTAACTTGCTATTGAGCTAGCGGAATTGGCAACGGAGGAAGAATTAGAATAAAAGCAGAATTTCATCCATGTTTACGTTTTTTGATATAGTTCCCCGTACATAATGTAAATAAAATAGTATATAGATAAAAGATCGTCTTCAGTCATAATAAATTGTCGTCCGCGACAGGATAGAATTCTGCTTTCCAAGAATTCAGAACTATAAAATGTACAGGGACGAATAATTTAGATTACTGCTTTTGAGTTACGATATTCTGTTTATGATGTTTACGAGAGTGATTTAAGTTTAAGAAAGCATACTCATTGTATTTTCTTCTTTATAAACAGACATGAAGAATTTATTACGAATCATTTCAAGTAACTGCTTTAAGTTTGCGTATAAATATGGATGCTTTGAAAATAAAACGGAAGTCGTCAAGAACTTCATTTACGGCTACGGCGAATAAATTGAAATAATATTTGGCGACGAAAGAAGACGCCAAGGAGGACGATAAGCTGTCCGCATTGAACTCTTAGTTACAAGATAAATTTTTACGTTTAGATGTGGTTCAGAATAAAATTTCTGATTTATTTTTAGAAAATACTGCTGCCGAATACGAAGCTGATTTTGAGGTGGATCTCTTTTAGAAAGTTCTTCCGAGCGTGATGTGGTAAAATTTAAATTACATAAATTTGAATTAAAGTTGTTTTCAGGTGATCCTATGGAATATTTGACATTTTGGAGTATATTTTCAAAAATTCATGTCTCGGAAGAACTGACTGCTATAGACAAATTCCAATATTTATACCAGTCTATGGAGCCTGATTCGAAAGCTGCTAGATTAATATTGAGTTTCTCAATAACAGCTGAAAATTATCCAAAGGCCGTCGAACAGTTGAAATGAATATTTGGGCGGTAAGCTCTATTAGTGCAAATATATGTCCGCGATTTCCTTTCAGTGGTTCTGAAAAATGCTACGACTGGAAAGAATGCCCCTGATTTAGCCACTCTCTACGATATGCTGGAAACAAAATTAAGAGCATTGGAAAGCTTAGGGCGCACAAAAGAAAAATTTGCTAACTTTCTTGGGCCATTGGTGGAGTCATGTTTGCCAGAAAATGTTCTGCGAGTGTGGGAACGGAAAAGAATTTCATAAAGTACTGATGATGCTACAAGTCAGAGATCCCTGGAAAAACTGATGTGCTTTTTATGCCATGAAGTCGAATCAAAAGAAATGATACGTTTAGCTCGTGAAGGATTCAGAAAAGATATGGGAAGTGTCGCTATACGAAAAGATTGTAAGAAATCGGTCCACAAATATGAACCCACTGCGGCTACGTTAATTTCAAGTACAACTGGCGCAAAACTTAATTGTATTTTCTGTGACCGCCCTCATCTAAGTCAAGACTGTCGAGAGTTATTTGATATGAGTTATGAGGACAGAAAATCACAAGTTATAAGAAAAAGATGCTGTCTCGTTTGTCTTAAGTTTGGACATTTAGCAAAAAGATCTCATAGTAGAATGAGATGCTTAATTTGCGAACGGAGACATTATCCATTACTTTGCCCAGATTTATGCAAGGAAAAGGAAACTAATTTTTCGTCTTAGGACAGAACAACCGATAATGAGCAGAAATTTACAGAAACATTACTAACAAATCTTTCCTCTGAACATGAAATATACCTTAAAACTATTATGATTAGACTACGACAGTGCTTCTCAAACTTTCAATATACGTGACCCACTATTCCATCATCTTTTGCTCGCGCCCCCTCCATACAACAACAATGTATTGAATTCAATAATACTATACATTGACAATAAAGCTACAATATATTCAACTTTAACTTCTTATGTGCCACCGACGTATAAAAACGTCTCACTCAGCCAAAACATTAATTTTCTGGACGTATATATACGTCTTTCTGGAGTACTTTCTTTTCTGTGCAGTCCTATCCTTAAAATTATTCCGACGGCTTTGGAATGCTATAAAAAAACCTTCATAATGCTTGCGAAGAATTTATTTATTTCAGAAGATTTACTTTTTTATTTCTTTTCTCCCCTTCCAAAAACATCAAAATACTCTCGTTTACGTGGTAAACGGTGGGGAGCGAATCGCATAACTTTTTATCGGCAGTTACGGAATTATTTATAAGCCGTACACATTATCAAGATAAGTGTTAATACAAGCCCTTGGAGTGACTGATAATTATCCAACTTGTTCTTAGCTTAGTATTGTTAAATTAATACTAAAATATACATTGTACAGTGCTGATACATTTATAAGTGTATTATATATTTTATTATATCAGAAAGCATTTTGTTTGTTTACTTTCAGTAAATTGATAATTTTTTAAATAACCTTTTATTGCCCTCATATACCCTTTATATGCGCCCCCCTTGTAGAGTTATCGCGCCCCCAAGGGAGGCGCGCCCCACAGTTTGAGAAACACTGGACTACGAAATAGAGACAATGAAGTCTGTGTTCGAGCATTGTTGGACGATGGATCCCAGTGGTCCTATATTGAAAAGAATTTAGCTGCAGAACTATTCCTTTCTCCAACTGGAAGAGAAATATTTTCTCAAGGACTGTTTGGTGGAGGAACTTCCCCTGCTTCTGAGCATAAGACATGCATGGTAAACGTGGAAAGTTTAAATCACAAATATACAACGCCATTGTCTCTTCTCGATCAACCCTGCCAAGAATACATGATCGAAAATTACTTTTTGAGCTTGCTTCCCGAGGAATAAAACTTGCAGATGTTGGAAGAGATTCACCACCTATACGAGTTCTTCTGGGAGCTGATATATTTGGAAACATTTTGACTGGCAGAATAGAGGTATTATCTTCAGGAGTATCTGCAGTTGAGACCTTGCTGGGTTGAACAATTTCAGAACTGGGAAAGAAAAGGGAAGTTGTTAATCTAGTCACATTAAGCTTCAAAATATGGACGTGCTTAAAATGTGGGATTTAGAAGTTTTGGGTATTACAGATCCCATAGAGAAGAAAAATGAAAGCCTTCTTGAAGAAGAAACTTTGGCCTATTTTAAGGAAACAATTAGGATCTCTGAAGACTAAAGATATGAAGTGGTTTTACCATGGCTAGCTGGACATCCTGCTCTATATGATAAATACGAAGCAGCAAAATCCAGACTTCGTACAGCAACTAAGCGTTTGATAAACGAAAATTACTTTGAAGCCTACGATAACGCATTTAAACAGTGGGAGTCAGAAGGTATTACAGAAGCTGTCCCAATAGATCAGCTTGCCAAGGAAGTCCATTACCTACCTCACAGACCCGTCACTAAGCCTTCAAGCAATACCACAAAGGTCCGCCCAATTTTCGACGCTTCGTTGAAGAAACCGGGATTTGCCTCCTTGAATGAATGCTTAAGTGTGAGACCAAGTCTTATACATAAAATACTGCCTTTACTATTAAGATTCCGTTTTGGTACCATAGGTGTAATTGCAGATATGAAACAGGTATTTCTATAGATACGTTGGAGAACTGAAGATAGAGATGTGCTTAGATTTTTACGATGGGAGAATGCTGAATGCTCGAAAATAAGAATTTATCGTCAATGTCGAGTAGTCTTCGGCGTTTCCTCCAGCCCTTTTCTGTTGAATGCCACTATAAGTTACCATCTAGAACGAGAAAAATTCCAGACAGCCTCAAGAAGACAATTGGTCATTTAAAAGAAAGATTCTACGTGGATAATTTGGTTACGAGTGTTAATGACGTTACAGAATTGGAACAACTGAAATCGCAAATGATAGAAGTAATGAAACAAGGTGCATTTGAATTACGCTGTTGGGCTTCTAATGACACTAAAGAAGATCAAGATATGCAAATGGTACTTGGCCTGAGTTGGGATGTAGTCAGCGACGAACTTTCTTGCAAGTTACCCTCAAATTTAGATTGTACCCAAGAAAGGCCAGTTACAAAAAGGGTACTGCTATCTGTGATCAACCGTGTATACGATCCGATTGGCTTTACGGCTCCAGCTTTATTGTTACCAAAGTTGCTTATGCAAGAAGCTTGGAGAGGAAAAATAGGCTGGGATGAGTTGTTGCCTGTAGAACTTGAACATAAATATAGACTTTTGCAGGAAACCATGCATCTCATGTCTAAATGTACAATACCTCGAAGATTTTTTGCTGAGAATTACGATGACGCTACGCTGCATATCTTCACAGATGCTTCTGCCTATGCTTACACTACATGTGCCTTTCTGCGATGTGAATTCAAAGGACAAGTTACGGTCAAACTCATAGCAGCTAAAGCTCGACTTACTCCAATGAAAAAATCCGCAATTCCATGACTTGAATTGTTGGGAGCAGCTCTGGGTGCTCGATTAGCAGAAACTGTACATTCTATCCTATGAACTGCTTCTAAAATCTACTTTTGGTCCGATTCAATGGTGGTTTTAATATGGATTAAGAAAAAAGAGCCATGGAACACATTCGATGGAAATTGAGTGAAGGAAATCAGGGATTTGACCAATATAGATGACTGGAGACCTGTTCCTGGAGAGGTCAACCCTTCTGATCTAGCTACCCGATGCTGTGATTGGTCGTATCTCCCGAAAAGCAAATGGTGGGAGGGTCCCGGCTGGCTGTATAGTGATGAAGAATCTTGGCCATGTTCTGAGGTATCAGAGACTCCGGATGAAGTATTTCTAGAGCGGCGTAAGACAGTTGTGATAAATTTAGCCACAAGAAACGAAGTTAGATTTGGAGATAGATTCCTGTACTTTTCGAGCTATAAGAAAATTCTCCGAATGACTGCTTATGTTCTCAGATTCTGAAACAATACTAAGAGAAACTCTCTTAAGTTAGTTAATTCGCTTTCATGTGAAGAGATTCAAAAGGCAGAGGAAACTTCAATAAAAATCATGCAGTCAGAATGGCCCTCTGAAATACGTGAGAAGTATAAAGATACGATACAGTTTTTCGAGGAAAATGGTATCCTAAAAGTTCAAACAAGACTGATTCTCAGACAAGATCCAGAGGATTTTACGCATCCTACAGTTTTGCCAGACCATCCTCTTCTAGAATCACTGGTTTTGTATACTTATAGACCCTTAATGCATGCTGAAGTGTTAACGACCTTAGCACAATTAAGAGAAAAATTCTGGATTCCCAAGGGTCGGAGAGTTGTAAGAGCAATTTTACGACAATGTATAAAAGGCAAAAGGCTGTCAGCTGGCAAAGTTAACCCAGATCCAGTTCCTTTACCTCCTGACAGATTACACAGAGTTGCAGCCTTTCAAATAACTGGCGCAGCTCTGACCGGTCCTCTTTCGTTACGTGGTGGAAGCAAAGCGTGGATAAATCTATTCACGTGTGCAGTGTATCGAGCAGTCCATCTGGAACTAGTCTCATCTCTTCACCGAATCGTTTATGCAAGCTTTGAGAAGATTCTGGGTAAGAAGAGGAAGAGGTTCTACGCTCTACACTGATAATGGTACGAACTTCGTAGGGGCAGCAAATGCTTTGAAATCTTTGGACTGGGATTTCATTCAAGCTGAATGTTCTTTAATGAAAATAAAATGGTTGTTTACCCCTCCTCCGGCCCTATGGCACGGTGGATTTTGGGAAAGGATGGTTCGCAGTATAAAAGAACTCCTCCGAAAGTGTTTGGGCAAAGCATGCGTAACATATGAAGAGATGTTGACTTTACTCTACGATTGTGAGGCTACAATAAATGGGCGACCATTGACATATTCGTCAGACGATCCGATGGAGTTGAAACCTCTTACACCTGCTACTTTCATCCAAGACATTAAACAAAGAGAAACATTTGATTTGTATCTGATTGATTCTCAGCATATATTGAAACGAGTGCGTTACCTTCAAACCTTACGATCAAATTTACGCAGACGTTTCTACAAAGAATACCTCGGAGAGTTAGTAAGAAGTCCCAAAGTAGCTTCAAGAAGAAAGATGATTTCTAGGGGAGAAATCATCATAGTTGGATCAAAGAACCCAAACCAAATGAATTGGCCTTTGGCTTAAGTGATCGAATTGTTTCCAGGCAAGGACAGGGTGGAGTGTGTGGCCAAATTACGACTAGCCAGTGGTAAGATCATACGACCACTTCAATGAATTTATCCTTTGGAGCTCAATGCTAGTGACCATCTCATCGAGGACCACCAACGAACTAATATAGCTGCGCAAATCCCAGGCCCTACTGCTGCTGATGTTCTGGAGGAAGGAAAGAAATCTCGATGTGGCCGTCCGTTAATTCCTGTTAAGAGACTGAACTAGTGAACTGTTAATAATTTTACTTTTCTTATGTCATATATAAGATTTTAAGTTTGTAATATAAATGTGTGGTAATTTGTTAATGTTTTGTATTGCTTAAAAGTTATTGTATGCAGTGGCGCACACCTGGGGGTCCGGAACTCCCCTCAAAGCCCTTGATTTTTTTCCCGATTGATTATAATTCTAAGTATATAGAACGTAAAATTTAATTAAGTATTTGTTATTAATGATTAACTTTATTAATTAATGCTAATTATTTATTCAATAATTAGTATTTTAATGTGTTTTGTTCCCGAAAATCGACAAAATCAAAAGGAGCATGATACAAGAATGGTAAACTTTTGACCCCGGACCTCCCCCTTGAAAAATTCCTGTGTGCGCTACTGATTTATGCAATACAAAAGGTGGGAGAATGTTGCCATTCATGTTATATTTCATACTGCCTATTGTCTTTTTTATTTATGTAACTTGTTATTAAGCAAGAGGAATTGGCCACGGAGGAAGAATTAGAATAAAAGCAGAATTTCATCCATGTTTACGTTTTCCGATATAGTTCCCCGTACATAATGTAAATAAAATAGTACATAGATAAAAGATCGTCTTCAGTCATAATAATTATCATTCATTTTTACTATTTATATGGCGTGGCATAAACCTTTAATAGATTCTCACTTCACGCCGTAATTGGTGACCTGAGCACGCGTGAACGCAATCCGTTAACATCCAGTTCATTTTAAAGATAATAATGTCAAGTTTTTAATTTTCTAATTTTAATCTCATCCTCCGATTCTTCCCACCATCAATTTTTGCTCATTTCATGCCTGAGCTGTCGCTGGAAAATCAGTAAGTTTTTATGCTTTTCTTTTTCATTTATGTGTGCTGTATGTTTTTTCTAAAAATTTCTGTTGCACTCACGTTTAATATACTCTGAACAATTTTTTTCCAAAAACTGTTTGACCATTTCGCGAAGAGATAATTTTTTATGTATCGCATGCATGTAAGACTTTTAACCCTGTATACATATTTTATTGCAAATATAATTCCGTTTTCCTAATGTTTGTTTTTCAACGTAAAATATACTTATGTAAAAAGATTTTTATTTACCTTCCAACATGCCTAATGAATGTTATAGTAACCAGATATCCCACGAGGCAGTCAAACCACCACCTTTTTGGAAACATAACCCTGCGCTATGGTTTGTGCGCGTAGTGGCGCAGTTCGATTTAGCTAAAATTTTAAATGATACCACTAAATTTAATTATGTTCTGTCTACTTTTGAGCCGGACATTTTAAATTCTGTTAGCGACTTGGTTCTAAAACCACCTGAAAACGGAAAGTATGAAGCCTTAAAAAGCGTTTAATCGAAGTACATTCAGAAAGTGAGGTTTCTAAAATTCGAACTCTCCTCCGGGATTTAGAATTAGGGGAACAACGGCCATCACAGCTCCTTAGGCGCATGCGTTCCCTCGCCGGCGATAATGTTGGTGAGCCACTATTGAAATCGCTGTGGCTCGGACGCTTACCTAACGGAACACAAATAATTCTTGCTGCTTTCAACGAAATCTTAGATCAGCTAGCTGCTGTTGCTGATAAAATCAACGACCTGACTTTTTCCCAAGGAATTAATTTAGTTGCAGCAACATCTAAAAAAAACAACTGCGCAATTAGAACAACAAATTGCTCAACTTACACAACAAGTAAGCGAACTAACTAGTTTCGTGAAGCATTCCCGTAGCCCAGCCCGCAACTCAAGCCATTTCTGCAATCGCATTATATCGTGAAATCGTTTTAAAAGGTACCAAGAACCCACAAATGGATATTGTTTTTACCATACAAATTTTGGCATCAAAGCGAAAAAGTGTGCTACTCCATGCTCTTTTCGTTCAGAAAACTAGAATGGCGATCATCTCCTGGTCTCATTGACGATCGCCTCATTAACCGCGTGTTATTGGCCGATTCTTCCTCTAAGATAACTTTTTTGATCGATACAGGAGCTGATATTTCTGTTATTCCGAAATCTTTCGCGCCTCATGCTAAAGTTCAACAAGGCTTAACTTTGTACGCTTCGAATGGCACAAAAATACCAACTTATGGTACAAAACGAATTTTACTCGATTTATGTTTACGACGCCAATTTGCGTGGTCTTTCGTAATCGCAGATGTACGCCAATCAATCATTGAAGTTGATTTCCTAAAGCATTTTAATTTGAGTGTCGATGCTAAACATCATAGAGTTATCGACGCCAATACTTAATTTTCTTCGAACGGCCAGCTTCCAAAAATTAAGTTTGTAGCATTTAACCTAGCAATATTAGTCGGCAATACTAAGTTCAATAAGGTTTCAAAACAATATCCCGAATTAATTAACCCTTCACAACCGATAAATGTTGATACTTCGAATCAAGTTTATCATCACATAGAAACTAAAGGCCCACCAGTATTTTCAAAACCTCGTCGCCTCGCGCCAACAATTTTAAAAGCTGTTAAGAAAGAGTTCGTATACCTTACGGCACAAGGTATAATTCATCCGTCAAAGAGTTCCTGGGCATGTCCACTGCATGTTGTTAAAAAATCTAATGGAGAATATTGACCCTGTAGTGTTTACCGTAGACTTAATTCAGTCACCGTGCCCGACCGCTATCCAGTCCCTCACATTCAAGACTGCACTCAAAATCTGTATGGAAAAACTTTATTCACTACTTTGGATTTGGCCCGAGTGTATAATCAAATAACAATAAATGCCCTCAATATTCCTAAAACGGCCGTAACTACCCCATTTGGTCTATCGAGTATACTGCTATGCCCTTTGGACTTCGAGATTCCGGTCAAACATTTCAGAGACACATGCATCAAGTCTTAGGGGTCTTCAGGCTTTACTTCTTGGATTGGTTGCCAAAGAGTTGCCATTCATTCTGGCCCCAAAGAACCCAAAAGAACATGTTAATGAAAAAACGCGTGATCCCTCACAAGTTTTATTAATAGATACGTTTGTTTACCTATGAATTTTAATAGTGTAGATTACGCCTTGATGAGGTTCGTAATGAAAGAAAAGGATTTTACAGTGTAAAAACATCCCTTCTATCAGGGACGTCTAAGACTTCTTGAGGTCCTGGGCCTCAACACAAAAGTAAGCCCTACGTCGGTGCACAAATGCATTCCCCTTTTATGATACTTAAAAGTAGGCAGTACTAAGCATAAGTTGTCAAATACTGTTACCAACAATAAACCGAAACCAATAAATGTGCATTACTTACAGTAGCAAAACCGGCTCGAACGACTGCCACCTTTTGACTGGATGAGTAATGAAGGTTTGGGGTCCTGGGCCTAGGCCTGTACATGGACGACGGTCATCACAAGAAGCCAATGTACATATCATCTGAAATTTCCAGTTTTTTGTAGAATAACAACCAGAAAAAATATTTAACTGTTTCAATTCTAATAATGATCTTACTAAGGAAGGAATCAAGAATGATACGAGGTGCTCATTGGGCCCGAGGTTTTGTTCCGGGCCCAGTTTCTCCATACCTTAAGACGTCCTTGCCTTCTAACCTATTTAGGAAAATATCCTATTTGTCTGTCCACCCTATTGAAGCAAATAGATCTCTTTTTCCATCTATTTTCGGTAAACACTATTGATAACTTTGCAATTTGTGTTTCCTGAATTCTCATATGGAAAAGGAATGTCTTTTTGTGGTCACGAATTACTGCATTTTATCATAAAATTTTTTCGGAATTTAAAACTGAAAATATGATGACTGCAATGAAAAATTCGTATAAATATCACACAAGTGATTCTATTTTAGTATCCCTTTCTCAAACATCAGTAGTCAATCATAAAATTTTAAAAATAAAATAGCTCAGTGAAAAGTCGGTTTTAACCTATATAAAGAATTATATATATCACAGTAATCCTCAAAATTATTAAAATAAATGTGAGAATAATACACTCATGTCCATGAATTAAGGATAATTCAAACAATTCGTAATAGTCACACGGAAATCGAACTCTAATATATATATATATATATATATATATATATATATATATATATATATATATATATATATACATCACCCGTAAAATGACTACACAAAACTTCAAGAATCATATATAAATTACTGGAAGCCACCAGTTGTCCCCGACAGTACATCACACTGACAAGACTGTAAGAGTTGGACATATAAGGAATGCAGAAAAAGAAGTAAAATTGTTCGCAAGCTCTTTATAAGACTTGCAGTACAATAACCGCATAGTTATGACACAAAGGAACTATTTGGAAGATTTTTTACTTCGTAGGATTAGTGGCTGATGGAATGCGGGCGTACCGAGCTGAAAGTATCCGAAAAACTTGGAATCGCCCAGAGTATCTCCTCCATGTTTTGGCAACTATTCCTTGATGCTGGTAATGTAAGTAGAAGTTACAGGTCGTTTCCGAGTTAAGAAGCCGAATAAGGACCGATATTTGGCACTTACTGCCAAAAGAAACCGACGGAGAACAGCATCATACCTATCTCGTCGGTTCTTTTCAGCAATTGGTACGACAGTTTAAAGGCAAACCGTGTACAGACAATTAGGACAGATTGCCATATATCAAAGGTACTCAACCTTTTTCCCACCGGGCCACATACATATGACAGGTATTCCCACGTACTGCAGCATAAGGATATACTGGGAAGAAAAAACACTATAAGACCAAAGCTACATTCAGCACAGTTAAATTGATGAAAATACAAAACTCATTTCTCTCTCTCTCTCTCTCTCTCTTTTATTTTAATACTATATTAATTTCTCTTTCAAACTCACACAAATTTTTACATTTATACGTTTTTTATTAAGTTATGTTATAATTTCGATTTCCTTTCATCCTTGACGAAACCCTTTATTTACATTCTACTCTAAAAAAGCATATTCGTAGCAAAAGTGATGTAAGTGATTGCTTGAGAGGTAGAAATTCTAGCTAAGATTTAAGTACATTTTTATTAAATAATTGAATTTCTTTGTGTGATGGGCCATGAATGGGCGACTTAGAAAAGGCCAGTGGGCCGTAGGTTCATTACCACTGGTTTATATATGCACGGAGACCTGTCAGATGTGTTCATCTTACTGCAAATCGCTGTCGCCTGCGGTTGGCCTTGAGTGGAGAGCATGCATTGTAGACACCGCAATATTGGGTTCGTATGATGTCTATGACGAATCCAAGTCTAGCTTGAAGACTGATTCTTGCCAGACTCTCATATGGAAAAGGCCACGTACCCGTTACACCAAAGAGATTATAACTCAACGACAGAGAGCTTTCGGATGACGCAGGATTGCCCGTATTTTGGGGGAGGGACTTTTTGGGTTCCAGGAACAGATAGTCATTTTTATGCCGAATGACTAATGGGACGTCGTTCTGGAACAATATGTACGTTTTTTTCGAGGAGCCATGGGTGCAGAATTTTGTGTTTATGGATGACAACGCCATCCTAACCTTACAAACATCGTAAGCGATTGTCTGCATTGAGAGGATATGACCAGTATGGACTGACCAACATTCTCACCAGACTTGAATCCAGTAGAGATTGTGTGGGACATACATGGTCGAAGAGTTTGAACACATCAACCACCATTACATGTCTACCGTAACTTTGGAGAGCTTTGCTTATTTGAGTATTGTAATATCACCCAAGATCAGTCAATAATTTGATACTCAGCACGCCTAGGAGATGTACAGATTGTATTGCATCGTCTGGGAGGCATTCTATGTGTTAACATTTATACCAAGCATGCATTTTTTTTGTAATTCACTCCAGGGAGCAAAATTCGTAATTTTTATTAATGGTATCAAACATATAGCATCATTTTTGCTCTTTACCTTTTTTTTTATATAAAAAGGCTTTACAAGTAAGTCACATTTGGTTTGATTCTAAATCTTTCTTTGTGTGAGCTTGCATTATTCTTAATTTATTGACATGAAAAGCGAGTTTTTCAATTGAAATTGCTTTAAAAATAGTAATCGAAACCTTGGCATAACGTACACCCCTGCAACCCTAGAGGGGCATGACTCTAGGGCGTGCAAAGTCTGACTGACGCCAAGTACCGAGCCTTTGTAAGATCAGGCTTGGATAACAAAACCTGATTATACAGGGGAGCATTAATATTCTTCGTTAAGTTACTGATTTGAAATGTTGCATATTTCGTAAAAATACAGAATTTCTTTAACATTTTAGTAAACAATGGAAATTACGTGAATGATATTACTTTTAAAAAATGAAATAATAGATTTACATGATTAAAGAGGAAAAAATCACCATTAAAAAAAGGATCTACCTTAAACAGTCATACGAAAATATGCTCAGATTTAACTCAGTTTTATTCTAATCGAAATGCCAAATATAGTTTTGTAGATTTCGATGTTCAATACATTCATACCCGCATGAAGTGTGATTCATTGAATAAATATAAGTGTGGAAAGATTTTGTGATAAATGTGTATACAAGAAATGTATGAAATTACGTGTTGGAAGTAAGCATTGAAATTATCAAATTATGAGAAATAAAAGTACTTTTTTTAATAAAGATATTTTTAATGATATTTAACAAAAATCGAAAAGTTTGGTTTTAACCTTGAGAAAAACATGCCGCGTTGCGTGGTTAGACATTCTTCACTACAACACGGTTGAATGAAATAACAATAAACATTTATTAACTTTAAAGATTAAATGAGCAATTAAGAGGTAAACTTCTAAAAACTACAACACATGGTGAATCAGGCACGCTACAAGAATAACAGATCAATTCAGTTCAGTTTTGGAGTCGTTATGTTGAGCTGTAAGGTCGCTGCATACTCCCCTTCCAGTATCAACGATACCTAGTTGGAAGATGAACTTTGCGACCAGAACGTGTAGATGGCTGGGTAGGTGTTGAAGCTGTTGGATCAGATTCCACAGTAGCAGGTGTTGAAGCTGTTGCATTAGATTCCACAGTAGCAGGTGTTTCATTCTTGGTTTGAGGTAGTTGCAAGTCCTCAGTGTTAAGAAAGAAGGCAGGTTTGCATCTATCAATAGATACAGATACCCGTTTACCATTGATGTCAAGGAAAAACACTTTATCCTTCCTTTGTAAGACTTTGAAAGGGCCATCATAGGGTTGTTGAAGTGGACGACGTAACATGTCTCGGCGAAGAAAAACATGTGTTGCTTCCAACAGTCCTGGATGGATAAAAACTGGACGTTTGCCATGGTGTTTTGGTGGTTTAGGTGATTTAAGTGATTGCATGTGAGACTTAAGTTTCGAAACAAAATTCACAACATCATCGTCTGGCTCGGAACAGTCAAACATCTCCCCTGGCAGTCGAATAGTGGTTCCAAAAACTAATTCAGCTGGGGTACACAGAATATCTTCTTTAAGAGAAGCTCGTAGACCAAGTAAGATGATAGGGAGTACTTCTGTCCAACGCTCAGTAGCATGGCACTTGATTGCACTTTTCAATGGGCGGTGCAATTCTTCGATCATCCCATTAGCTTGAGGGTGGTATCCAGTTGTACGACACTTCTGAACACCAAGTAGTTTGCTAAGACAGTGTTTCTCAAAGTGTGGGGCGCGCCCCCTGGGGGCGCGATGACCCTACAAGGGGGGCGCGAGCGTATCGAAAATGTAAAGATTTTTTTTAAAAAAAATAACCGGAAAGAGAAGTAAAACAAAATGCTTTCTTCCATAATAAAAAAAAATACACACAACAACACTGACATAATTTATGTTTATTATCTGGCTTTTTTCCGTCATCAAATAGCTATCTTTGATCCCAAAACCAAATTAAAGAAAAAAACATTTTGTTTTATTTGCTGTATTTCCTCAATCAGAGATTTTTTTATTACGTTTTAACATAAAATATTACTCGTTAAAAGAAAAAACGAAACCCAGACCCTGAGAAATATTCTAAGATAAACAATTCACCACTGTAATCATTATTGAAATACTGTACATTAGTTGTAAAAAAAGAAAAGGAAGTCATGATTCACTTTTCAGCCAGGCTGCATAGTACGTTTGCTAATCATTTAATTGACCTTCAATCTTATGGTATGGTTATTATAAATATTAGTTCCCTCCCATCTTTTATGCGTTTGCTTTTCGCTTAGGAAAATTGTAAATAATTGAGTTTTGCGATATTTGGAAAAGAATTGATTGGTTTAACATTTCTGTAGGATAATTGAAAAGTGTCTCATTTGCGTCCTTTATTATGGTCTTGTACTTTTGAATCATTTTAGTTCAGTTTTATTGGATTTTTTCTCAAATCATCAAAGAATTGAATAGTCCTTGAAAGAAGGTAAGTATACTTTCTATAAATTAAAATATTCACTAGAATTCCGATTTGTATCGTGTACAGTAAAAATAATTCTAAACAAATGATTGGGGTGACTGAGTCCCCCGCACTACCATTAATGTTAGTATCGAGTACGCGCCTGCTCCCGGGTTAAAACATTTTGAAGTCTTCTCGCTTTAAATGTTAAAAAGTAACACAATTATTCTTCATCGGAATTTTATATTCTTTTTCATAACTTAACATTAATTCTAAATGCTAATTGTGTGAGGTTTAAAATTACAGTTCTTTTAAACAGTTATTTACCATTATAGCATTTATCTAAATAAAAAAAATCAGTTTACATTTTTGTACACAATGTCGTGCACACAGTTTTACTCTCCTTACAGTTCAGCTATTATATCAAGAATAATGTTTTATTTTTTTAAAAAATGAGCTCGTGCGAAGAGTCGGGGTTTCAGCCAGTATACGTTTGATGTATCAGTACTGAAGAAGGTATTTTATAAATTTCTTATTACTGAATTTGGCCGCGGTAGCCGAGTGGTATAGGTATCGGATCATGGCTTGCCTTGTCACGAGTTCGAGCCCAGTACCACTAAAGACTCGCCGTGTAGGGCAGTGATGCACGTTAAATCTGTTGAGAGTTGAAACGTTTTCCCGTTGGTGTGGTAGTTAGGAGAGAGGGGTGCCAGCTCAGGTGTCATCCACGTCACTTGACTATGGTTCAAAATTACGTGATCCGTCGTCAAAAGCCCTCGTGCAGCTGAACAATGCGACGTTAATATTCAATCAATCAATCTTATTACTAAATTAAGAACAAGTTTAATAATTATTAGGGACTTCCACGGGCTTGTCTTGTAGAGGAAAGTTTTTCAAAGGAAGGTTTAATAACAGAAATTGACACTTAAAGAGTTATTTTTCTATATTTAGCTGAGATCTATATTTTGTCTTCAAGGCATCCACTGCAGAAAATCTGGATTGAAAAAGGTAGGATGTTGAAAATGGTAATAGTATACGGAGTACTTTTGTTTTCAGTACAGATAATTCCTCATCTACCTCTACCCCAAATTCAAAGACCGATTTATTACAAAATTGCCTTTTAATTTTTCACTGGATGTGAAATCTATGAAGATTTCTTCTTCGGAAGTTGAGAGCCCTTCTGGAGTATCTTGAAATAAATCCCTAATCCACTCGTAACTTGCTACCAAGCTGTCCTCATCCAGAAAATACTTTTTAAAATTCTTTGCCAACATGGCTAAATGATTTTACATGTTTTAAAAACAACTTTCACATGTTGTTCTACAGATTTGTAAGTTTTAACACATATCGAGCTGGGGCTTTTTTTCCATCATTTACTTCAGTAGTGGTAAATCCAAAATTTAAGTATTTTTGAGAATATCGCCTTGATTTAATTTTCGGAACCATGCTCGTTCATCTGTGTACTTGTTGATTCTTTATTATGGTCGAATGTTTGCTTACGACTTAAAAATATATGTATGATATTGTTTTAATCTACTGCCGTAAATACTTAATTACCGTGAATTACAATTAACGTGGAAATTAAAAAAAATGTACATTCAAGCTAGATTCGGTAGCTATAGGAGTATCGAGCCGACCAAAACTGACTGGAATTGTACGAGGAAAAGCATTTTTACATGTTTTGCGCAGGCGTCCGATAGGTTGCCCAGACTCACGCAAACGTACCCTATAATGCCAGATGTGATGGATATGATAGAGAGCGACATTGACTAGACTATTTTTCTAATGACATTTGTACTTTGAGAATTGAATGCTGAAGGAAATAAATCTTTAAAAACATCATTTTGCGATCTGTTCCAATTTAAAAATTAGAGAAAGAAAAATAACATAATTCTAAGTAATATATATTTTAAGTAATTTTCTTAAAATATATATTACTTAAAAGTTACATATACACAAAATTTAATATACCTATCGTATTAATTTGTACGGTTTATAATTAAGATCGTATTGTAACTTTAGCGTCTATCTCTCAAAGTGCATTTTTATTGCGGTAAATACATTATTGTTGTACAGGGGGGCGAGACAAAAATTATGATTGAAAATTGGGGCGCCAGTATTGAAAGTTTGAGAAACACTGCTTTTAATGTATGAGTGGGGCACAGAGTATTTTATGACTAATTAATTAATACTAAATTAAGAACAAGTTTAATAATTATTAGCTACTTCCATGGGCTTGTCTTACAGAGCAAAGTTTTTGAAAGGAGTTTTAAGATAAGAAATTGACCCTCTGAGTTCATTTTCTATATTTAGCTGATATCTATATTTTGTCTTCTAAGCAACCACCGCATTTTGTAATATGTTCCAATTCAAAAATCAGAGAAAGGAAAAATAACTTAGTAATTATCCTATTACTTAACTTTTTTTGCTTAAAAGTAACATATACAAAATTTAATACTTATGCCATGAATTAGTACGGTTTATAATAAATATTGTTGCTTTATCGTAAAAGTGCATTATTATTGCATTCAGTAAATTATTATGTATAAGGGGGGGCGCGATAAAAATTGTGATTGAAAAGGGGGGTGCCAGTATTGAAAGTTTGAGAAGCACTGTGCTAAGAGCTTTGAAGAGCGAGGACTCAAACTGCCTGCCCCTGTCAGTTGTGAGAATTGCAGGAGTTCCAAAGCGAGACACCCAAGAGGAAAAGAAGGCCTCAGCCACAGTCTCAGCAGTTATGTCTCGGATAGGTTGGGCCTCTGGCCATTTCGAAAAACGGTCAACCATTGTCAGGCAATAGGTGTAGCCATTTGATGGAGGTAGAGGTCCAATGAGATCCAGATGAACATGATCAAAACGTTGGGAAGGTTCTTGAAATGATGAAAGAGGTGATCTAGTATGACGATGAATTTTGGATTTTTGGCAAGCTAGGCAGTGTCTTGCCCACTGAGCTACATCTGATGAGATTGATGGCCAAACAAAACGCTGCTTCATCAAATGTACTGATCGACGTATGCCAGGATGGGATAAATTATGCATAGCAGAGAAAACATCTTGGCGATGCTGTTTTGGGATGTAGGGTCTGGCTGTGCCCGTTGATAGATCACACATAATTTCAGTAGACGAATTGGGAAAAGTTACCTTTTTGAGTTCCAAGGAAGTTCCAGATGCTATTAGGGTGTGAAGCTCCTGATCAGTCTGTTGTGTCTCAGCAATACAGTCATAGTCAATTTGACTTGGGAAGGTGATTGCAGAAACACGAGAGAGAACATCAGCAGCAATATTGTCAGATCCTGGAATGTGTACAATATTTGTGGTGAACTGAGAGATGAAATCCAGCTGACGGATCTGCCTTGGAGAACACTTGTCACTTTTTTGCCTAAAAGCATAAGTGAGGGGCTTGTGGTCAGTAAACACTGTGAAATCTCTAGCTTCCAGCATATACCGAAAGTGTCGGATAGCCGAGTAGATAGCAAGGAGTTCACGGTCGTACGCACTGTAAGACTTTTCAGATGAAGTAAGTTTTCTGGAAAAGAAAGCCAATGGCTGTAGCTCAGAGTCCACAACTTGGTGAAGTGCACCTCCCATGGCATAATCAGAGGCGTCCACATGAAGAGCAAGCGGGGCAGAAGGTGAAGGATGAGCAAGAAGTGCAGCATCAGCAAGAGCTTGTTTACACCTCTGAAATGCTGTAATTGCCTCAGAAGACCAGTTTAAAGGCTTTGAGTCCTTCTTACCTTTAGAACCTTTTAAAAATTCACTTAAAAGATACTGTTGTTCAGCTGCTTTGGGCAAGAAACGTCTATAAAAATTTAACAGTCCTAAAAATTTTCTCAGAGAGCCAACAGTCTCTGGTTGTTTGTAATCAAGAACTGCTTGAACTTTGTCAGACAATAGCTTAATGCCATCAGGAGTGATAAAGTGGCCAAGGAAAATGAGTTCAGTCACACCAAATACACATTTAGATATATTTAGTTTTAAACCATATGAGCTCAGTCTTTGGAATATAGTTCTTCAGTGAGAACGATGCTCCTCAGCATTTTCTGAGTAACACAAAATATCATCCAAATAGACAAAACAAAAAGGAAGTCCTCTTAGTACTTCATGCATGAATCGCATAAAGGTTTGTGGTGCATTCACAAGGCCAAAACACAAATGGGTATATTCGTAAAGACCCCATGGAGTTGTTACAGCTGTCTTAGGAATATCACACTCAGCTATAGGGATTTGGTGGAATGCCTTAAAAATGTCTATTTTGGAAAATATCCTCTTGCCATGTAGTGCATGAGTAAAGATATTCAAATAAGGCATGGGGTAGCTGTCGAACTCAGTAACAGAATTCAGCTGCCTGTAATCCCCAACAGGTCTAATTGTAGAGTCAGATTTGGGCACAACATGAAGATGAGAACTCCAGGAACTTTTGGAAGGTCTAATAATGCCTTGAGCAAGAAGAAATTCAAATTCCACCTTCACTGCATCATACAGTTTAGGGTGTAGCCTTCTAGGCCTGGCAGAGACTGGTGGGCCAGTAGTAATAATATGGTGGACTGTGCCATGTGATGCTGATTTGGAAATTAAAGAAGGGTTGGTGAGGTCTGGATATTCCGATAAGATGTTTTTAAAACTAATGTTTGCATCTACAGTGAGGATTGAGAGCTGTACAATATTTGAAAAAACACAAGAAGTGAAAAGAGAAGTTTCCACATCCACCAACCTTTTTTTCTTAAGGTCGATTAAAAGGTTGAAGTGCTTTAGAAAATCAGCACCAATTATAGGAGATGATACATCAGCAATTATGAAAGTCCAGATAAAAGGTCGCCTCAGACCCAGGTTCAGTTCCTTACGGACCATACCATAGGCTGGAATTTTGGTATTATTAGCAGCAAATAAGGAGAAGTTAGACTGAGGTGATTTATTCATAGTTGGAGAAGGTGGGATGACACAGATTTCACTTCCAGAGTCTATGAGGAATTTCTGGCCAGACTTGCGGTCTAATAAAAATAACCGGCTGGTATGTTTCGAGGGCTCTGCCATTCCAGCTATGACAGAGCTTACTCGTTTTTTGCACAAATGCACAAGGTGAAACACACTTGCGGGCCTGCTCTTTATAACGGCGATGATAGTAGCAGATGCCACTTCCTCTATTGACACTCCTAGAGCGTGAATGTGATCTCCGGCGGTCAGAACTATATCGTTGGTGGCGAGAGGAATTGCGCTCTCTTGTCAGTTCAGCAACTTGTAGAGACAGCTCTTGGATCTGCCTAGCGAGAGAGTCCATGGTTGGCTGAGCACTGCATGAAGATGACTGGGATGGTGGAGGAACAGTTGTGGCAGCATTGATAGTCGAGGACGCACCAACAACCTCAGAAACCTTATCAGCGATGATAGCCAGTTTATCCAAAGGCTCTGAGGATGCAGACAAAACAGTCTGGATATGTGGTGGCATTCTTTGAAGCCACAAACTTTGCAGAAAGTCATCCTGGAGTTGGCCATTAGACAGCTCTTTCATTTTTCGCAACAGGTGGCTGGGCTTCTCATCTCCTAGCTGAAGGTCAGTAAGCAGTTTCTTAATTTTTTGAGTATCCGAGTCGCTAAATTGGGTGATGAGCCGCTGCGAGAGAGTGTGATATTTGTCACTGTTCGGAGGGCTTAACACAATGTCCGACACGTAGGAGAGAGTTTCAGCATCCAGGTTCGCAACCAAAGCAGAATACTTAGTATCATCACTGGAGATACCACTGAATGTGAATGCATGGTCGCATTGTGCAATCCATAGACGAACGTTGGATTTCCAAAACGGCGGCAGCCGCAACGCAATACGAGCGACTTCAACGGTTTCACTAGTCATATTGTTGAATAAGCAGGAAGCGAAACGAATCTCCGAGCAGATGCTTCAAGTGGCCTTGAGGAGAAGGAGAAAAAAAAATCTTTCGCTACGTACTGATCATCCGTAGTAGAAGAATTTGTATTGCATTCGCCAGTAGAACAGAATAGCTTACGTGTTTTTAAGTCCAAAAGGGGTCACCACTGCCGCGTTGCGTGGTTAGACATTCTTCACTACAACACGGTTGAATGAAATAACAATAAACATTTATTAACTTTAAAGATTAAATGAGCAATTAAGAGGTAAACTTCTAAAAACTACAACACATGGTGAACCAGGCACGCTACAAGAATAACAGATCAATTCAGTTCAGTTTTGGAGTCGTTATGTTGAGCTGTAAGGTCGCTGCAAACATGATGACGAAACTTACATTGTACTTTTTTATTAATTGTATTTAATTAAAAAGTTTGGTTTTATTCTTCAGAGAAAAATGATGACGAAATTTACAATGTACTTTTTTATTAATTGTATTTATTTAAAAAGTTGCCATTATTTTAAAGAAATTGAAAGTCTGGTAAACATAAAATTATTTTGCTTTCAGCGTTGCCAACTAGAAAGGAGTATTAAATTTCCGCAATAATCGGCTCCTATTCTCTGAATCACTTTCAAATATAGCTGGGAATGTATTTTTGTTAACTTTGAATTTTCATATTTGTTCTGGAGTTGATTACCCAAACAAATCTTCATATATTCTTCAAATAATTATGACAGCCTTTAAATAACTTGAAGGTTTTGTTTTGTAGAGCGATGATGCTGCGAAGCTCATCTTGAAAAAGTTTGTTTTGCTTAGATTTTGTGTTGAACTGACATAGGTGAGTTGTTTTTATTATTTTTTGAGTGATCTTCAAATATCTTGTTGCAAAGTGTAAACTTTATTGCCAAAAATTTGGCGCCAAGCAGTGTGCTTGTCTAGGATTCACCCCAGATAGAGATATATATTTTCATAAAATGCATTGCTTTAAAAAATGTCAAACTTTTGCTTGTTTTCTTAAATTGTTATTTTGCTAAAATAATTAATTTATAATTTTGATTTAGCAGGAATTTCATTTATACATAGAATTCTACTAAACTTCCAGTTAAAAGAACTTTGTGGAGCTCTGATCTTAATTTAATGTCAAATGTAAAGGTTTCTAATAAAATACATTTTAGTGATGATATTTATTTAATATCCTTTATTTCACTCCAAATGTAAGACAAATTTAAAGATTTCTTTTAAGTTGCATTTTAATTTCTGTGTTAAAAATATCCAGTAATACTTTTTAAAGACTTTATTTTAACATATTGGATTCTTATATACATCGGGGGGAAAGTTGTTTTCTAAATTTTTATTGCATTGATTCTTAACAGTACACATTGTATTAAAGCTTTGCTTAAAATGCAGTTTATAATTGAAAGAAAAGTACTATAATTGTAATGATAGTAATACTCTTAAAAATGTATAGTGTTTTTGGAAAGTTGACTTTTTGAAAGAATGTTTAAATGTATTCTTTTTTTTTTCAATTATGGATAAATATAGAGCTGGTAAATTTTTCAATAAAAATTCAAATATTTTAATGCATGATACAAATGATAAATGTAAATTTTTAAAAACCTAATGATAGGTTTTGCTTAAGCCAACTTTTATCTATAATTAGATAAGGATTGAAAATTAGTAACAGTTTGCCCAGTATAATTTAAAATGATTGAAACATTGAAAAAGGTGACAATTTATTTTAGTAGTTGAAAATAACACACGAAATTGAATGTATGTTTATTTTTCCAATTTTGAGTGAATATTTTAGAGAAGTTTATTTTTCTAAAAGTGTCAAGTGTAACATTGACTTGACATATTACATCATTGTTTAAATTATATTTCAGATTAAAGTGATAAAAATCTATGCATTTACTGAAGCTTTTTTTGCTATGATATCATATATATATGTTTTTTCCCATTTTACTATTCATACAAAAAATGATAAAGATTTATTTTAAAAATATTTAAATTTATAAGATAAAATTTTATAATTATTTTATGGTATGTGTTAGAATTATAAATTTTTGGGATTAATCTATTCATAAAGTATTTGTATTCTGATATATAAGCAAAAACTTGAGTAGAATGTATAACGCAAAAAAAATATATCAATTCAGTGTTAAATGAGTCTGCGTAATTCTGGATGATCATTTGCCCTTGAAGGAATTCCTAACAATTCTTTAAGACAGATTTTTTTTTTTTGAAATTCCGTTTTGTATTATGTTATGTTTTAACTCTGCTACTGATAGTTTATTCTTCATTAGTGTTTAGAAGAACATTACATAATTTTACTATCAGTACAATTATATGTTGCAAAATTATTCATTTTTTCTCTGTTTATGATTTCAAATGAATCATTGTAAAAAGTACTCCTTTAACAATTTAATTTAATGTTTTTGTAGCATTGTGTGTCTTCTGTCATCTTCAGTTCTTTTGTTTGTGTTTTGATCCAGCTGAACCAATTTATCTTTTTGTATAGATTTGAACTTCAATTAGTGTATTTTCTTATTTATTTTAACACTGTCCGATGTATGTTATTGATGACAGGATTTTATGAAATGCTTAACAGTGGATTTTCAGTGATGGACTCTTGAGCAATAAATGTGGTAGGTCTCATCTGATTAATTGTTGTAAAATAGTCATTTCTTTACTGTAGATCGATAAAAAATTTTGTAATGTTTATTTAACTTATCACTATTCTTGTTCACATTCTATTTCTGTCATTACTTTTCTATTATAATTTATATTATTTTCATTCATTCATTTTCATTCATCTTTTCACCATATTCATTTTCTATTTTAGTGTAAAATTTATATTTTTACTGAAACATATTGTCTTTAGAGTTTAAATTGCTGAAAATTATTTAAAAGATTAAAAAGATTGAGGTTTTTTTTAATTTATAAAACTTCTCTGTGCATGTTATTGTTATCTAGATCATTTACTGAAAAAATATTATGCTTGCTAGATAGATCTTTATTTTTAAGAATTTAACCCTTTGCAAAGAACTGGTGCTTGGGTTAGTTCCTTAAAAGAAGTAAATTGAATTTTCCTTCTTGTTGAAATATGTTCATGTAAATATCTCTAGTTTTAACAGTAGCATAAAAGTCTTTTTGAAAATATATTTCTATATTTGTCCAAATGCAAAACTAATAATTAAAATATTTTTTTTTACATTTAATTTCTTTTTGGTTTTTTACATTAAATATTAAAAATGCCTTGAACAATCTGAAATGGGTAAAATGTGTAAAACATTTCCACACATGAAACATTTGAATCCAAGAAAATCATTTGTAGGTATCAGTGTTAAAAAATTATTTGTTGTTAAAAAATATTTACTATAGTAATTAAATTTTTATTCTCATTGACTTGAAAACATTAAATATAATAATTACAAAAACATTGATTTTTACTTTCTGTTGCCAGAGCTAATGTAACTCTTGAAGATCCACCACAAGTCTAATGATTTAGTGTTTTAAATCTTCGTAAGGATAAATGGTTATTTGTTACAAATTTATGTTTGTATTTCATATATATATAATTATCTAGCGATCCTCAGGCACTATAATTAATGCAATTTTAAGTCTGTTACTCATGGAGTTTTCATGTTTGCACAATATTGAAGATATTAGATTAGTGTTTCAGCAACGATGTCCTTTTTACTTCATGGAATTTAAACATCTTACAGGATGATTGACAATAGCTCTTGTGTTGCTTCTAGTATGGCATTAAAAATTCTACCATCATCAATATATCTGGAGTAACATTCACACTAAAATTATAGTGAAAAGTTTCCGTAGCAATTCATATTTTATAAAATAAACTTTATCTGCAGCCTTTCTGCCAAATTTTGAAAAATCGCCAATTTGGCGCGTTTTTAGGTGTTGTGTTTCGGAGTTTCAACCCTCCCTCAACACGCAACACCAGGGCGCGAAATTCAAGATGGCGGAAAGAAAATCATTTAAAAAAAGTCTTTTAAAGCTTAGAATGTGAAAATCACTGCAAAAATAATGCGTTGAAGGGGACACAGTACGATTCAATTGACAAAAATCGGTCAAAAAATCCTATTAAATTTTTTTAGCCTAAATTATTCTTTATATACTTTTCTATAACCTCACAAAATTTGAAAGCCCTAAACTTAAAAAGCGCAGAATTATGGTAGCTTTTACTTTTGTTTTTATTCACATCTCCAAGGCAAATCAAAATGTTAAACTTACTTATCTCAGAAAGATAAAATAAAAAAAGAAAGCGTGTTTCAGTGTGAACACGCATTCGAAGTTAACTTCTTTGGCTGATATTAGTGTTTTTCCAAATTTATATTTATGTCTTTAATTGTTTTTAAAAAAACTAATTTGAGACTTGAGTCTGTTCATGCTTGTCGCAAAAACCGTGCGCCAGACGGCGCTGTCTGTGTATCTCTAGTTACTATGTGTTTAGGTGAATAAAAATAGAGTGTTTTACAGTCCATGTGTGAGGTGTGTGTGATTGAGCTATCCCGGGTGTAGTGATCAAACATTTTGGTCCGTCGAGCCGGAGTTCAACAAGCAACTATGGTTTTGTGCTTTATTAGTTGAGTATTTGGTGGTGAAATTTTTGAATAGGTGAGTGTTTCTATTCTTAATGATGTTTTTAGGAGTTATTTGGTTGTGTTCGCTAAAGTTGTTGTTAATAGTTGAATAGTTTTAACGGATATCATGGTTGAAATTAGTGTTTGTAGATTTTGTGTTGATTGTGATATTCTTGTTGTGTGTTTTTGTATACTTTCCTATTCTCAATAGTGTAATTTAGGTGCTTACAAATGCTTTTTGGTTGAAAATAGTGTATATTGTGTAGATGTTGTGACAAAATAAGTTTAAAAATGGCGTTGAAATTAAATCTAAAGAAAGACGAGCTTATCTCGGTTGCTGTGGAAATGGGTTTGGAGATTCCTAGCAAAGCTAAAATAATAGATTTAAAAAAGTTAATTGAATCAAGTGCCGTTTATAAAAATGATATTGAATTTATGCGTAGTCTTGTTGAAAATGCATCAGAGAAAAGTAAACAAGAGGCTGAGAAAAATGAGCGCGAGGCTGAAATTCAATTAGAAAAAATTAAATTATCTCAGATTGAGCGCGAGGCTGAAATTCAATTAGAAAAAATTAAATTATCTCAGATTGAAAAACAATTAGAATTGGCGAAAGTTAGGAAGGAATCCGAAAAAATTCTCAATCTCTTGAAAGCGGAGAACCAAGCTCCATAACTGATAAATTGGAGAGTTTGGTAAAGAGCATTAAAACTTTGACAATTCAAGTACCGGTTAGGTCAGTCCTTTAATTTATTTTTTCATTCTTTAGAAAAGGCATTTCAAATCAAATCCGTGCCTGATGAGCTAAAAGCCGAAATTCTATTAAATATTTTAGGAGAAAGAGTCAATAATTTGCTAACATATGTGAGTCAAGAGGATTTAAGCAATTATGTTAAAATTAAAGAATTAATATTAAGAGAGTTTGAACCGACGCCTCAGGAATGCCTGAGTAACTTTAAAAAGGCTCGTAAACTACCATCCGAAAACTATGTTCAGTTTGCTTCCCGCTTAAGTGCAACTTTCGATTATTATTGTCAGTTGCGTAAAGTTAATGAATTCCGCTCTTTGTGTGATCTAATAATTTCAGATAAAATATTTGAAACGCTAGATAGAGATACGATGAATCACATTGCAACGAAACAGGGAGAAACATATTTCAAGCCTCAACAGCTTGGGAGGGAATGTGATGTCTATTTATCCGCGAGAGGAAAGGTTTCGAATGATTTAATGAGCAGAAATCCAGGGAGTGGAGTCAAAACAGATGGGCGAAATAGACTGCAGACGGTTAGCACTTGGTGGCGAGAGAGAAACTCGTCGAAAGTTTTCGTGGCCGAAACCAAACCAAATTGTGTTCTATGTAAGGGTAATAATTTTCATCCCCTTTCTAAGTGTTATCAGTTTAAGAAACTGTCAGTTGAGGATAGAGTAGAGGTAGTTAAACGGAATAATCTTTGTTTTCGTTGTTTTTTATCTCATAGATTGAAGGAATGCCGTTCAGAGAAAAATTGTTTTTGCCTTAGACCTCATAATAGCTTGATTCATTTTTCACGTGACAAAACGAGGAATCCCACTCCCACTAGTAATTTAAATTTGGATGCTCCTACTTTTGTTCCAGGGCAGATTGAAGGATCAGTTGAAGCAAATTCACAATCACAGTTTGTGGCGACTGGGTTTGAGAAAGGCAGACTAAAGAATGTGTTTTTGAGTACTGTACGCGCGCTTGTTAAAAATAAATACTCTCAATGGGTGGAGGTCAGATGCTTGTTAGATGTAGGATCGCAGTCTTGTTTATGTACGGGCATGTGCTGAGAAGTTGCAGCTGAAAATGGAGAAAATAAATACAGTGGTTTCGTGCGTTAATGATGCTTCTATGGTTGTTAAAAATTGCGTAAAAACTTCAGTTGCAAATAAAGCCAAAACTTTTGAGAGTGAGTTAATGTTGTTAGTAGTTAATAAGATTACAGATCTCATTCCAAACAAGGTGATTGATGTAGATGTTAATGTTTCAGAGTTTGTGCCCTTAGCAGATGATAAATTTAATATACCAGATAGAATTGATATGTTACTTGGTGCTGAAATATTTTACGAATTGTTAAAGCCTGGAAAATTTTATTGTGATAATTCGCATTTAGTGTTACAAAATACGGTGTTTGGTTATGTTGTAAGTGGAAGTGTAGATCACACACACACACACAAGTTACAGAGAATCGTGTTCATTGCGGATTAATTGTTGATGACGATTTTAACAAAACACTGAAAAAATTCTGGGAAATTGAGGGTGTTCACATAGAGCCTAAGGTTGATACAGAGGTGTCCTTGTGTGAGGATCATTTTGTGCGCGCTCATAGAGAGTTGTGAGGGTAGGTATGTAGTATCGATGGCATTAAATAAAGATCCGTCTTGTTTAGGAAACTCCAAAGATATTGCTATTAGGCGACTTAATTCATTGTGGAAACGGTTGTCTAGGGATTCTAGTTATTTATCGTTGTATGCGGAATTTTTAAGGAGTTTGAGGAGTTAGGTCATTTGGAAAGGGTAGTTGAGTGAAGTGAACCACCACACATTTACTACATACCCCACCATGGTGTATTACGCCCTGAAAAACTGACTACTAAACTAAGAATCGTCTTTAACGGTTCATCCCCCACCACAACAGGCATAAGCCTTAATGACATTTATTGAAAGGTGAAGTGAAGGAAGATGTGTTTGAGACAATATCTCGTTTTAGAAGACACAAATTTGCTTTTACGACTGACATCCAAAAGATGTACAGGCAAATATTAATAAATCCTGATCAGCAGGATTTGCAACGCATTATATGGAAACATGGACTAGATGCAGAAATTTTAACATACCGACTAAAGACTGTCACTTACGGGCTGTCCAACGCACCCTTCCTTGCCATAAGAACCCTGCAGCAGTTGGCGAAGGATGAAAAATCGAGATTTCCTTTAGCTTCTGAAACCCTGTTATATGATACCTACATGGATGATATTGTGAGCGGAGCGCCGGATTTGGAGACTGCTCAACAATTGCAATCGCAACTGAAAGACGCCCTGCAATCTTGTGGAATGAACCTTCATAAGTGGTCATCTAAAATAGTTCGTTGTCATCAGACGTCGAGCATTCATTTTCTACTGACATTGACTTATCTGTGAAGACATTGGGAATTAGTTGGAAGCCATTTGAAGATTGTTTCGCGTTTAAGGTATCTGTTTCAGCTAAACATATATATACAAAACGTGAAGTTTTAAGTGTAATTGCTAAGCTATACAACCCTTTGGGTTTCTTAGGCCCAGTGATTGCGAAAGCAAAGGTGTTTCTGCAGCAATTATGGCAATGTAAACTGGATTGGGATGATGTATTACCTAATTCAATTGCCAACGAGTGGAGAGAATTTGTGACAACATTAAAATGTATCGAGGAAGTGAAAATTAACAGATTTATTATGGCTGACAATAATGTAAGAATCGTTCTCCAAGGATTTGCGGATGCATCTGAAGCGGCCTACGGAGCGGTCGTTTACCTACAGTGTTTTCTTCACAACGGTGCTGCCAAAGTGAGCATTCTTGCCAGCAAATCTCGTGTTGCACCAATTCGAGTTATTTCCATACCTCGACTCGAGCTTTGTGCCTGTGTTTTATTAGCTCAACTCGTCAAGAAAATACACTCCACCTTGAGGTTAAACATAAGTGATATTGTGCTACATACGGATTCAACTATTGCATTGGCATGGTTAAATACACCTGCCAATCGTTTAAAAACCTTCGTGGCCAATCGTGTCGCCAAGGTGCAAGAATTGACTGAAGGATTCCAGTGGAACCATGTGCCATCTGTTCTCAACCCAGCAGATCTTGTGTCTCGGGGATTGCGCCCTTGTGACCTTCCAAATTTAAGGTTATGGTGGCATGGTCCACAATTCCTTGAAAAAGGTAAGTTGTCAAGTGAAGAAACAAGTTTGTCACCAGTTAAGGAATGCGAGTATTCTAAGGAACTGAAAACTGGTTCGAGTTCTGATATAATTAATTACATCTAGTGTTTGTGTTTCAACTAATTGTGTATCTTCTATTTTATCTACTTTGTTACGTAAAAGTAATAGTTATATGAAAATTGTTCGTATATTTAGTTATGTGTTAAGATTTAGTAATAATGTAAACAAGCGTAAACTAACATTGAGTGGTCCCCTTTCTGCTACAGATATAGACCAAGCAGAAGCTAAACTGATCAGAATGGTCCAAGAACAGGTTTTTTTGGCTGAAATTAAGAGCTTACAAAGTAAAGGAGTAGTCTCACCTAATAGTAAACTTAGAAATTTAAACCCCTTTATAGACAGTGATGGATTATTGAGAGTTGGAGGCCGGCTGAGTAATTCAGATTTACCTTATGTTAATAAACATCCTGCAATTTTACCAGGAAATCATAATTTAACTGTTCAAATAATTGTCCATTTCCATAGAAAGAATCTGCATACTGGTGCTTCTTCTCTTCTACACTATGTAAGGGAAAAGTTCTGGCCATTAAATGGTCGTTCATTATGCAGAAAAGTAGTGCATGAGAGTGCCTTGTCTGTTTTAAAAGCCGACCCCTTGTTACCTCTCAGCTAATGGGTAATCTACCCCGTGATAGAGTAGTCCCAGATTACCCGTTCAACTGTTCTGGTGTAGATTTTTGTGGCCCATTCATGATCAGGTACAAAAAATCAAAGAAAAGGAATTTTGCATAAAATTTATATTTGTGTATTTGTATGTTTTGTGTCTAAAGCGATTCACATAGAAATTGTGTCAGATCTTACATCTGATGCTTTTATTGCTACATTAAAAAGATTTTTTAGTCGCAGAGGTAAATGTGCTAAATTGTATTCCGATAATGGGGAAACATTTGTAGGTGCCAATAAAGAGCTCAAGAGATTTCTAAAACTTATTGAGGATTCAGATAATTTAGCAGGTTTCTTATCTGCTGAGGGTATGGAATGGAAGTTTATACCACCTAGAGCGCCATCCTTCAGTTAAGTCAATAAAGTACCATCTTAGGAGAGTTGTCAGTGGCTCAAATTTAACCTATGAGGAATTTTTTAACTGTTTGTATCCAAATTTTAAATTCCAGGCCACTGTGCCCTTTATCGAGCAATTCGGATGACTTGAACGCTTTAACTCCAGCCCACTTTTTGATAGGGAGGTCTATGACTTCAGTAGTCGAGCCCAATTTAATTGAATTAAAAGAGAATGCCCTTAAAAAAGGGCAACGGATAACCAGACTAGTACAACTAATTTGGAATAAGTGGCACAGATGTTATCTTAGTGAATTACAACAACGCAATAAATGGCAATTTAAAAAACAAAATGTTAACGTGGGTGATTTGGTAGTTCTCGTTGAAGACAATATGTCAACCTTTAAATGGCCTTTAGGGAGAATCACTGAGATTTATAGTGACAGTGATGCACTAATAAGGGTTGTAAAAGTAAAAACACAATTTGGAGAATATAAAAGAGCCATTTCAAGAGTTTGTCTTTTACCTATGCCAGTTTGAATTTTGTCTTTGAATATTGTGTATTAGAATTTTTATATGTACCTTAATTTGTTTTACGTAATCCTATAGTACTTTATCGCGCGTTTTATTGTAATTTGTGTTATTGTTGAATGTATTACATGTCAACGCGGGGAAGAATGTTCATGCTTGTCGCAAAAACCGTGCGCCAGACGGTGCTGTCTGTGTATCTCTAGTTACTATGTGTTTAGCTGAATAAAAATAGAGTGTTTTACAGTCCATGTGTGAGGTGTGTGTGATTGAGCTATTCCGGGTGTAGTGATCAAACAGAGTCCTTGAGAATAAAAATAGCTGTTTTTCTAAAAATCAAAAATGTTGAATTTTTGTTATTTAATCCCATTGAAATACTATATTTTTACTCATTGTGATTAATGAAATACATAATATACTATCTGGTTGAGATGAAACAATAATGAAATACATTCTGCTAATTTTCTTCAGATATTATTAGAAAGTTCTAGCTTACTTCAATTTTTAGCACTGTATATACCACATGTCAATGTGACTTGTTACCATAAATATTGCAGTACCTTATATATATATATATTCTGCATCTATCTGTTATTTGTATGATATTAGTGTTTTTCAATTTCAAGTTTATATTTATATCTTTAATTTTTTTAAAAAAAACTAAGTTAATTTCCCTTAAAATAAAAAAAAAGATGTTTTTCTCAGAATCAAAAATTTGCCTGGAAACCAAAATTCAAAATGTTCCATGCGTTGCAATTTTTGTCGAATTATTACAAAACTTTCCAAAAGTATTCATCTAATGTATAGTTATAAATTCTTGGATGCATTGTAATAATAGTGATAGGGTGAAAGAAGAAATTAAAGTTTTTTATGTAGGAAATCATTAAAATTCTTGAAATTTTTATATAAAAATTTGTGTTTACCCATATTTTGTAAATTATCATATAAAACATTACATTGCATGCATACTGTTATGACTCACTCCGTCGAATACTCAGCACTCACTCGGAACACAGTTTTTAGTGGACTCGTGTTTATTTTTTACTCACAACTCTTTTTAGTTGCATCAGAATAACTGGGCATGCGCAGTCCAGGCAGCGCTGTTGCGCTTGCGCAAACATTCCGCCCGGCATTGCAATGTTACAACATTCAATAAGTTTCATGGCTTTTTACAGTATTGTTATATTAAAATGTAACATTATTAAAATAATTATAAATCAGAAAGAACTAAAATACACACAATACTAAAATATTAATGACAAAATAACTTAAAAATAAGTAAAATCTTGTAATGCAAAAAGAAAAAAAAAATTCATTCTCTCATGGGCAAGATACAAATTTTAGAAATAGGTCTTTTTACTACACCATGTTGAGTCTTGATTGTTACAACCCTAATTCTATTATCCTTTCCAGGAAATACCTCGATCAATCTGCCCATTAGCCATTTATTGACTGCTAAGTTATCCTCTTTAATAAGGACTAAATCACCTACTCTAGCGTTATCCTTTTCAAATTTCCATTTAGATCTCTGTTGAAGATTACTTAAGTAATTATTACTCCACCTTTTCCATATAGACTGCACAATTTTTGGTAATCTCTGATATATGTTTAATCTATTACAGGAAATTTGCATTCAAAGTTCAAATCACTATTACAAAGTCTACCACCAACTCTCAACACACCATCTTTATCTAAAAAGGGATTTAAGCTTTTTATAAGACTTTCTGCACAGACACTCTATTATATTTTCTTTCAAACTCATTATATCTTTTTTGAACTCCTGTAGTTGCACAATCCTGATTAAGGTGACCTCCGCTTGGTTGATTTCCTGGACATCTAAAGGTCCTCTCCTTTTTTCTCCTCGGCAATTTGCTATGAACCTAAAAATAAAACTTAACATTCTAATTATTTTAGTGTACTTATTACTTATATTTAACAGGTCAGTCATAAATGTGTGTGTGTGTTGAGTTTGTTAGATTTAAATTAACACAGTGCTTTGCGTTACTTTTAAATTCACAGTTAAATTCATCATTATCAGTCACTGATGAAAGGGTATTCTTTTCCGGAAAATCTTTCGTCGTTAAAAACTTAGGTCCATTCCACCACAAAGAGTTGTTGAGAAGACTGGACGGGTCGAGACCTCTTGAAACGAGGTCAGCTGGGTTCTGTTCCGAAGAAACATGATGCCATTGCTCTGCGTTAATCAAGTGTTGGATTGTGGCAACTCTATTTGCCACGAAGGTTTTAAGCAAGTTATATATATAGGCTCCTTCTGGATCCACGCTAAGACAATAGTCGAGTCACTCCACAGGTACACGGGGGGTGTTTTCATTTGTAAGGCAGTCTCAACTCTTTTCATCAGTTTTGCAAGAAGAACGGCGGCACACAGCTCGAGTCGCGGCATGGTGACACTCTTCACAGGTGCTACTCTGCTTTTACTTGTTACAAGCTTCACTGTTGTTGCGCCATCTGGCGATTGAGAACGGCAATATATCACTGCTCCGTAACATTTCTCTGAAGCATCAGCAAAACCGTGAAGTTCTACCCTTGTCGCTTGAGGATGCACAATACATCTACCAATGCAGATACTTCTTACACTGTTGAAGTCCTCTAGGAAACGATGCCACTCTTTGGCTCTCTCAGAAGGCAACTCGTCGATCCAGTCGATTTTAAGACTCCAAAGACTCTGCATGAAGATCTTGGCTCTTGCGACTACTGGACCTAATAGTCCTAATGGATCAAACAGTCTAGCTATTGTCGAAAGGACACATCTCTTGGTATAGGAGTCTTTTAACTCCACTGCAATTTTGAAAATAAAACAATCCTCTTGTGATTTCCAGGACACTCCTAACGTCTTGGTTTCAATTGGATTCTCGAACTCATAGTCTCCGAGGATGTTTGAAGCCAGTTCCTGATGACTACTACCCCACTTGTGCAATTCCATTCCTCCCTTTTTCAAAATGCCGGAAAGTTGGTTTTTCAAGACCTTGGCTTCCATTAAAGAACGTCGTCCATATAAAAGTTTTCTCTTAGAACAGGTGCAGCCAAAGGAAAGTTCTTCTCTTCATCTCTCGACAACTGCAGTAAAGTTCTCGTTGCTAAAAAGGGTGCACTCACCGTGCCATATGTGACTGTTTTCATCTCAAAGGTTTTCACTGGATCCTCTGGACTTTCTTTCCACAAAATTCTAAGCAACGGCTGTTGGCTCTCATGGATGAGTATCATTCGGTACATCATCTTCACATCTGCCGTAAAGGCATAAGGATGCTCTCTAAATTTAATCATAATTGTAAACAGGTCATTTTGAACCAGTCCTCCATTGTATTGTATGGAATTCAACGATAACCCATTACTTGTAGGATTGGTAGCATTAAAAACTACCCTCAGCTTCGTTGTGCTCTTTTCTGGTCTAAGGACGCCATGGTGTGGCATATAATAGGCAACCTTAGAGTTGTCATGCTCTGCGACAACTTCTTTCATGTGACCAAGTTGGTCATACTCATGTATAAAGTCTCTATACAACTTAAGATATTGAGGATCTCTGATTAATCGAGTCCACAGCGCATTCAATCGTTTTAGAGCGATGTCCCTCGACTCACCTAAACAATTTGGTTCGTTTTTAAGGGGCATTTTAACCATATACCGACCCTCTTCATCTCTAGAATGCGTTTTTAGGAAGTGATCCTCACAAAAAATTGCTTCTTCATTTTTAGGTTTCTCTACCTCAACGTTTTCCAATTCCCAAAACATTTTTAAAGTTTGATTTAAATCTCCTTTAATTAATCCACAATGAACCCGTGCTTCAGTATCTGCAAAACTATTGCTCCCTGAAGCCACGAACCCAAACACAGTATTTTGGAAAATAAGATTAGAATTTTCAGAACGAATTTGCCCACTACGCAATAATTCATAAAAAATTTCTGCACCCAATAAACAATCAATGGGACCTGGCACATAAAAGGAATCATCTGCTAAATTTATATTTTCAGGAATTAATCCTTTCACATTTAGATTTTTAACTGAGTTAAATCAGTAATTTTATCTACAACTAACATTTTTATTCTCTTTTATAACTACCATCGGAATTCGAGATTTCCGTAGTTACGCAATTTTTAACACATACAGAGGAGTCATTTAAACACGTGACCAGAATATTTACTTTTTCTTTTTCTTAATCCTAATTTTTCTACGAATTTTTCGTAATTAGATTTGTCATAGAACCGACGTCAAGCATACCTCTTATTTGCCATTTCTCGTCGTATGAATCTTTTACAAAACACTTCACGGAACTCAAAAACACACTAGTGGTTCCCTTTTTTTGATTAATTGCAAACACCGCATTACTATCTTTCTCCGAAACCTCTCTAGAGGGAAAAGCAGGGTTAAATTCTCTCGTGCTTCCGCATTTAACCTTGACTCTGTTGATGGATGGAAAGCATTAGACTTGCTATGGCTTGTTTGAAAATCCGTATTTTGTTTGGGGAAATGTAACGAGACATGGTGCCTCTTAGCGCATAATTTACAAGGTTTCGCTTTGCACTTCGACGCCATACAACCTACTCTTAAACACAGAAAGCAGAGTCGCTGTTTTTTAACTATCTCTACTCTATCATGAACGGAAAGTTGTTTAAATTTTGTACAAAAAGGAATAGCATGATTTTCACAGCAATATGAACATTTTGTTTCATTGACGTCGGACAAAAACACTAGTTACACCTTTTAACCCCTTTCTGTCGACGCCACTCTTAAAGAATTTATTTTGTCGGAAACCCGTATTTATTTCATTTCTACTTGAAACTTTAGATGACATAAACAAATCTAATTCACGACCCAGCTTATCTGGTGTGTACCAATTTTCGCACATTTTTAAATTAATATAACTGGTCAGTTCTTGATCAAGAGAATTAATTATCTGATCGGCCACAATTAACTGGCATAATTCATTAAACTCATTAACGTTTCTTAATTTACAATAATAATCAAACATTGCTTCAATTCTAGAAGCAAACTGAACATTGTTCTCATTTGGTTGTTTTTGGGACCTTCGAAACTGGTTAAGTAATACTCGAGGTGTTGGTTGAAATTGTTTTAGCACTAACTGCTTGATTTTTCGTAATCACCCAGTTCCTCTTGTTTAACATAAATCATTAAATTTCCCACCTTTTCTCCCAACATATTCAATAAAATCTCTGCTTTAAATTTATCCTCCACATTTTTTTGTTTTAAAAGCTTTTTCTAGCGATTGAAAAATAAATTATAGGCTTCTGTATTAGAAGGGACAGGTATTGTTAGAGTTTTGATACTTTTAATTAAGTTTTCAATATCAGATGGGACAGATTCGAAATGTTCACTTTCTCTTGCGCAGGGGACAATTTACATTTAGCATTAGTTAACTCAAGCTCTTTCTTTAACTGTTCTAATTTAATTTTTTCAAATTCAATTTTGGCCTTTTCAGACTCTAATTTAAATTTTTCTTGTTCAATTTTAGCGGCCTTTTCCGCCAAAACGCCATCAATTACACTTTGCAGAAACTCCTTATCAGTTTCAAAGATTTCACTACTCTCAATTAAATTTTTAATACTATAATTTTTGGATTCTGGGGTATGTCTAATCCCAGCTCCTCGGCGACCAGCAAAAGCTCGTCCTTTTTAAGACTTTTAATTGTCGACATTTTAACACAACATTAATTTGATATCAAATAAGAAGCAAGGAAATCGCTCTTACTTCGACTGATGAATTGCGCTGGACTCTCAAGACACAGAAAATACTTCGGAAACTCAGTTTCTTCCCTCAGTATTCAGACACAATTTCCGGCACAATTTTAACTCATCACTACGCGGTTTTTCTCCGGATTCTACCGGACCAATGTTATGGCTCACTCCGTCGAATACTCAGCACTCACTCGGAACACAGTTTTTAGTGGACTCGTGTTTATTTTTTACTCACAACTCTTTTTTGTTACATCAGAATTACTGGGCATGCGCAGTCCAGGCAGCGCTGTTGCGCTTGCGCAAACACATACATTTGTAAAGAATTGCTTAAAGAAGTTAAATCAGGTGAAAATATGAAATTTAAAAAGAAATCAAAATGCATGGAACGTTTTGAAATTTTTAAAAACTACTCATTTTATTCTCACCAATTTTTTTTATATGGTTTTAGTTCTAAGTTACATAGAGCCAGTAAAAATTTGGGGCATGTTTGTAAAAAAAATTTTTAAAAAATTTTACTGTCCATTGTAGTCTTTAAATACAAATTAATGAAGCACTATATAACACTTTCACAACTATCAAATTAATTACACCGAAGCATATATATGATTTAAATACTCACTTTTTAACATGTATTTAGAAATTTCATTCGATTGAAAATTTAGTAAACACAATCTTTTATTGCCAAACTATTGGAAGAATTGTTGTGTTGCCACTAAATTTTAAAATAATAGATTGTTTGTATTATTTCCTTAAAAGAATTTTAAAACTGTTTATCCAACAAATTCTCCTTAAACTAATTTTTGACAGATTTTGAACCATTTAAATGCCTACTTCGGGTAGATTAAAGACTCGCTTCCGATTTTTTTAATTCATAAAATTGATTATAATTTGACTTCTGGGTAACGTAAAAACAAAACAAAGTATGTATCGCAAAGCTAAAAGAGGAAAGGCTTGTTAAAGCTGCTGTTGAATGAGGAGAGGGGGGTGGGTGCTAGCACAGGGCTAATAGACGAAAAACACAAAAAAAATTTTAAAAGCCGTAATTTTTTATCTATTTTTTCAATCTTTGAACAGATTACGGATAATACTATTCTACATATGGAAAAAAAATTTCGTTAGATTTTTATAAATAATGAAGTTAATAAATATTTAATCAAAATTTTGAGTATTTTTTGAAAAATCGTAAACAAAAAGCTTTCGTCATTAATTTTTTTTAATGACTGATTCTAAAAGAGAAAAGCATAAGCTTGTTTAGAATAAAATATCAATTCATTAACTCGAAAGGAAACATAAAGGGAATGATTTAGAAACCATTTTTATAAAAACGTATCAATTTTGACTCATTTTTTTAAAAAAAAAATCGTAAAAAATAGAAAATGTCATTATTTTGTTAAAAAAAAATATACCATATCGTGGCAAAAAAAATGATCTTTCCGATTCTGTAATTATTTTTTGTTTGAGATAGATAGTATGAATTAGATGGCGTTTTTTAAAACGGGGGGACAATTCGGAACTTCATTCATTTCTACCTTACGTTCATCGCTAACCGTAACTGGTAACGCGTAACGGAAATTTCTCCCTACCGTGCCATAAGAAGTGAACTTCACAATAACTAGTTTGTCTTCATTTAAAATGCTAAGACTTTTTTCTATTGTGCCAAATATGCTTTGAAATTTTTTTGTAAATTGCTATAAGTATATTTTGCTATGTATGAATTTTCAATTAGCATTTAGAAAAAGAAGTATTGCACAAATACCAATGATGTTATCACAAAACCCATATCAACTTTAGTTATTCATAGTTTGACGTACTTCTAAATCAAATTTCATGCGTGTACGTAAATTTTTGTATTAGAAGTAGTCCTTAAAAATTTAAATTGCTAGCGTTTTATGAAATTTTGACCACAAAATCTGTTTTACATAGTATACACAAATAGGGGAGGACACCAAAAAAATTTTAAAAATCCTTAAATTAAAATTTTTTGCTGAAATCGTACCATGTCCCCTTAAAAATAAATTCATCAACATATTTATGCCTTTTTCTGTATTAATTGTGCATAAAAATGACATCGGTTCATTTTTTTGAATACGAATTATAAGTTGTTTCGCATGAACTTTCTTTACGTTAATGAAAAAAATATTTTACTCTAAAAAAAGTTCATGCTTTTCTTTTTTTCCCGCGTGTAAAACAATATTATACGTAATCTGTCGAAAGATTGATAAAATATCTTAAAAGTTACGGTTAAAAAATGTGTTTTTCAACTTTTTCCCTTTTGCGATAAATATGTAAACAATACTTTTTTTAAAGTTTTCTGTTTAAAAATTACCGTTGTTTTCAATCTATATATGAAGTTTAAAAGCATTAACTTAAAAATGAAGCCCGTAAAAATGTTTTTAACAAAAAACGAAATGAGAAATTGACAAAAATCTTCCGATATTTTAAAGCTTAATTTTTTCACTTCTACCCGAAGGAGATCGTAGCACGGATGGTTAAGACGCTCATTTATAAAACGGCAGTTCCCAGGTTCGAAACTGAAGAGAAAGAAATTTTCAATTTCGCATTACACTGTAATCAAATGTTCAGAAAAAAGCAATAATTTCAATAGCTATCTGTTAATTTTTCTTTCATTTATTACTTAAGAAAAACTTTGTGATGCTCCTCCCCTTGGAAGAACATCTCTCGGAAGTATCAACGTGAGTTAGAGGCGTAGGATTAAAGAAAGAACTAGAATCAAACATTATCTTAATATGACTTTATTAAGATATTCAACATAAACCTTTAACAAATTAAATTATAATAATTAATATGAGAGAGAGAGAGAGAGAATCTACGATGGCAAAATACGCAACACACTATGTATATATATATATAATAAGACTTATATAATCTAATTCCGTGCAACGCCGGGCCATGCAGCTATTTCGAAAAAGGGAAATTATTACTTATAGAAATTTGATTTTAATAAATATATATGGTTTTTTAAAAGGATTATTTCATTACGAAATTAATTCTTTGTTTATTAAAAAGTACATCGTCTATTTAAGAAAATAAGTTAAAGGGACAAATTTCGAAAAAGGGAAAGTTTTTGACATAATTTTAGAAATCACTCACATTGTGTGCGTACAAACACACACACAGAAATGCTGGTGTCACGAGGAAATGAGAAAGCCCGAGCAGCGCCGGGCTAAGCGGTGGAGGAGGAGAAGTCTTTTTGAAAATGAGTATTAAAAGTTCAGATTTTGTGAAAGAAAGGGAAAATTTATAAAAGTAGAGATAGTCCGTGTGCAACGCCGAGCCATGCAGCTAGTTATAGAAAAATATTCGTGTTTTTGAACTGTTAGACACTTAGTTAAAATTTGGTAAGCATGTTTCTTTTGTTGAGTAAAGGTCCGCTAAGAACGGATTTTACATAAATCTACTCTTAAAGAGGGCAGGGAATTACTGGGACATATTGTTAAAAAAATGTTCCTTTTTTGATTTATTAGATTCAGACTTCGTATTTTACAAACATGTTTATTTTGTTAAGTAGAGATCCAGTAAAAAAAGCTTTTGCGAAAATCCAACTTGTTGTAGCGGGTAACTGCAGTGTAAAAGATAATTCTACTTGAGTTTTAGATATAATTCAAAAGTGCTGTTTTTTTTAAATCAAGAGAAGAGTTATTTAGAGAGTTTTTTAATACAATCAAATGATTAATGGTATGACTCAGATATCAACATATATATATATGTATAATGTATGCAAATGGTTTTATAACTTTATACTTAACAAAAAGTTTCAAAAGAATAACGCGTTTATTAAATCTAATAGCAGCAGTAGAGATATCATTAACCGTATTTCAGCTTTTTATAAAAAACTAGATTTATATACAAAGAATATCAATTTTCCTTATATTTTTCTAACACCAAAATTTCATAAGTGTCCAATTAAATTTAGAACTATTACTAATATTTTTAATACCTATATTACACAACCAGGCAAGATGTTGCAAAAAGTTATACAACACACTCTAGACAATATCACAAACTCCTTTATTGTAAAGAATAGTAAAGATTTCGTTGAGAACATGATAGAGGATATGATTAAAGTACTTAAAATATTTATATTAAATATTCATTAAATAAATTGATAAATCATGATAAATTTAATGCTATTATACAATTTGTTTTGTAAGAAAATGACATATTTCATAATAACTATTATCAACAAATTAATGGTCTGCAACAAGGTGGCCCAGTGAGTAATAATCTGGCTAATATTTATTTACACTATTATGAGAATGAAAAAATTGATACATACTCTTGTTACTTTTTTAGATACATCGATGATTTAATTATTATCAGTAATAAAGTTGACTTTACTCCTATTTTAAAGTATTATCCACACTACTTGAAATTACTAAAAACCAATTGCAATATAGAGTCAGCAAACTTCCTAGATCCCCAATTAAATGTTGAAAATAATATGCTAATAAGTAATATTTTTGATTAAAGAGACTCTTTGGATTTTAATGTTATAAAAATGCCATATTGAAATAGTTCCCTTCACATTTCAATTTTTAGAAATATTATTCTAAATTATATAAAAAGAAATAGTGATTTAGTATCTGAAGAAGTTTTAAGAATTAATAATTATAAAAAAAAATTTCAAAGTTGCCTAGACTATAACTATGCAGCTAATTTTATATATAAATATATGTCCTCAAAATTATAGCTTTTTAATTATTATTATTTAATATATTCATTTCTATTTACTTTATAGTATATATTATTCTTAAATTTCTTATATTAAATTTAGTTACTATATATATACATAGATGGTGCCATTATTCTTAGTTATGCTGTTTTTTTTTGCTTGGTGTCAGTACACAAATGGAATCTGTATACATCGGGTAAGATTTTAGTTTCTTCACACATTTTCATTATTATTACTTATGGTCATAATCATTGTTAACCTCTTTTGCAAATATTTTTATTATACATATTTATATTTATCTATTTCACCCGTATTCCTATAGTAATTTAATATTCCAATTCTATTCTATTGATGCTACATTCACCCACGTGGGTTTTTTTGGCCTTTGCCTATGCTATTATGTCAAAAATTTCCGCTGTAGGGGAAGGTTGAGTTCACACAAAACACTGTTTAACCCTGTTTCGCTGTCCTAAGCCAGTGACAGTATGGAAAATCATAATAGTTTTTTCCACTCTAGCTAAGTTTCTCTTTTTTGGTTTGTAATGGTTCCATGTTCTTGGTTCTTTCAGTTTGTTCTTAAGATGTTTTAGGATTTATTAGTCTTTTTAATTTATTTACTGCTATATATATATATATATAAATGGTATATATTTACGTACAACATTAAGTGGTGAAGTGGGCAGGTAGCGGCTACTGGCATTTTTTAAAAGATAATCATTTATCCATCATGTTATACTGATCTTAACTCTTTCTGTTTATTTGTAATTAGCTAATCTTTTTTTTTTGTAAATTATGGTTTGAATTTTAATTGGATAACTGTTAATTAAAAGTATTGTATATTTCCAGCAAAGTCAACACTAGCATTTTTCAAAACTGATCCCTCTTCAAGAGAACCCAGAAAAGAGAAGTTTATTACAATTTTTCATTTCTTGCACAATTCTGATGTACAAGTGAATTTCATTTAACACATCTGATTTTCCAGCAGAAGAAATTTCTTTTGTGTGTTCAGTATTTTATTGAGAATACATTTCCCCCTGTAAAAATGAGTAAAAGTAAAAAATAAATATGCATTAACTAACTCACACCAATGAAAAGTCTTCTAGTTGTGAAACTTCCAGCAGGAGATTCTCTCGTAATTAGATTTTAAATTATCATTTACTCATACACATTAATAAATAACTTTTTATTTGTGAAGTTTCCAAGAAGCCATTCTCTTATAGAGGAGATTTAAGAAAACATATGCATATTCATACCAAAGAAAAACTTAAAATTTTTTATATCTGCAGGAAGTCCTTTGTTTATAGTGCATTACGAACACATGTACCTTCTTATGTTTGTGTAACCTGCAAAAAATGCGTTCTCCATTTGTTCTAACTTGAAACGTCATTTGCTTCTGCACACTACTTGTACAAAGTATGTTTTGTGAAATGTGTGACAAAGTGTGTGTATACTCAAAGAAGTTAAAATTGCATTTACTAACTCATACCAAGGAAAAGCCTTTACGTGAAATTTTCAAAAGTTCCTTTTGTAATCTAAGAAAACATTTGCATGTTAATACAAAACAAAAATCTTACGTTTATGAAATTTGTAAGAAATCTTTCTTCTAAAGTTGTGATTTAAGAAGACATTTGCATATTCACACCAATGAAAAGCCTTATGTTTCTGAAATCTGCAAGAAGGCTTTCTCTGATAAATCAAAGTTAAAACGTCATTTGGTGTTACACACTATGGAAAAAAGTTTTGTTTGTGAAGCCTGTAATAAAGCATTCTCTCAAAACAGCAGTTTAAAAAAGCATTTGCATATTCATAGCAAAGACAAGTCCTCCTTTTGTGAAATCTGCAACAGATATTTCTACCGTATATTAGAACATATGCGTATTCATACTAATGAAAAGCCACATGTTTGTGAAATTTGTAACAAGGCATTCTCTGATAAAAGCAATTTAGGAAGACATCTGCTAATTCATACCAATGAAAATCCTTATGTTTGTGAAATCTGTTACTAGGCATTCTCACTGAAAGGTCATTTTGGAAGACATCTGCTAATTCATACCAATGAAAAGCCTTATGTTTGTGGAATCTGTCACAAAGCTTTTTTTCGTCATGATCATTTACTTAATCACAATAGTTAGAACACTTATAATCTAGCGATTTTTCCCAAGAACGCTGCCTTTCTAATTGTTCCCATTCATTGACAATAAATTACTTACCCATGAAGATGTAGAACTACGTGTTTGTAAAACCTTCAATTGTTCTATTTAATTATCTGTATCCATTACACATAAATAATTCACTGTTTAATTTTCATAAAGTTTTTAATTTAAATTCTTAAGCATGTGATTTTTTTTTATTTTCGGTGATTCTTAATTCTGATCAAAACTTATGGATTGATTGATTTATCTATCATTTCTAAGAGTATTTATTTTAAACTAAATTGTAGATATATGAATTTCAAGTGGAAACATTTGGGTATATATATATATATTAATATTTTTTTTGCGTTCCATGATTGTTTCTCCTGAAATGCTACTTTTATTTTTTGTGAAATATATTCTAATAAAAGAAATTTATTGAAGTTTTGAAAGTATTATTTGTATTTTTTTAAGAAGAAACAAAAAATATATAATTCAGAAACTATAACAGTTAAAGTATTTGCCTTTAACCTTCTAATTCATCATATACGAGGGAATATGTATATTCAAGTTTTAATTACTAATTACAATTGCGATTTAAACTATATTTTTATTTATTATTAAAATATATAGTCATTTCTTTTTTTCGAACGCCGTCATTGAAGAACTCATTAATGACAATATTTTGTGGCACAGTATGCTAATTGTACCACAAATTGTTCCACCTCATAAATGACGGCATTTGTATTGTCAAATCTTCGACATCACAGTAGTATTTTGATATCTGGAACTTATATATCTTTTAGAGTCAATATCGGGAGAATGTGGAGATGCGGCAAAATTTCAAGGCTACATCGTTTTGATTTTGCGACCACACCTCCCCATGATCTGTTCCACGGATGTCAAACTCGCGTGTCGCATGGCGGCCCACAACGATCATTTTTGCATCTTGTCCAGTATATTGGAATACAATCTAATATATAAAATTCTCGAGTCACAGTGTTTGTAACCAAACTGCTCCGAAACCAAGGAGTTCCTCAAGGATCCTATGCTCTTCTCTATGTTTTTGGCTGGAGTGGAAAAGTTGAATACTGAGAATAGCAGCATTGGTTTATTTACAGATGTTATTGTCCTTTGGGACTCGAGTCACGACATTCCGTCTCTTGAGGCTAATCTTCTCCAGTGCCTAAGCAGAGTTAATGACTTTGCAACTAACCACTTATTATCCTTTATTCTCACGAAGTCTGTGACCAGTTTTTTCACCACCAATAGATATCTATATAAATATCAACCAACTGTTTTTATAACGGATCACAAAAACTTATACGTAAAACATCCTAAATATCTAGGTTTTACCCTAGAGCAAGAGATTCTTTGCGATTGATATATAGAGGATTTGATTAATAAAAGTTGAAAACGCCTTAATATATTAAAATACATCTCTGGGCGTGATTGGGATGCAGATGCCTCTACTCTGAAAATTACCTATACTACCTTAATTAGACTGTTTTGGAGTTTGGTTCTGCCATTTTCTTTATTGCCTCAGATTCTAACCTTAAAAAACTTGAAAGAATACAGCTGAGTGCTGCTAGAATCATCGCAGGCCTTCGTAACAGCTGTCCTAATAACTTAGTTCTATATGAGGGCGACCTCTTCAGCCTCTAAATGTAAGAAGAAACTATTGTTCGACCAAGTACTTCAACAAACTGCTCAGTTATGATGATTAATGTTGATTTCCTTAAATCCTAATTTCCATGGGACAGTTAGGCGATCATATCCAATTATTTTATGTTTCCAGTAATTAGTCCAATTCCATCTTTTGGTTAATTTTATTTATTGGACGAAACACAGAAGACATTACATAAACAAAACTACCTGTACAAGCCAAACAAAGTATATATACTCTTAGCTGACTTGCAGCTCTATCTATATTAAAGAATTTAATTTACAACGCATCCCCCCCTATGAACGAACAGTTCATAACTCCAAATTAATATTTTACTTACTAATTTTAAATGTTAATATTTCAGAATTTCACTTATAATGATTACAATATGCATACATTAACAACATATTCATAATATCCATTAAACTATGTTAAATTATAGGAGGGAAATTTAGAATAGGATATTAATATCACATGTGGAAAAGGCTTTCCTTCAAATAGTTTTGACTGAAGAAGATAGGGATTGTCAAAGATTTCTCTGGGCTGATGCTTTTCCTCCAAATAACTTAAAAATTTATAGAAACAAAACAGTTACTTTCGGTGTAAAATCTTCACCTTTTCTCTTAGCAGCAACCATAAAACACCACATTAAGAATTACGAAATATCGCAACCTTTAGCATACAAGGTTTTAAACGAATACTTATATGTAGAGCGGATTCTACGAAAGAATCGTCCGTTCCGTAAAAACAATCTTACGAAAAATTATAAAACGTCCTGTGCAATTTTTACATAATCTAGAAATACGTAACTAAATACTATTGATAGAAATTTGAACTCTATTTGGAACTTTAAGTGCATCAAATTGAATTTATTATTATTTGTATTTTATTGCATTTATTTGAAATTGTTGTATTCAATTTTAGCTTTTCAGAAATTTACTATTTGTTGCTTTAACTTTAAATTCATTATAAAGAGTGTTTTTTTTTTTTTCAGGTATAGAAGTTTAAGTTGGCATTAGTTTCCAAGGTGGCGACCGATTTAACTGCTGTCAAGTGATTTATTCTCAGTTTGGTTTGGCAATTCATCAAAACGATCATCAAGCAAGGCGTAGATTCGTCGAATGGGCCCAAAACGAGATTGCCGTTGTTCCCGATTTTCATAAGCGAATTTTGTTTAGCGATGAAGCGCACTTCTGGTTGAATGGCTACGTCAACAAACAAAACTGCCGCATTTGGAGTGAAGCTAATCCACAAGTGTATGTCGAAACACCATTACATCCAGAAAAACTGACTGTTTGGTGCGCTTTATGGGCTGGTGGAATCATTGGTCCGTACTTCTTCAAAAATGATGAAGGCCACAACGTTACAGTCAATGGTGATCGGTATAGAACAATGATTACTAACTTTTTCATTCCTGAATTGAACAATCATGATGTCCAGGAGCTGTGGTTCCAACAAGACGGCGCAACATGTCACACAGCTCGTGCCACAATCGATTTATTGAAAGACACGTTTGGTGACCGCCTAATTTCACGTTTTGGACCTGTGAATTGGCCTCCAAGATCTTGTGATTTAACACCGCTAGACTATTTTCTGTGGAGCTATGTAAAGTCATTGGTCTATGCGGATAAGCCACAAACGCTTGACCATTTGGAAGACAACATTCGCCGTGTTATTGCCGATATACGGCCACAAATGTTGGAAAAAGTCATCGAAAATTGGACGTCCAGATTGGACTACATCCGAGCCAGCCGTGGCAGTCCTATGCCAGAAATTATATTTACAATGTAATGCCACAAGATTATCTTTCGAATAAAAAAAAAATTCATGTCAATCGAATAATACATCGTTGTTTTATTGCAATTTAAAGTTCTATACCTCTAAAAAAACACCCTTTAATTGAAATTTTTTTCCTATTTAAATTTTCCTCCTATGATTTAACATAGTTTAATGGATATTATGAATATGTTGTTAAGGTATGCATATTGTATGTTGTAATCATTATAATTGAAATTCTGAAATATTAACATTTAAATTTAGCATAATGTAAGTAACAATATTAAAAAAAAAATTGGAGTTTTGAACTGTTCTCGTTCATAGGGGGAATGTGTTGTAAATTAAATTCTTTAATATAGATGGCGCTGCAAGTCAGCTAAGACTATACTTTTAGCTGACTTGCAGCGCCATCTATATTAAATAAGTTAATTTACAACAGTGATCAACGTAGAACCTCTCAATACTTAAAGCATTGGAAAGATAATCAAAGGGTGAAACGAAATAGTCCCTTCTCTCCCAGGCACTTGCACAAAACCTGAGTTTTAATGTGGAACACCACTGCCTGACTTCATTCATCAACCCTGTCTTTGGACTCCAGGAGGTCACGTTCCATTATAATTTAATGCCCAATGTCAGTAAAATGTCTGACCACCACGAAATTATTAAGCAATGGACTAAATTCATGTGACGTCACGATCACATGATTCCAGTTAGCTCTTGTGCACGTGTATACGGCGTCATTTGTTTACGACTATCTTGCTCTTAAACTCGAATAGTTAATTATTCTGTAACTTTTTATTTGGATTTATTGCTTTCAATTTTCATTACTCAAATTGTGTCTGCTTGATTGCGTTTTTAGTTTTCATAGTTACATAATTATAAAATTGATTTCAAGGCCAATTTTTATTAAATAATTTTTAAAAACCAACAAGGGGGGGGTATAGATTTGCAGATCCGTTATAACTTTTGTGCACAATAATCTATGAAACACTAATCACTTAAAACGATTAAAAATTGGGCATTTTATGAGTTTGAAAAACTTAAATTCTTAATTTTTTAAGTAGGGAAATAAAAGCTGGTCAAACTGACTTTTTGCTTTCAGAATCAACTTAGTATAATTTGATGAAGCATAAAAAAATATTATTTTTACGGTTACTGTATCCAAAAATATTTTTTGAAAAAAGGCACTTTTTAGCTTTAAAAACAAAGTGACTTATGCCAATTTAAAGAACAAAAACAATTCAATTACTGAAAATTATTTGTTAAGGCTGATTGTATATTTTTTCTCTTGTTTTAAAAATTCGTATTTTTCAATGCTGGGGCTGAAATATATTCAATTACTATTTAACCTGAAACGTTTGTGGAATGTCTAATGCAACAATCTTGTGATTTTTTTGTTTTAAATTCACATATTTTTAAATAGTGTTATTTATAATTTAAATTGTATAAAAGTATTTGTTTTGCCTACATCAGATACATTTTTAATTTAATTCTGAATGGATATTTTATGTGACTATTCATTTATATATATGTATTGCATTCTTTCAATCTAATTTTCAATTCATTGCGCTGTAAAAATAAAATTCATTTTCATCAATGCATAAATATTTATTAAACAAAAACTTTCATATTAACTCTCTAATTTGAGATAAACAATTGTTTAAACAAGTAAACTTTTTACAAGTATTTTGAAACCATCTATTTATAGATAAATTATATGTAATTCATATGCCTGTAATCCTTCCGTTGGCGCTTCATACATTTTTTTTTTTTTTTTTTGTTATGTAATCATTGATTGCATGAAGTAATGCAAATACATGCTTACAAAATGCTGGAGTGCCTCCAGCAGGACAAGTGCATGTTGCTCTTATAACCTAAAGTTTAATGGGAGTTGGAAACCTCTCTCTTTCTCTATACTGACAATGTTAAATTGGCTGTTTTCGATGTACCTTTTCTCAAAATCTGTTTTATGTACATGCTTGAAATTTTTCATACTATTAATGTACACCTCTCTCATTATATTAAAATGAGCTTTTAGCTAATTTTAAATTTTTTAATAAATTATGAAATATTTTATCAAACATTGCGAAATTTGACCCATTTTTTACTTAAAAAATTTGTAAAAATTAAATTTTTGAGTTTTTTACAAAAAGCTCATTTTAGTATATATTAGACATCATTATAAATAATTCATAAAAAATTTACATTCCTGTGAACAGTAGTTTCTCAGAAAAGGTACATCGCACATTAAAATTTACATTTTGAGATAAATTGATTTTAATGTATACAGTGAGACTTCTAATCGACTAGGAAATAAAAAAATAAAAGGCTTAATTTAAAATAAAAGATACATGTTTTGGTTTATATCAGTCGTTACACTTTTAAGCAAAAACAAAGTAATTTGTTTACAATTTTCGCCATTAAAATGGACGTGGCCCAAATTCAATGATTATTTAAAAATACGTTTTAAGGGCTTCTAAATACCCTAGAGGTTAAAGTAAGGTATTTTTAGAAATGTTAAAATCTATACAGTTTGAAAATGTAAAAATCTCATTGTCAAAAAAATAAGATTTTAGCTTTCCAACACCCCTTAAAAAAGTATTAAATATTAAAAAAATAAATTTTAAAATTAGATTGCATATTCATATAAGTTTTCGGTATTTACATATCAGTCTACTGATTAATACATGATGAAAAATTTATGCCAAAGTTAATTTACAGCTCAGTTTAAATTCAATTATTTTAAGTAAAGACCATAATTTAAAATTTATATAAGTAAATCATGTGAATGAAAATTTCAAATAAATAAAAATTAACAGTTTATAAAAACACGCCATGAAGTATTTGAATTAAAAATAGTATGCCTTATAAGAAAAATTACTAACGGTTTGGGAGAATCTTAATGTTTACACAATATTACTCCTTATTGAATTGAAGTTTTAAATGAAAAATTTACATTTCTTTTTCAAAATGGTTTGGCATTTCTTGCGTTTACTTTTAATGTTTTGGAATCAAATTAGGATTTACTCATAAATAGCAATAATTATAGAATGATTAAAGCTTAATAATGCACATATTCATTAAAATAGAAAACAATGTGCAATGAATATTCAATGCTACTCTAAAAAATAAGAATCAAATTATAAACTTATCACTAATAATGTAGCTATTAAAAAATATAAATTAGCCCATTCACATTTCTTTTTATCTTTTAGAATTAACTTATAATTAAATAACTATCAATGTTAATAAATATAATCCTATTTTGTATTTTAAAACAATGAGTTACATTAAAGCATAACAGAGTAAATAGTAATGCAATCATAATAGTTTTAAAAAAAGTACCTAAATTAAAACAAAATAATTTATAACTTACCTGACAAGTTGTTCTGATTTGAACAGATGGCTTGTACGTCATTCTCTTCTTCATTTCGGCTTTAACTAAGCCTTGAATAAAAAAAATCATTATTCACTAAGCAATCAGGCTCAGTAAATGATATCTTGCTTACGAATTTATCGTCGAATAATTTTAATCCTTTCGACACATTCGCAGCAACACTTCGATTTCCAGTGGCACTAGAAAACTTCGCACTGTAATTTAATATTTCGTGCAAATTGAAATTTTTCAAAAGAAACGGTATCGAACCTATACTATGAGCCATACTTGTGAAAAAATATGAAATAAATAACTACAAAATTAATTAATAACTAAGAACTATATCTAAGTGTACCAAGAACTATAATTAAATATCCCAGATAACACTAACGAAGCAGACGAATATCTAATTAGATAAATAAATTAGAAAAAAACAAAAACTATGTAAAAGAGTTGTTAAAAATATTTCCTAACAAATATATATACTAGAATAATGCAAAAAATACAATGATAGCATATATTTTTAATTAGATAAAATTAAGACACAAGAATGGCGTCAACAAACATATAGGAAAACCAACGCTATGAATTCACACGGGCAGTTACTGACGCTGGAATCACGTGATTACTTACTGGCGTCTGTCCGTCCGTGATGTTACTCCATTGGCTCTGGAGGTGATTGATGGAATTCCACTGTGGTTACAGCCAAGATCTATACTGATGGCAGTAAGGGAGTGACAAATACTACTGGCAGTTGAGTCTTAATTGAACTACATGGCCGCGTCATCAAATTTCAGAGAGAAGTGCTGACCATGCTTCTGTCTTTAGAACGGAGCTAATAGCTATCATGTGTGGTCTTTCATTTATTAACAACATAAGAGATCTAGCTTTTTCTGAAATTTGGATACTGACAGACAGCCGATCATCCATCCAACATTTATCGATTTGGCCATCTATCGGCGACAGCAGGAGTATTCTTCACCTTTTTCAACAGCTTTCGGATCGGCACCCTATTCATCTACAGTGGGTCCCTTTTCGTGTAGGCCTTCTCGGGAATGAAATTGCGGACGACCTTGCGACGCCTAACATCGACTAACACATGCTCCTAACATCGACTGAGATCTACTCCAAGGCTAAAGATATAATATGTAGAACTCTCCTGTACACCCATGGTACTTTCAAAGCACCCTGGATCCGCCATATCATTCAAGGGTTCCAGATCACATCGAACGGCATTCTCACGATTTCCGACTGGTCACCTGAAGTGCATGAATTTTGAGGGTGGCAAAAGAAACTTTTTTTTTTTTCCCAATTTGCCCCAAATGTAACATCAGTCCTTTTTCTCCTCAGCACATTCTGCAATGTCTGGGGTTTTCCTGTGAGGAGGATATTGCATCTCCCCTGCTGTTCTTAGACTTTGTACAGATTTATGGATTCATGGATCTGGTCTAATTTCACTAAACCAGATGGGGATTAGTCCTACCACCACAAAGAAAAATTTTATTTTAGCTACTTTTTATTAAATAGTTACAATTAATATAAATATCTATAAACATATGACAGAATCACAACATTAAGGGGTCATTAATTTTTATTAATTATCATTAAAGTATCGTATTGTCATCCAAAACAATCGTGTTTATAAATTTCAGTTCAAATTAACACTTTAACACGTGAGAAAAAAACCTTTTCAAGTTTTGACACAAGTCGCCAAAAGGGTTGCTTAAGTCACCAAAAATGATGCCAACGTGGTTGTATTAGTAATTCTTTAAATAATTAGTTTTAATCAATTAATTTGTATTAATTATTTTTATATTATTGTATAGTCATTCAAAATAAACCTGTATATAAAATTTCAGCTCAATTCAGCGCTTTTTTTTTATCAGCGATTGAATATTCCATCCAGATAAATAAATAGATATATAGAAATTGTGAGCTAATAGTGTATGTAAGAATTGTGAATAAATGTCTTTAAATAGTGATTAACTTGAAATGTATTATTAAAATCTCAATTTCTATAGTATTTTTTTATTTATTACAAATTTCTATGAATTTTTTCTAATTTAAATTCCTAAAAAGAGATAAAACTGTTTTTCAAGCAGATTGGTACATTTTTTAAAAAAATTTTCGAATGCTGCCAAGTTAATTTGAAACAAAATATTATTGAACTTCCAAAAAATTTTCGAATTCCGTAATTAAAAAAAAATTCTTATTTTTTTTTTATACATAAAATATTTTTAGGGAAGATATATCTTTTCCGTCTTGGGGAACCGTAAGAATACAACGAACAAATATCTTTTCCGTCTTGGGGAACCGTAAGAATACAACGAACAAAATTGGAAAAATCGCCAAATGTGAGTAATAGTTAATTATGGGAAAGCTACCTCATAACTTTAGAGTTTGAGTGTTTCTAGCGCATGTGCGGAAAAACAACTTACGGAGAGTATGTAAGCAGATAAAAGATATTTCTGTGAGATAAAAGTGTTTTCTTTTTGAATTTTTTTCTTTTATAGTGAGTATAAATAATGAATTTTTTCCAGTAATTTTCCAAATTATTAGTTTGAATTTTAAGAAAGTATTCATTGTTTCATGTATAAAATAATTAATACGATCTTAGTTTTGTATAATTCATCGCAACTGATAGTTTTCTATTAGAGAAATAATTTACTGAAAAATCTTAAAATATAGGAAAATGCTGCCATGTTTTTATTAAATTCGAGTGTTATTTTTAAAGTAAGGTCCGTTGACGCGCATATTTCCCTAGTTCGCGCGTACGCCGCAACGAGTCTCTGCGTCACAGACCAGCATCCTTTGCGAACACACATGCTCCATTTCCAGCTCTGTAGCAGTCATGTAAGATTCGCTGGGCGTCTTTAAAATGTTCAAGGTGATTGAATTTCCCGCTAAGTGTGAGATTTGGTCTGTTATCCATTTTTTGACTGCAAGGAACATGTCGGCTGTAGATCTTCATCGCCACATTATACAAATTTATAGCACAGAAGCAATGAATGAAAGCAAAGTTTGAATATGGGTCAGGGAGTTTAAAGATGGGCGAAGAAATGTCCATGACGAAGAACGCTCAGGCCAGCCCTCTGTAATCACTGATGATTTGATGCAAGCACTTAAAATAAAATTCGTAAGAACAAGAGATTCACGATAACCACTCTTTCATTGGAATTTCCCGACGTTTCTCGTTCGGTGGTGTACAAAATTAAGACTGAAGACCTCAATTTTAAGAAATTGTGTTCTCGGTGGGTACCCAGACTACTCATAGTGGAACACAAAGAGAAAAGTTTTGCCATTTCATTAGACTTTTTGATTCGTTACAAGGAAAAGGGGATGGCATGTTGAATCGAATCGTTACTGGAGAGGAAAGAGGTATCCCGTATCACCCGGGAATCAAAGCAACAATCTATGGAATGGCGACACACATCCTCTCCCGGAAAGGTGAAAGCTAAACAAACGCTGTCAAATCGCAAGATTATGGCAACAGTGTTCTGGGACCGACGCGGTTTTTTGTTGATGGAGTTGTGAGTTACCGGCTCGTGGGTGCCCCTGTTCTACATTATCTACGCGACCTGTTCCTGTAGGGAAGGACGAAGAATCACGCAAATCGTTCATCTTAATATCTGTTTATTAAGATCTTAACTTAATCACAATACACAACAATAATAATAATCAAAGTAAGCAGATCTGGAATGAGAAATCACAACTCGTATTACCAAATAATCACGTAATTGACCACTATATCAACTTTACAGATTAAAAATTTAATCTCACTAATACACGCCTTTTCCTTATAGCTTAATCAAAGTCGCTTACCGCTATATCCTAGGTAAACAGCTACTTTCTTTGTCCTAACTGACGTTGCTTTTAATGCAGCTCTAATCCTTGAGATTTCGTATCCACCTTTAGCTTGGATATACAGGTTCGGGTAGGTTAATTCTCCGACTTGGTATTCTTCGAAACGCTATCTGATTCACTTCCTCATTTAGACATAGACACCACGCGGACGCTAAACTTATATATATATATATATATGATTCCTAATTTGCATAATCACGTTCTTCTCGAGTTGGTTGGAAAGAATTGCCATACTGGTCCCAAAGAACCCCAAGAGGACTGTTAAAAGAAAACGCGATGAAAGCCCCGTCACAGACTTTATGCCACAAGGAACAACGAGCAACTCAGTTGCCCTCTGCGCAACTCTACGAAGAGCATTGCAAAACAAATGGCGTGGCAAGCTGTCAAAATGTGTTTTGCTCCTCCACGATAACGCATGGCCTCGGGTATCTCGAACGACTCGGGAGTTAATCGAATCTTTCGGCTGGGAGGTTTTGAACCATGCACCATGCAACCCTGACCTTGCTCCGAGTGATTTCCACCTTTTCCGGTACCTTAAAAATGTTTACCCGGGTTCGAAACAACAACCTAAAATTTTATTCGCGTATTTAATAACTTCGTCAGCAATTTTGTAATTGGAAAGATAATTTATTTCGTCACGAGATACAGTGTTTTTTTTTACAAAACAGCGATACTTTACATATTTTAAGATTTTTTTCTAAAATGGAACAATATCGATGCATTTATATGAGAATGATTTTCAAAAAAAATTCACACTTTGATCCTTTAGAGATAGTGATTTAAAAAATATAATGCTGAGAAAAATTTTTGTACGAACTTTTAAAATTTTTTCAATATTTAATAACTACTTATCAAATTCAAAGTTTTTATAACTTTTTCATTTATAAAAATAATTGTATGGGACTTTTTCTCAGTCTGTCGAACATTTCAAAAAAAAAATTTTACAATTTTAATTCAACATTTAATACAGATGTGAAATTTTGTAATTATAAAATTTCTACTTTTTCAGCATACAACTATTTTTAAAAAGGTACATTTTCGTTTCAGGGGCCTAAAAAGTTGCATAGTGAGGGAGTGAATATTAAAGTCCCATTGTACATTTACTCGAGAGCTCTGATAGCGAGAGGGGATGAGGAATTTTCATGACAATGTGTTATACATTTAAAAATGTTCGTGCAACACCGGGGGATAATAAACCTCTTTAACAGAGAAAAGAAGTGAAACAATTTCGAAACAGGGAATTTTAAGTTATAAACTCGGTAAAAGCCCGAGCAACGCAGGGCTAAATGGAGGAGGGTGGTGTGGAAGTCATTTTGAAAAAAAGTATTAGAAGTGCTGATTTTGTGAAGGAAGGGGAAAATTTATAAAAGTAGAAAAGCCCGTGCAACGCCGGCCATGCAGCTAGTGGAATAAACTAAAAATAAAAGAGAGATGAGTCAAATTTTGTAAGCTATATCCTACTTTTACTAAATAACTTTACTTTTCTGTGAGTCCTTCATTATACATAAATTTTCATACTATGAAGGAGATTATTCGCAGTTTATAATTTAATGAGAAATAACAGTACATTCTAAAGTTTCATACATTGTACACATTAAACAATGTGATAATTACTTTAATACATAAATCCATAATTTTGGAAGTTAATTCTTTTTTAATCATTTTTAATTACGTGTAATAATTTACATCTTCTCTTATATATGTGCATGTCATCCTTATTCTTTTTATGAAAAATACACATACTTTTACACACACACATACAACCTGAGTTATTTTTTTACATAATTCTAAGAAGAAGGTAATCCTTGGCAATCTGGAATCAATTCTGCTTTTTTTTCTTTAAATTTAAAAAAAATTATTCCCAGTTGAGCCCCCATAAAATATGTAGGGGTGTCTAGGGTAAGTAATGTTCGGGAACTTGATATTTCAAAGAAATAGGAAGATTAAAATGAAATTACTGTTTAATGAAACATTAGATTATTTACAATTAAAACTTTACGAGTTATTTCACAGAGCATACTCTCAATTGTCGCAAAGCCTATTGGCCTCTACGTTGACTGAAAACGTGGCTTCTCGCCTGTAAAACCGGAGTCTCTTCTCTCGCGTCTGTCTCGTTCCGCATCGTAATCGTTTTCTCCTAAAAACACGTCATTCTGGGGGGATACATGTATTCGCTGGTAGCGCCATCTATTGGTGAGATTGTAACCTCACTGATCAGAGAATATATTTATATTCCCTAATACTTTAAATCCTACATATATATATATATACATTCCCCCATACTTTTTTTTTCTAACTTATATATTTATATGTTTAATCAAATGTTCAGAAAAAAAGCAATCGTTTCAATAGCTATCTGTTAAGTTTTTTCTTTCATTTATTACTTACAGAAATTGGATTTTAATAAATATATATATGTTTTTTTAAAGGATTTTTCCTATTAATTCATTACGAATTGAATTTTTTGGTTATTAAAAAGTACATCGTCTATTATTTTGGATTAAAATACATTTTAGAGACATTTTTAAGCTAACTATATGTAACGATTGATTGATTCATGAAATTCTGAAATCTATTTTATTACTTTAGATTCTTAGAACAGTACTTCTCAAACTTTCAATACTGGCGCCCCCCTTTTCGATCCCAATATTTTTCGCGCCCCTTTATACATTAATAATGTACTGAATGCAATAATAATGCACTTTGACTCTAAAGCTACAATAGGCGATCTTAATTATAAACCCTCCAAATTAGTAACATAAGTATTAAATTTTGTATACTACTTTTAAGCAAAATAAATAAATAAAATAATAGGATAATTATTATGTTATTTTTCCTTTCTCTAATTTTTAAATTGAACATATTGCAAAATGCGGTAGCTGCTTAGAAGACAAAATATAGATATCTGCTAAATATAGAGAAAGAACTCAGAGGGTCAATATCTAATCATAAGCATTCCTTATAAAAACTTCGCTTTCCAAGACAAGCTCATGGACGTCATTAATACTTATTAAACTTGTTCTTAATTTAGTATTAATTAATTAGTTATAAAATGTTTTGTGCAGCACTGATACATTAAAAGTATACTGGCTGAAGTGCCCGCTCTTTGCACGAGTTCATTTATAAGAAAATAAAACATTATTGATATAATAGCTGAATTGTAAGAGAAGCGCGCCGCGCGCGCAAAGCCAAGTGCTCGACAATGTTTACAAAGACGTAAAATGATTTTTTTTTAAAAATGATTGCTCAAATTATAATTAGTTTTAAACGAATTGTAATTTTAAGCCTCACAGAATTAGCATTTATAATTGATGTTAAACAGTAGGGCACACAGGAATTTTTCAAGGGGGGTCCGGGGTCGAAAGTTCACCAATCTTATATCAGGTTCCTTTTGATTTTGTCGATTTTCGGGAACAAAACACAGTAAAAAACTAATTCTTGAATAAATAAATAGCATTAATTAATAAAATTAATCATTAATAACAAACACTTAATTAAATTTTGCGTACTATAAACTTAGAATTATAATCAATCGGAAAAAAATCAAGGGGCTTGGGGGTCCGGACCCTCCCCCCCCTTGTGTGCGCCACTGATGTTAAATAATGATCAATAATATAAAATATCGATGAAGAATAATTGAATTATTTTTAATATTTAAAGAGAAAAGACTTCAACATGTTTTAACCCGGGAGCAGGCGTGCAATCGATACGGTCGGGGTTATTGAGTCACCCCAATCCTTTTTTTTATAATTATTTTATTGTACACGATACAAATCGTGATTCCAGTGAATAATTTAATTAAGAGAAAGTTTACTTACCTACTTTCAAGGACTTTTCAATTTTTCTTTGGTAATAAATAAACAGTTTTGCCAGAATTAACGATTTCGTAATCTGTGTGTCCCACGCGACCACTTCCGGGTAAAACGTATATTCATTATGATAATATGTTTGTTACTGCTAAAAAAGTTGTGTGAAACGTTTTTCGTTATGCTTTATATGTTGAGAATATTTATAAAAATATGTCTTGGCCAAGTTATCCTTCATGTGCTTGTGTGTGTGCTCTCCGTGGTTTTCCAAATATCATAAAACTCTTTTGCATGGAAAAAAGCGCAACAGAGAACACATAAGAGAGGGGTCATAACTAACTGTACCAATAACTTTGAAGGTCAAACATATTACAGCTATAATGTGCAGTATTTCAAAAATAATGACAGTGATGAATTTTTTATGTTCCTAAATTTTTTCGATTCTGGGTCTGGGATCTGTTTTTTCTCTGAAAGAGTAGTATGTTAGGTTATAAAAAAAGCGTAATAAAAAAATCTCTCATCATGGGATTACAGCAAATCAAATAAAAGTTTTTTAATTTTGTTATAGGATCAAAGATGACTAATTAGGTATTGAAGAAGTTTTTATATGCGCGCGCCTATAAATTATATCAGAGTAAAAGTGCATTTTTTATTATGTCTGGAAGTATTTTGTTTTAATTCATTCCAGTAAACTTCTTTTATTTTCGATATGCTCACGCCCCTTGTAAGGTCATCGCGCCCCCAGGGGGGGCGCGTACCACAGTTTGAGAAACACTGTGTCTTTGAAACTAACTATTATTAAAACATGATGAACGTTTTTTGTTTTACTCTTAGCATCAGAATCATTTTCTTTTTTATTTCTTCACTTTAATAATTTTTTAATTCTAGCGCATTATTTTTTTTATAAGTCATACATCGAAATTTGAAGCTATATCTTATGTGTGAAAAGGAGGGGAAGATAGAATAATAATTTTACACTAAAAAAAACCGTATTCGGGCTATAGAGAGGGAAAAGAAACCTGCCTTTAAATCAAAAATGAGTAGAATGGAACTAATTTCGAAAAAGGGAAATTTTTTGACATAATTTTAGAAATCACTCAGATTGTGCGCGTACACGAACCACAAGACGCAGAAAATAGCTAAAGGTACCAAAATTTCGGGAATAATTCCAGGAATCCGTTTTGACCATTTATATTCCGATATTCCAATTAGCTAAAAAGATATTAATTAAAAACATTAAAACGCATAATTAGTATTTTATAATGCAGGTGTCGCCATCTGCAGAGAATCGGAAAGATCATTTACTTCGCCTTAAATTTAAAATTTTTTTAGTGGAATGAAAAGAGTTAAAATTAAAATGAAATAAATTAATTCTTTGTTAGTTAAAAAGTACATCGTCTATTATTTTGGATCAAAATACATTTTAGAGACATTTTTAAGCTAACTAAAGAAAAATGTGTTTTTCGTTTCTTACTCGCGTTTTTCAAAATATAACCAAAATTTTATTATACACGTGGCGCCATCTGCAGAGAATCTGAAAGATCATTTATTTTGCCTTAAAAATTCTGCTTTTACAAAACAACGAAACTTTGCATATAAATAAATTTATTTAAAATTTAATATAATAAAATTATATATATATATATCTTTCTTTCAATTTAATTATTTTACAATTTTTTTAAATATTTCCGGAATTTCTTTTTTTCAGAGGTTTTTAAAACACGATCTAATTTTTTTCATGGAACTCACGCAAAAAATAATTACAGATTTGTAAAGATCATTTATTTCGCCACGATATGCTATAATTTATTTTACAAAATAATTATATTTTGTATTTTTTACGATTTTTTAAAATGAGTCGAAATCGGTTCCTTTTTTTTGAATACGAATTATAAGTTGTTCCGCTTGAACTTTTTTTCACTTTAATGAAAAAAATATTTTACACTAAAAAAAAGTTCATGCTTTTCTCTCTCAGAATCAGTATTTAAAAAACTTAAAGTCAAAAACTGGTTTTTTTTTATGATTTTTCAAAAAATATTCAAAATTTTATTTAAATACTTAATAACTTTTATATTTATAAAAATAATCTCACGAAACTTTTTCCGCGTGTAGAACAATATTATACGTAATCAGTACTAAGATTGATAAAATATCCTAAAAATTACGGTTAACAATGTGTTCTTCAATTTTTTTCCCTTTTGCGATAATTATGTAAACATATTTTTTAAAGTTTTTTGTTTAAAAATTACCGTTGTTTTCAATCGATATATGAAGTTTGAAAGCATTAACTTAAAAATGAAACCGGAAAAAAATCTTTTACTTTAACGAATAACGAAATGGCGTATTGAAAAAAAAAAATCCACCTTTGTTTTAAAGCTCAATTCAATGCTCTTTCCCGGAGTAAGTGACAGCTTAGCTGTTTAAAGCGCTGCTTTATAAAACGGTAGTTCCCAGTTCGAAACTGAAGATGAAGAGACTTTCCATTTCGCATCACGCTACTTTTTAAATTTTTTTAGTGGAATGAAAAAGGTTAAAATTAAAATGAAATATCAAAATGTTTTTATTAGATCGGTTTTTTTTAATGTTTTTTTTTTCAGTACATGTAAAGAGTGTTTTTTTCCCAGGTATAGAAGTTTAAGTTGGCATTACTTTCCAAGATGGCGACCGATTTAACAGCTGTCAAGTGATTTATTCTCAGTTTTTGGTTTGGCAATTCATCAGAACGATCATCAAGCAAGGCGTAGATTCGTCGAATGGGACCAAAACGAGATTATTGTTGTTCCCGATTTTCATAAGCGAATTTTGTTTAGCGATGAAGCGCACTTCTGGTTGAATGGCTACGTCAACAAACTAAACTGCCGCATGTAAAGTCTTTGGTCTATGCGGATAAGCCACAAACGCTTGACCATTTGGAAGACAACATTCGCCGTGTTATTGCCGATATACGACCACAAATGTTGGAAAAAGTCATCGAAAATTGGACGTCCAGATTGGACTAATCCGAGCCAGCCGTGGCAGTCCTATGCCAGAAATCATATTTAAAATGTAATGCCACAAGATTATCTTTCGAATAAAAAAAATTCATGTCAATCGAATAATACATCGTTGTTTTATTGCAATTTAAAGTTCTATACCTCTAAAAAACACCCTTTATATAAATATATATATATAGGCTTTCCCCCATACTGTTTTTTTTCCCTAACTTATTTATATTTATATGTTTAATCAAACATTCAAGCGTTCAGAAAAAAACAATCGTTTCAATAGATCTCTGCAAATTTTTCTTTTATTTATTACTTATAGAAATTTGAATTTTATAAATATATATATGTTTTTTTAAATGGATTATTTCTATTATTTCGTTACTAAAGGAATTCTTTGTTAATCAAAAAGTACATCGTCTATTATTTTGGATCAAAATACACATTTTAGAGACATTTTAAGTTAACTATACGTAACGATTAATTCATAAAAATCTGAAATCCATTTTATTATTTTAGATTCTTAGAAACTAACTATTATTAAAAAAATGATGAACGTTTTTTGTTTTACTCTTAGCATCAGAATCGTTTTCCATTTATTGCTTCACATTAATAATTTTTTATTTCTAACGCAATTATTTTTTTTATAAGTCATACATCGAAATTTGAAGATATATCTTATTTGAGAAGGAGGAGAAGATAGAACAATAATTTTACGCTAAGAAAAACCGTATTCGGGATATAGAGAGGGGAAAGAAACCTGTCTGAAATCAAAAATAAGTGGAACGGAACAAATTTCGAAAAAGGGAAAAATTTTGACTTAATTTTAGAAATCACTCACATTGTGCACGTACAAACACACACACAGAAATGCTGGTGTCACGAGGAAAAGAGAAAGCCCGAGCAACGCTGGGCTAAGAGGTGGAGGGGGGAGGAGGTGGAAGTCATTTTGAAAATGAGTATTGGAAGTTCTGATTTTGTGAACGAAAGGGAAAATTTATAACAGTAGAGATAGCCCGCGCAACGCCGGGCCATGCAGCTAGTAATAAATAAAAATAAAGTTAAAATCGCGATTTTAATCACTAATTAAAATTTTGCTACACATATTCCCTCGTATTTGATGACTTAGAAGGTAAAGACAAATAGTTTAACTGTAGTAGTTTTTGAATTAGATATATTTTTTTCTATCTAAAATAACACAAATAACACTTTCGAAATTTTTATAGATTTCTTTTATTAGAATATATTTTCACAAAAATAAATGTAGCATTACAGGAAAAACAATCATGGAACGTACATGGAATCATACATATTTTAGCATCCAACAAACGAAACACGCGATACCATATTTCGTAACTGTAGGTTTAGTAGTTTAAAAGAGAGAGTATTTTTTTAACTATACGAAATTTTTTAACTATACTGAAAAATAAAATACAACTTTTTTTAAAAGTGAAAATGCTTATAATTTTCAGACATTTGAACCATATATGAATGGAAATGCAATGTAACTTTCTTGATCCGTTAAATGAGGAAAAGGAAATAATCATTGATTGAGAAATACATAGATTATTAATTATAAATAACTGTTCAATAATAAAACTAAATTTGTTTGGATATGAGAACAAAGAGCTCTCTTATTTAATATCCACCAATTTCTGATGATAAAGTGAAAACACATCAGTTGTTTATGAATTAACTTGTTTCCATCAGACATATTTACTGAAAGAAAATGTAATTTGTTATATTAATAAAATTTATTTTATAAACTATGAATTGCTACAGAAAATTTTCACTATAATTTTAGTGTATATGTTACTCCAGGTATATTCATGATGATATAATTTTTAATGCCATACTAGAAGCAACACAAGAGCTATTAGCAATCATCCGGTATGATGTTTAACTTCAATGAAGTAAAAAGGACAACTTTGCTGAAACACTTATCTCCTACCTTCAATATTAAGCAAACATGAAAACTCCATGAGTAACAGACTTAAAATTGCATTAATCTTAGTGCTTGAGATTCACTAGATAATTATATATATGGACATACAAACATAAATTTGTAACAAATAACCATTTATCCTTACGATGATTTAAACAACTAAATTATTAGACTTGTGGTGGATTAGCCCCATTAGCTCTGGCAACAGAAAATAAAAATCAATGGTTTTTTAATTATATTTAATGTTTTCAAGTCACTGAGAATAAAATTTTAATTACTATAGTAAATATATATTTTTTTAACAGATAATTTTTGAAGACTGATATCTATAAATGACTTTCTTGAATTCAAATGTTTCTTGTCTGGAAATGTTTTAAGCATTTACCCATTTCAGATTGTTCAAGGTATTTTTAATATTTAAAGTAAGAAACCAAAAATAAATTACATGTAAAAAAATATTGATATTATTAGTTTTGGATTTGGACAAATATAAAACTAAAATTTTTTATCAATGACAAAAAATTAAATTTCATTTTTATTGAATTATTTTATATCTACAAATCAATATTTGTTGCTTTAATATAAAGCTGACTCATCTTAATACTTATGATATGTTATTAATTATGAATTACTAAATAAATTGAAAATACTGAAGTTATACCAGTGCTTCTCAAACTTTCAATACTGACACCCCCCTTTTCAATCACACTTTTTATCGCGCCCCCTTATACATTAATAATGTACTGAATGTAATAATAATGCACTTTGGCACTAAAGCTACTATACGCGATCTTAATTATAAACCATACAAATTAATAGCATAAGTATTACATTTTGTATACTACTTTTAAGCAAAATAGATAAATTAATTAAGTAAGGCAGTGCTTCTCAAACTTTCACTACTAGCGACCAAATTTTCAATCATAATTTTCATCGCCCCCCAAATAATAATGCACTTTGAGTATTAAATTTTGTATACGTTACTTTTAAATAATATATATTTTAAGCAAATTACTTTTAAGTAATAATTATAATGTTATGTTATTTTTCCTTTCTCATTTTTTAAATTGGAACGCATTGCAAAATGACATTTAATTAAAGATTTATTTCGTCCATCATGCATTTCTAAACGTACAAATGTCATTAGAACAAGTGTAATATAAAAAATAAATTTTTAAGTCAATTCCTACTTAGGCCGACAAAGAAAAACTTATTTTAGTTACTTTCTATTAAATAGTTACAGTTAATATAAATATGTAATACATATGACAGAATCACAATGTTAAGCGACAAAAGAGAAAGCGATTTTCCTTGCAATTTTTCCTTTCTGTATATGGGGTATTGGACTATTCTTTTTTCGTTACTATTTATTCATTAATGAAATTTAATTAGTGTAAGAAAATAGTGTGTGTATTGTGTAAAGTAAAGAAGAAATCACACACATTCTCAGAAATTAGGCCATCTCGGATGGAATTGGAACTACCGTCCTTCAGATTAGAAGCCCAGCGCGCTATCCATTGCGTTACAGGGGGGCAGCACGAAAATTTTTCCTTTCTATAAATGCTTTTGGACTATAATTTTGTTTGTTATTATTTATTCATTTTTTAATTTAATTAATGAATTAAAATTTGAAAGAACTGTATTAACATGAAGTGTCACCTACTACAAGTCTTAAAAAATGTATTTGAACTTGAATGAATGAATAGAAAGTATTTTATCAACGATTGAAAATTTGAACAAGATATATATGAGAGAGTGAACTTATAGTAGAAATTGAAAAATAGTCTACTTTATGTTGCGCTCTATCATATCCATCACAACTGGCATTCTCGCGAGCGTCTGCGTGAGTCTGACCAAACTATCGGACGTCTGCGCAAAACATGTAATAATGCTGTACCTCGTACAATTCCAATCAGTCTTGGTCGATTCGATGCTTCTATAGCTACCAAATCTATCTTGAATGTACATTTTATAATTTGCGCGTTAGTTGTAATTCACGCTATTAAGTATTACTGCAGAAAATTGGAACAAAAAAAATCATGAATGAATTTTTAAGTCGTAAGCGAACATTCGACGATAATAAAGGATCAACAAGTGCACAGACGAGCATAGTTCCGAAAATTAAATCAAGGAAATATTCTCAAGAATACTTGAATTTTGGATTTACCATTACTGAAGTAAATGGAGAAGAAAAGCCCCTGTGGGTTATTTGCTCAAAAATATTGGTAGCAGACAGTATGAAACCTAATAAACTTAAAAGACATTTCGAAACGCTTCATGGTGAGTACATTAACAAACCTCGAGAGTTCTTTGAATCAAAATTAAAATCATATGAAAAACAAAAAACATTTTTTTTAAAAAAACTTTGTCAGTGAATGAAAAAGCTTTACTTACTTCTTATAAAGTATCATATAAAATAGCCAGATGTATAAAAAGCCTCACGTTACTGCCGAAGAGCTTATTTTGCCTGCAGCAATTGAGATCGTAGAAACTATGTTTGGAGACAATTTTGCCAAAGAGTTGCAGTCCATACCCCAATCAAATGATACTGTTTCCCGTCGAATTGATGATATCGCTGAAGATGTAGAGCAACAGCTTTTCGGTAAGTTGCGTGATAAATTGTTTTCAATTCAGCTTGACGAGGCAACAGATAGCAATAAAGATGCTCATTGCATTGCGTATGTTCGATTTTGGGATGGTATGTCAGCGGTAGAACTACTTTTTTGCAAACCAATAAAACTTAAAGCAACAGCAATTGCATTATTTGATATTTTAAATAATTTTTTAAACGAGGCCAATATAGAGTGGAAAAATATGCACCGATGGTGCTAGTACAATGTCAGGAAGATTTAAAAGTATACAAGCACTTGTGAAACAAAAATCTCCACTGTGCATCTGGACACATTGCATGATCCACAGATAAGCTCTGGCATCCAAAGAAATGAGTCCTGACCTGAATATTGTGCTAATGACAGTTGTGACTGTAGTAAATTACATAAAAATGAGACCCCTAAAATCAAGAATCTGTTCTGGACTTTGCAAAGACATGGGCGCAGTGCATTCATCGTTGCTATTTTATTGCGAAGCAAGATGGTTATCACGCGGAAAATTTTTACAACGTGTTTATGAATTAAGAAATGAAATTACCATTTTTCTAGAAGAGGAAAATCTACCGGAAGCTGAGAAATTTCGAGATGGTTTATTTCTGATGAAGTTGAGCTACTTAGTCGATATATTTGAGAAATTAAATATATTGAATCTTCAACTTCAAGGATCAAATGTACTTATGTTTGATACGAGGGATAAAATTAATGCTTTTTGTAGAAAATTAGAATTATGGAGCCGAAATTTAAAGCAAAAAAACCTAGAAATGTTTGATAATGCGGATAAATGTGTAAAAACTTACAAAACTGAAGAACAACATGTGGAAGTTGTTTATAAAACTATTGAATATCATTTAGCTATGTTGGCAAAAAATTTAAAAAAATACTTTTTTGCTGAGGACAACTTGATAGCAAGTTACAAATGGGTTAGAGATCCATTTCAAAATACCCCAGAAGGGCTCTCAACTACCGAAGAAGAAATTTTCATAGATTTCACAACTAGTGGCGAAATTAAAAGACAATTTTGTAATAAAACTCTCTTTCAATTTTGGGCAGAAGTAGATGATGATTTTTTTTAACTGAAAACAAAAGCATTTCGTATACTTTTACCATTTCCAACATCGTACCTTTGGGAAACCGGATTTTCTGCGGTGGCTGCTTTGAAGACAAAATATAGATCTCAGCCAAAAATAGAAAGAGAACTCAGAATGTCAATTTCCAATATTAAGCCTTCATTTGAAAACATTTGCTCTGCAAGACAAGCCCATGGAAGTCACTAATAATAATTAAACTTGCTCTTAAATTAGTATTAATAAATTAGTTATAAAATACATTGTGCAGTACTGATACATTTATAAGTACACTGGCTGAAATACCCGTTCTGCGACTATTTTTAAAAAAATAATACATTATTCTTGATATAATAGCTTAATTGTAAGGAGAGTAAAACCAAGTGCACAACAATGCATACAAAAATATAAAATGATTTTTTAAATGAATGCGCCTATTATAAATAGTTTAAAACGAACTGTAATTTTTAGCCTCACAGAATTAGCATTTAGAATTAATATTAAATAAGGAAAACGAATGTAAAATTCCAGTGAAGAATAATTGTGTTATTTTTAATATTTAAAGCGAGAAACCTTCAAAATGTTTTAACCCGAAAGCAGGCGCCCACTCCACACTAACGTTAATGGTCACGCGGTGTGACTAAGTCACCCCAATCCATTTTTTTATAATTATTTTTTCTGTGCTCGATAAAAATCACAATTGCAGTGAATAATTTAACTAAGAGAAAATATACTTACCTGCTTTAAAGGACTTTTTAATTTTTCTTTGATGATTTGAGAAAAAATCCAATAAAACTAAAGAAACTGTTCCAAATGTGCGTGACCTTAACAAAGAACATAAATCACAGACACTTTTCACTAACAATAAAAGAACGTTATTTGCAATCAAAACCGTCATATTTTGCTCACGTTATTGTAATTTTGCTATTCTTTGATGATCTACAAATAGCATGTGTAACCTTTTCTTGCTTGTGTCTTTTTGACAAGGCGAAGTGTTACATTTATGGCTTCTTAGTTTTCTTGATAGAGTTCTTTAGGCAGCATTTGAAAATTCCAATTCAACTCAAACGTTTCATGTCTATCACTTTTGTCATATTTACTTTCGCTATCACGATTAATATGCATTATTTCATCAGATTCTTCAATTGCTTAATCAGTTTCATCTTCCTTCAATAGAGAGATCACAGATGCCCATTTTTTTATATTCTGCTCATTTACATTTATAAACCATAATAAGTTGTACAACACAGCAATTAAAACCACAAAGTTAATCGTAGGGGAAAGTATAGCATATTCATAGAAAATATTTCTGAACAAAAGTGGTCGTGCAGTGAACTCGATCAAAACAAGTACCTTGATTGTAAAAAACCGTTTGCCACTTTCAAAAAAGAGGCATAAATGTGACAAATTCATTTTAGTTTCCATTAAGACTGTCATATCGGAGGATACCGTCAAGAAACTGTTAACGAATAAACAGTTTTACCAGAATTTGGAGTGTTTCAGCGCCTCATGCGACCGCTCCCATGTAAAAAATGTATTCGATACAAAAACATCGATGTCAGTTCTAAAAAAATAATTGTGTAAAACGTTTTTTATAATGCACTATATATTTCAGATTACTCATAAAAATACATCTTGGCCAATCAATCCTTCAAAGTGCTCAATATGCTTATCCATATATCATAAAACTCATTTACATGGGGGGAAAAGCAACAGAAAAACATTATTTACAACTTTCCTAAAAGAAAAGTAGACGGAGTTAAGCATACCAGTAAGTTTGAAGGTCAAAGAGATGATAATCAAAAGTACTATTTTAGGGGTTAAAAGAAACGCAATAAAAAAATCTTTCATCGCGGGATTACAGCAAAGCAAACAAAATATCTTTTTTTATTTGGTTTTAGGATCAAAGATAGCTAATGAGCGTTTGAAGTGGAATCTTTTGAAAGTGGAAAACCAGATGATATATATAATTTATATTAGTGTAAATGTGTATTTTTTTTTTTGTCAGAAAGCATTTTGTTTTACTTCATTCCAAAAAATAATTTTTTTAAGCCTTTTATATTTTCAATATGCTCGCGCCCCCCTCGAAGGGTTATCGTGCCCCCCAGGGGGCGCGCCCCACAGTTTGAGAGACACTGAGTTATACAAATTATTGCAAAAACTTATTTTAAAAAATGTCAATAGATTCCATGCTATTCTTATATTTCTGAGAAGCTTCACCTGGTCAAGAAATTTCTACCATTGAAAGAAAAATTAAATACATCAGCGTTAAAATTTCCGAAAAGACTTGTGCTACTTTGAAAACTACATGAACATATTTCAACAAGGCGGGAAATTTAATTTACTCCTTTTAAGGATCTAACCCAAGTACCAGTTCTTTACATAGAGTTAAATTCTTAAAAATAAAGATCTAAAATCCATCTAGCAAGCATATTTTTTTCAATAAATTATCTAGATCAATATAACATGCCTAAAAAAATAGTTTTTTTAATTTAAAAAAAAAAGCTCAATCTTTAATCTTTTAAATAATTTTCGGCAATTTAAACTCTAAAAGACAATATGTTTCAGAAGAAATATAAATTTTACACTAAAATAGAAAATGAATATGGTGAAAAGATGAATGGAAATGAATGAATAAAATTAAATATGAATATAAATTATAATAGAAAAGTAATGACACAAAAGGAATGTGGAATAGTGATAAGTTAATAAATAATACAAAATGTTTTTCGATCTTAAGTAAAGAAATAACAATTTTGCAATAATTAATCAGAAAGAGGCCTCACTCATTTATTGCTTAAGAATCCATCACCAAAAATCCACTCCTAAGGATTTCATGAAATCCTGGCATCAATAACATACATTGGACAGTGTTAAAATGAATAAGACGATACACTAACTGAAGTTCAAAACTATACTAAAAAAAGATAAATTGGTTCAGCTGGATCAAACATGATAGAATACACACGATGCTACAAAAATATTAAATTAAATTGTTAAAGGCAGCGTTTCTCAAACTGTGGGGCGTACCCCCCCCCTTGAGGGGCGTGATAACTCTACAAGGGGGGCGCGAGCATATTAAAAAGTTTAAAACTAAAGATTATTCAAAACATTATTAATTTACTGAAAGTAAGCAGACAAAATACTTTCTGACATAATAAAATATAAAATACACATTTACACTGATATAATACACTTATAAAAGTACTTGTACTGTACAATGTATTTTATTATTAATTTAAAAAATACTAAGTAAAGAACAAGTTTGATAATTATCAGGGATCCCATGGGCTTGTATTAACACTTATCTTGTTGATTTGTACGATTTATAATTCATTCCTTAACTGTCGATTCAAAGTTACGCGGTTTAGTCCCCAATGTCACGGTTTTCCACGTTTACGCGCGTATTTTGATGTTTTATTGGGAGGGGGGGAGGAGAAAAGGAATAAATAAGCAAAATCCTCTGAAATAAGTAAATCCTCTGCAAAGACTGCCAAGGTTCTTTTATTGTATACCAAAACCTTAGTAATAATTTTATGGATAGCAGTGCACAGAACAGATCGTACTTCGGAAAGACGTATATATACGTCCAGATGATTAATGCTTTGGCTGAGCGAGACGTTTATATACGTCGGTGGCACATATGAGGTTAAAGTCGTACACACACACAAACACACTACACACACACACACACTGTAGCTTTAGTGTCAAAATATAGTATTATTGAATTCAATACAATGTTATTGTAAGAAGGGTGGCGCGATAAAAATGATGATTGAATATTGGGTCGCGAGTATTGAAAGTTTGAGAAGCACTGGTTAAAGGAGTACTTTTTACATTGAATCATTTGAAATTACAAACAGAGATCAAATGAATAATTTAGCAATATATAAGTGTAGTGATAGTAAAATTATGTAATGTTCTCCTAAACACTAATGAAGAAAAAACTATCAGCAGAGTTAAAATATGACATAATACAACACGGAATTTCAAAAAAATCTGTCGTAAAGAATTGTCAGGAATTCCTTCAAGGGGCAAACGATCCTCCAGAATTACACTGACTCATTTAATACTGAATTGATTATTTTTTTACCTTATACATTCTACTCAAATTTTTGTTTATATATCATCATAATACAAATACATTATGAATGGATTAATCACAAAAATTCATAATTCTTATACAGTGGGTGATCAGTTAACGAACACTTTCACGAAAGATTTTTGTGTTCGGATATATATATAACGAACACTTTCAAGAAAGATTTTTGTGTTCAGATAACGAACACTTTCAAGAAAGATTTTTTGGGTTTGGACAATGAACACATATTCGAATAATGAACAAAATGAATTCTAAAGAACACTTCTCGGCTCTGAAAAAAAAATTAATATTAAACATTTATCATTTTGCATACAAAATAAGATCACTGAAAGGAGAAATGTTTAAATCATGCTTAGTATTGATAATTACTAAATGAAACTTGAATTAAAAATGAATTTAAAGGTCATTCAATAATTATTATTATGACTAAAATCAATACACACTTGAATTTCAATATGAATATCAATATTTTCCGACAGCTGACAAGTTATGGGCGAGTGGATTTGCTGACATGGCGAATAAATTAAGCGAATTCTTAATTTTTTCAAACAGTGCAGACTATAAAAATATAAAGGTGCCGATGACGCGCTACCGCCGTAAAAATATGTGAAATATGAGAAACGGACTAAAAATCGTTTTTCATCTCTCCTGAATTATGTTGCTTACCTATTAAACTTTAAAGTTCTATTGGGAAAAAAATTCCAATAGAATATTCATACAAATTAGACCATCAATTTCGGTTTTGATTTCATTCAAAACAGAAAATGATTTCATTTTAAGCGCTCCCCTCCCCTCCCTCGTTCATTCCCCTTCAAATTCATTGTCTTGAATGACGAATTCCAGACAGCAGACTCCTTTCCAAATAGTGTGGTAATAACACACCTGCGGTACTAACGTGAACCATATCACGTAGCAGTGAGGCACGACTCATTTTTGCATTGTCGCGCACAGCATTGTACTAGTGTAGGCCGAAACTTTGTAAATTGTGCACGCTAGTTGGTTCCTGTTCCTCTAAAATTTTCGTGTGCGCTTTTCTGAACCCCTTATAAAAAAAACTGAAACTCTGAGAATATTATGGGTCTCAAAACGCATGGAGTGACAAAGACTATGCTCACTATAAACATCAAGAGAGAAATGATAGCCAAAGTTGAGAGTGGATAGAAAATGGCTGCTGTTGCCAGACAGTATGGCTTGAACAGGTATACAGTATGCACAATATCAGCTAAGAAAGATACTATCAAGAAGACTCAAGCAGCTGAAGGAGTAACGAAAATCACATCTGCAAAGCAAAGAAGTCCCATCCATGATAAAATGGAGAGGTTGCTTTTAGTTTGGATAAATGAACGGGAAATGAAACGGGATGTAACATTCAAGAGAAGGCTAGAGAAATATTTGAGAAATTGAAAGAACACTCCAGGTTCGTCCTCCGAGGAGTTAGAATTCAAGGCTACCACTGGCTGGTTTACAAAGTTTAAAAGAAGGTCTGGAATTAAACATGTATTAATGCATGGTGAGTTTGCTAGTGCAGATAAAGAAGCAGATGGGAAGTACTGTCTCAAATTTCAAGAATTCATTGAAACAGAAGGGTATCGTCCACAACAAATATTTAATTATGATGAAACTGGTTTGTTTTGGAAGCGCATGCTGAACCGTCCCTACATTATGAAAGATGAGAAAAGTGTTCCTGGGCATAAACCTATGAAAGACTGATTGGCGTTACTTTTGGAAGCTAACGCTAGTGGTGATATGAAGCTTAAATCACTTCTCGTTTACCACTTTGAGAATCCTAGAGCATTAAAAAAATTCCATAACTAAGAGCAAACTGCCAGTAATGTGGATATCGAATTAGAGGGCATGGGTCATGCAGGATCTTTTCAAAGAATGGCTATTTAAAGTTTGAGCCCGGAGCATCAAGGACAACCTTGATACCAATGACTTTCCGTTGAAAGCACTGCTGCTATTGGACAATGCACCAGGACATCCAAAGGATCTTAAAGATAATTTGTTGACAGACTTTCCCAGGGTGACAGTTCAGTTTTTACCTCCAAATATGAATTCGCTGATTCAACCGATGGATCAGGAGGTTATTGCGGTTTTCAAGAAATTGTACACTCGTGCGCTGTTTCGTCGGTGTTTTGAAGCATGCCAATTCTTCTCAGCAATGACTTTAAAAAAGCTTTTGAAAGAAAAATTTGACATTCTTGAAGCTATTATATCATTCAAAAGGCGTGGTCAGAAGTCACACAGCGACAGTTGATTTCTGCTTGGTGGAAGCTGTGTCCATCCTTCGTTCAAGGAGACTGAGGTGATCAGGGAGACACCCCTGAAATTATGGATGAAATTTCAACAACTGCTAGAGATCTGGAATTGGAGGTGAACGAGGATGAAATAGAAAAGCTCATAATGGAACATGAAGATGAACTGACAATAGAAAAACTCCAAGAAATTTTGAATGAAGAACACCAAGAAACACAGCGGAATGTGTCTCCTTCTGAACAAGAGGAAGACGAAAGAGGACCAATGCCATCATCTGCTATTAAAGATCTTTTGAAAAAGTGGGAGGATGTCAGAGCAATGGTCTTAGAATGGCACCCAAACCACGCAGATGTCAGTAGGGTTGGGGATCCTTACAATGACAATGCTATTAATTACTTCCGGAAAATCCTGAAAAAGAGAGAAAAGCAATCGATATTGGACATGTTCTTTAATACCCCATAAGCAAAAAATGAAAAGGACTGATTAATATGCAAGACTATATGTGTATGTATTACTTTTTTAAAAACTTACAAAGAAATAATTCATTTTTTAAAATTTAATTTTTAGGGTCTCCAGTAATCGATTCCACATAGAAGTCTAAGGTGAATCGATTATCGGTTAACGAACAATTCGGATAGCGAACAGTCTTGGAACGGATTATGTTCATTAACCGCTCACCCACTGTACATACCATAAAATAATTATAAAATTATATCTTATAAATTTAAATATTTTTAAAATAAATGTTTATTACCATTATTCGTAATGAATAGTAAAATTTGAAAAACATAAATATATCATAGCAAGAAAGGTTTCAGTAAATGTATAATATATATATACTAGCTGGTATACCCATTCTTCGCACGGGTGAAATAAAAATTTTAACAATACAGATTGAAGGATAAAGAAGATGTTAATGAGTTAAAAGTGAATTGCAAATTCAAAAAAAAGAGAAGCTTTTTGCATATTTCAGTTGAACAAAAAAAGCATATTGGTTAAATTTTAAGTTTGTAGATATAATAGCAGATAAAAAAGATGTTTTTTATTTATAACACCCCGTAACTCTCTTGTGGATCAATTTTTGAAAACACCTTCCTAAGCGGATCTGCTCAGCAAAAGTAACACATTGTTACACAAATTGTGTACTGAACAGTAAAATAGTGCACATAATTTATATCTGGATGCGTAATGCATTAATATTTCTTTCTGTTGTATTTATTTTATGTTAAATTTGTATTATTTGCACACAAACAACGTCGTTCCTTACTTTATAATAGTGATTCAATTGAAACATAGCGAAATATTGCTGACAGAGCCAAGTTGACATCATTTTTGGCGAGATGTTGGCAACTTGGAGTTTAATTGAATGGTGCAGAAGTTAATATGCTGTAGCGCCACCTGGTAGAAAGCTGCAACAAAGAGGATAGTCCAGAAACTCTTTCTCCATACAAAATACATATTCATGCAAATTTTGTAATCATTGATTAAACGGTGTTGGAGTGATGCGATTTCATATATACAAACATCCATTTATATATATATACCAGCAGCCTCACAGATGGTGTCCTGTACCAGGGCCGTCGCTAGCAGTTTCGCCGCTCCAGGCAAAGAAATGAAATGCCGCCCGTTTATAACAAAAATTGACGCTTAATAGATAAACGCTTAATGATAAAATAAAATGTGGGCAAAAAAATTGCTATCAATAATGTTGAAGTTTTGATTAGAAAAAAATACTGATTTATTAATTTATGTTTTTGGCACTAAATTAAAATTAGGGATGTACACAAAATAAGAAAAGCCATTTCTAGTGTATAATTATAAAATACAGATATTAAAAAATACTAAAAGAAATTATAGAGAGAGAAAACCACTAAATATTAAAACTTAATTGCATATTAAAAATACATTTAAACCGAGAGTTAAACTCTTAAAAGTGTTTCTTTCTCACTTTTAATTCTGAAATTTTTTTTTTATAATTTCTTTAACATTAATTTCTTCAGCCAGTTCATCTTCAATGTCTATTGTTGTCAAGCCGTTTAGCTGATCCTCGGTAGTTGTGGAGCGTAAAAGTTCTTTAATTAATTTTAATTTGGAGAAACTCCTTTTCCACATTCCACACTTATTGGGAGAGTAATCAGTATCCTTACAACTATACCGAGATTTGGAGCAAAATCCAGGTTCGATAAGAATTTTAAAATCTCCATTGGACTTTCTTTTTTATTTAGCAAAGTCTAAACCGATACTATCACCAGATCCAGAGCATTTATATCTGATGAATTCCCATCAGTTAACACTGCTTCTAGATCTTTACAATACTTAAGTTCGTCGTTTGGAGGAGTATTTTTTAAATCACAAATATTGTATAAAAATTGGAAATAGTTGCTGTGGGTTCAAATGCACATTGATAGCTTTATCTCTAATGTGAAAAAATAAACTCTGCCTTATATTTCAAAGTAGGATCTTCTGTCGGATCATCTCGTGCCTCATAGTCGAAATTAACATTCCTCCTTCGAACTGTATGACGTAGCTGGGTGAGCTCAAAATTAGCCGGTATGTCAATTTCGTCGCGAGTTCTCGAGCATCGCAAAGCATTTCATTAAAGGTTGTGTCAAATCCAAGATCCTTGGAAAAATTCTTAAAATTTTTTCAAGAGCTCTATAGCACATAGTAAATCATAGTCTTCTGTCTGCAAGAGCTTACTTATAGGATTGATACAATTTAAGATTTTATACCAAATTACAATGCAGCATAAGAACTTAAATTGTTTAACACAACTTAATAGTCCAGAAGCCTCAACTCTTATAGGGTTGTCAATCTCCGAATTATTACAAACAGCAAGTAAAGCGTCGTATACCCCTCCTACTTGATACCTTAGTGAATTTAATGCATTTATTCTGCTTTCCCAACGATTTTGTTTGAAATCACTTATCTTCTTTATAAATTGTGTTCATCATATTTTTATTTCTGTAATGCACATTTTGTTTCCACTTTAATTAAATGGTTTGAAACTAGGAACAACAACAAAATAGTACCTATATTCTTTCACATTAATTATTGTTCTGTAACAATAAAATTTAATTAAATCCTTTTTCTGTTGCTTTTTATAAGAAATTTCTTTCATAATTTTGACATTCTGATTGTTGTCTTTTTTAAGGATTTTAAATATTGCTATATATTAGAACCTATTATTACTAGAGCATTTTTTTCTTAAATATACATACTAACGCTTTTAAACCTTTTCACAATCACGAAAAATACATTTTAAAGAATTTTTGAGAAATATAATAGTGAAATGAAACAGTAAATAAAAACTATTGCGAACTGAAAACACATCAACTTTTTAATTTGTAGTGCCCCGGTGCCCTACGGAACACTGATTAAAAGCCTCTCATTTATGCCTTGGATGAGTGGTTATGTTCTGAAACGTTTTTGGTAAGATATTGAAATAGGAATTATAAGTATTTTATACTTGTATGCGTTGCAATTAAATTATTGAGAATTGAAGCCTTTATGGGTAAAATCCTAAGAGAGCTCACACCCTTGGCAACAAACTGAAAAATGCGCCAAGCGAAACCGACAATGACGGCAAGGGAATATAGAGGGATAAGGTTGATGCGTAATGAAAATATATGTAAACAATAGAGAAATTAAACATTTAAGATAAAAAAAATATAAAAACAGCACTTACTTTCTTATTGGTGATCTTTTCCAAGTGGAGGGTACAGTGTAACAACAGATTTTTAAAAAGCCTTAAAGGTCTCATCGCTAAGCGAATGATCGTGTGAGCGCCGCCATATTTATTCTGCGGGGTAATGGTCGAACATACATTCGGCATGTGTTAGGGTTCATGTACGCCACTAGATGGCGCTATTTAAATTATAAGGTGTGTACTATTATTTACGCGGGAGAAGTAAAAAAGAACGATTGGAAGGAGGCTGTACGAGCCATTCGCTCTATGTTAGCGATACTTTTTTATATATAATGTTTTATGATAATGTAAAAACAAGAAATTGAAAGAGGCTGTGCGGGCCATTCGCTCAATGTTAGCGATATTGTTTTATAAATATTGTTAAAATAAAACCATTTGAAAGACATCAACATAAAAATTGGAGGCACCAGGACGAGATGCAAAGAGATAAGTCATTTTGAATAATATTTTTGATATTTGAAACTGTTATTAGGACTTATTGTGCATAGAACTAATTTGAATGAATGAACCGAATTATTTTTGATTTCATGATTTTACTGCATATTTTTATTATTGATTTGGATATTTTGGTGAATAAATTTTTTTTTTTTTATATGAGTGAAACAGAGAAATCTCAAATGGCTGAAATTCGAGCAGCCAGAGGTCGTGTAAAGGCATCTTTGACCAGGCTAGAAAATACTTTTGATGAGATAAATACTCGAAATGAAATTTCTATTCGGTTATCCAGATTGGATGACTTATTCAAAGAATTCGAACGATTAGATTCGAATTTGAGTTTAGAGGAATCTGAACTCCAAGAGTTCGAAGAGAGATACTTTTATTTGAATGCTAAATTTAATGATAAATTAGATAAATTAAATGTTCAGAATCAAGGTAGAACACAAAATTCAGTAGCGAGTTCAATTACTTCGAACTCAAATGTTAGTAATTTTAGGTTGCCAAAATTGAGTATACCACAGTTTAATGGTCATTTTAAGGACTGGATAAATTTTAAAGATTTATTTGTTTCTACTGTGCATTCACAAGTGTCAATATCGAACGTTGAAAAATTCCAGTATTTGAAAGGTCTACTTACTAATGAGCCAGCTTCGTTAATTAAGCATATGCCTATATCTAATGATTCGTATGAAGAAGCTTGGCAAAAATTGTTAGATAGGTATGACAACAAAAAACAAATTGTTCAATCATTAATTAAAACGTTTTTGGATCAAAAACCTATTTCGAAGCTAATTGTTTTAATTTGCGTAAATTATTGGACACGAGTGATGAATGCCTAAGAGGGCTTAATGCTTTAGGTGAGCAAGCTTCTAGTAAAGACTGCTGGTTAATTTATTTATTATTACAAAAAATTGATCCAGAAAGTAGACGTTTATGGGCTATTAAATCATCTGAAGAAGAATTTCCAAACATGAAAGCTTTCCTTGATTTCCTAAACGTGAGGTGTTCTTCTTTAGAATTAATGTCAAATAATGAATCTGAATGTAAAATTCCGATAAGAAGTAATTATGCAAATTCTAATATAGAAAACGATAAGGTCTTAAAATGTTTGAAATGTAAAGGAACACACCCTTTATTTAAGTGTATTCAATTTAAGAGCATGGATGTTAATTGTAGAAAAAATTTTGTAAAACGTTTTTCATTGTGCTTTTTATGTTTAAATAATCATAAATATAAATCTTGCCCAAATAACCATTTAAAATGTTCTCTATGCTCTTCTAAGTTCCACAATACTCTTTTACATGAAAAAGGCCCAACGGAAACGCGTTGTTTACAAATTCTTTACAGGGGAATGAAACTTCACAGAGGGAGGGAACTAGCGCAGAGACTCGCAACGAGAGAGAAGCGAGTTAGTTCAAAGGTCAAGCGGGAGAATCGGAGATTTATTCTGGGGCTTCGGTGAACAGTGAATTAAATCTTTCTTTTCTGCCCACAGCAAAAGTAAAGATATTTTATAATAATAATTCTAATGAATCATTTATCTGCAGAGCATTATTAGATTCTGGGTCTGAATGTTGTTTTATCTCAGAAAGAGTTGTAAATATTTTAGGATTAAAAAGAAAAAGCAGTAAAATTTCTCTTCGTGGGATCGCGGGGGTTACTGCAGGTCAAACTAAAGGCTGCGTTGATTTGGTTATCGGATCACAGTCTTCGAATGAGCGTTTGGAAGTGAACGCTTTCATTTTAAATAAAGTTACTTCACAAATTCCTTCGGAGTTTTTGGATGTGAAGGATTTAGATTACTTGAAATCGATTCCTCTTTCAGATGAGGAATTTATGAGTCCTAAAAGAATGTGATATAATTTTAGGATCTGATTGTTTTTTGATATTCTTCGCAGTGGAAAAATTGTTGGTTCTAAAAATGAACCCATTGCACAAAGAACTATGTTTGGATGGGTTGTTGCAGGAAAACTTAATGTTAAAAATAAGGAACCACATGAGTTATATTCTCATTTTTTAAGTACAGCAAACGAATTAAATACCGATTCGCTTCTTCAGAGATTTTGGGAAACGGAGGAATTATCCGTTAAAAAACAATTTCTATCCGATGAGGAACAATTTTGTGAAAACCATTTTAAATCAAATTTTAAATATAATGATGAGGGTAGATTTGTAGTAAAATTACCGATATACAGAGACACCTCACGGTTGGGTAACACTAAAGGAATAGCAATTTCTCGGTTGCTTGCAATGGAGAGAAGATTTCAAGTAGATAAGGACTTTGAAAGGCAGTATAAAAAGTTTTTTTATGATAGAATACGAATCATTGGGGCATATGATGCCCGTGGAAAACAATGAGAAATCTATGGACCCAAAAATTTATTTTCTTCCTCATCATGCTGTTATGAAAGGTGACAGTGTTTCAACGAAATTACGTGTTGTATTTGATGACACTTGTAAACCTTCAAATGGAAATTCTCTTAATTCAATTTTGGGAATAGGTAAAATGTTACAGCCTGACCTCTTCACGATTTTAGTGAAATTTAAATTGAATGAAATTGCTTTTTCCGCTGACATCCAACAGATGTATAGACAAATACTAATTGATCAAGAAGATCAAAATTTTCAGCGCATTGTGTGGAGAGAATCAAAGGACTCTCCCATACGGGAATATAAACTGTGTACGGTAACATACGGTACAGCATCAGCACCGTATTTAGCTACTCGCTGCTTGTTTCAAACGGGGTTAGATCTAGAAAGAGATGATCCTGCTGTTTCATCCCTTATAAAGGAATCTTTCTACATCGATGACTTAATGGCAGGAGCCCCTTCGAGTGAGGAAGCAATTTCCTTGATAAAAACACTTTCTAACATACTAGAAGCAAGAGGATTTCATTTAAGGAAGTGGCGGTCCAATTCATCAGAAGTACCTTCCCGTATTTCCTCAAACTGGGTAGGAGATAGTTCCAATTTGGAAATCCATCCTGATGAATGCTCCAAGGCCCTAGGACTTACCTGGAATTCTATGAAGGATATCTTCATTTTCAATTTAAAAGTAAATTTTCCGGACAATATCACTAAACGTTCTTTCCTGTCACAATCGGCAAGATTGTTCGATCCTCTCGGTTTCCTGACTCCCTGTACCGTGTCTATTAAGATTTTTTATCAACAGTTATGGCTGTTGAAATTAGATTGGGACAGTCCTCTTCCAGAAGCGCTTGCAACAAAATGGAAAACATTCCAGAAGGAGTTTGAACAAGTTTGTTCAATCCACATTCCCAGGTGGATCCACACTACTAGCAAACAAATAACTCTGCATGGTTTTTGTGATGCGTCTGAGTTGGCCTATGCATCGGTCATCTATGCTGTGCAGCCGCAAGCCGATGGTAATACCAAGGTGACTCTTTTGGTGGCTAAATCAAGGGTGGCACCTCTAAAGTCAGTATCAATTCCAAGATTGGAGCTCAACGGTGCACTGTTACTTGCACGCCTTTATGCAACCTGCAAGAACATCTTGAAGGAGCAACTCTAGCTTTACAATTTGTAAATTAATTGTAAATATGTATCATATTTTATATTTGCATGCTGGATGTACTGTATTATTAGGTATTATTAAGCAAACTTATTGGATTATTGGTTTAAAAAATATTGTAAAAAAATGTATTCATAAATGTATAATATGTTGTAGGTATCGAGCAACTACATCCAAGCAATTAATGGGTGATCTACCAACTCATAGGGTTACTCCCAGTAGGCCATTTTCTGTTTGTGGCGTAGATTATGCTGGCCCCATCAATATTTTAAGATATAGAGGTAGAGGAGCAAAGACTACTAAGGGATATATAGCTCTTTTTGTATGTTTTGTTACCAAAGCTCTACATTTAGAACTAGTGAGTGATCTCACTTCTGAGGCTTTTATTGCCTCATTGAAACGCTTTTGTGCTAGAAGAGGAGCACCTAAGCACATTTATTGTGATAATGGTACCACTTTTGTTGGTGCCAGAAGAAAAATTGCTAGAAATATTTAAATTTGTATCAAAACTTAATGAAAATGAACAATTTTGCTATTTTCTATCTCAAGTGAATATAGAGTGGCATTTTAGCCCTCCAGTGAGTCCTCATTTTGGAGGATTATGGGAAGCAGGAGTTAAGAGTATTAAGTACCATTTAAAAAGGGTCATTGGAAACACAAATTTAACTTTTGAGGAGTTCAGCACTTTGTTAACACAAGTAGAGGCAATTCTGAACTCAAGACCTCTAGTCTCTTTGGATTGTGACAATGATCCAGACAGTTTAAATATTTTAACTCCTTCTCATTTTCTCATAGGTGAGGTTATTACCTCTTCCCTGAGCATACCAATGATGATAAACTTTCTCTTCGCTCCCGTTGGGATATTGTCCAAAAATGAAGTTAGGTTTTGGAGAAAGTGGAAAATGGATTATCTGAGTAATTTGCAAAACAGAACTAAATGGAAATCTCCTAACCATAATATTAAGGTTGGAGAAATTGTAATTATTAAGGAGGATAACATTCCTCCAGCCACCTGGCCTTTAGGTAAAGTAATTGAAACGCATCCAGGAAAGGATGGTGTGGTAAGAGTAGTAACTCTTAGAACTGTTAAAGGTCGATTTAAAGGACCAATTCATAAGCTTTGTAAACTTCCTCTACATCAAGAATAACTTCTTGATGGGGAGTATGTTAGGGTTCATGTACGCCACTAGATGGCGCTATTTAAATTATAAGGTGTGTACTATTATTTACGCGGGAGAAGTAAAAAAGAACGATTGGAAGGAGGCTGTACGAGCCATTCGCTCTATGTTAGCGATACTTTTTTATATATAATGTTTTATGATAATGTAAAAACAAGAAATTGAAAGAGGCTGTGCGGGCCATTCGCTCAATGTTAGCGATATTGTTTTATAAATATTGTTAAAATAAAACCATTTGAAAGACATCAACAGCATGGCTGGTACGATTTCGAAGAAAGCGTTTTATTGCCGACCATGTTAAATGATGCTGATCATTACATTTAGGACATTCATAACTCGAAGCAATATCAATCCTTCCTTCATACACCATTCAATCAATTCTTTCTTACCTTTCGCATTCAACAAAGTAAAAAATTCTAAAGTATATTCCCTCACACACGCAGCCAGCCAGGAGTCCAACAACAAAATGAAATTCGAAATGCGCGCCCTCAAAATATGAAAATGCTAGAAATAGTTAGGGTTGCCATATGTAGTATTTAAAAGTAGGGTTACCAAAATGGTGCAATTATCGCCAACCAAAGTAATTCGCGCCAAGAGTGTGGGCTCTCCTAGGAGTGAACCCCTTTATGTATTAATCACAAATAAAACATATTTTAATAAAATTGAAACTTAATTTTAAAAATGCTTTGGAAGTTATTCAGGCTTAAAGTCATTGTTGTTTGCTTATTAGGGCTGTTAATTCTATGTTATTTTGATATCACTATATATTCAAATTAATTATCTATTTAATGATCGTCTTTCGAAATTTAAAATTCACGCCTGAAATTTTACAATTTATTTATCTAAAGGATGTTTTTGCATTGAGTTAAAAATTTGTATTTTTTAAAACATTTATATTATTTTGGTTTAAAATCAAAAAATCTTTTAAATATTTTCTTAAAGTTTCTTCATATTAAACTGCAGATAATTTATTAACTCAATTTTTAAATTTTTCGAAATATGCATTTTGATGAACTTTATTAGTAGCATACAGAATATTTTACAATATTCTGTATATCTTACAATATCAAACCTGGTTTCAAAATCCCAAGAAAAGGCAGTTAAATGTTGACGTAGGTTAAAACGTGCTGACAGATTGGCTGGGTTAATTTGAGAAAAAATTCCGGACCTCCAGTATTCTTTAGCTTAACTGTGGAAAGAAACGCTGAAAAGGTTCTTGTTTTAAAAAAAAAATATACTGTCATCTTGTACGGGTAAATTAGCCTCATTAATTTTAGTAAATAAATCTGCTAATTAAGTAAAATTTGGTTTCCACTTGATTAAATTTTCTTTTAAAATTAAAGTCACGATCTAGTTTAATGAGATCCACTATCCCATAGACCCCCCACTTACACCTCATTGACCGCCAAACTATTTTTTTTGCTGACAAGGACCCCTTGCAAGTCGTCATAGACCCCTGGGGGTCTATATAGACCACTTTGGGAATCACTGGTGTAAAAGCTCTTAATTAAAAGGTATCGTGCAAATTCCTCTTAAAATGGCAATAATATGCAAAATATATATATATTTTTCAAATTTGATTTTGTAAATAAAGGCCATCTTAACACAGTCTTAGAATAGATAAGAAAAATTATATGTTTATTTCACATGTTACATTCAATAAAAAGAAGAAAAAATGTCCGTATAAGTAAAAATAACTTAAATTCTTTTAACAGTTTGAAGCAATGTAAATTAAATATTTAGCAATAGACTAGTTCATTTATAACTAAACATAATTATCACAATATATTACAATTACAAAACAAAATCATCATAATAAATATAACTACGTTGTATTTCAATATCGAAGTATTGCTATTAGGATCCTTTAGGTATGGTAAATAATTAATGAATGTACTGAAAAGCTCATTAATATTTTACATTTTAAATTACCTACTATCGTCCTTTATAAGTGACCAAAGAAGTTATTTTTATACGTGAGGAGCAAATAATATTTTTTCATTTCAATAACAATGTCAATCAAAAATGTTTCAAGACGACGACGGAAGATTGAAGCTATGAAAACACACATACTTAAATATGTTAATCAACATGAAAATATTCTACGAAACTGATGACATCTATATTTATGTATGAAACACGAAAAAAATAATAATAAAATAGAAAAAGCACAAATGCAGCAAAATAATTTTTTCTTTTCACTTTATCTTACGCAATGATTAAAAATCTAAAAAAGAATTTGAAAATGAAAATATTGTTACCTTTTTTGTTGTCCGACTTTGACTTGTCTGCATAAGCACATGAAGCTAAAAGAATTAATTTGGAAGTCAAATTCACACAAGATTCCCTCAGTTTTCTTCGAAAAAGGGTCTTTTTCTCAGGTTCATTCTGCCCCTTTCTTTTCATTCATAAAACTTGACCATGTTTTTCATCAATTTTGTTGAGACTAATCTCTGCCAAAATCTATCTCTTTCAATAGTACCCGAATTTACGCATACAAAGCAGTAACACTTGTAGGAAATTAGTTGAAAGAGAAGGAACCGAATGCCGAAATTCTTTATCGCCACCTCCCCTTTCCCCATGAGACCAGCCCTGGGAAACACGGCTTTAAATACTAATGAATACTCGTTTTAAAAAAACTCTAGGAATCCATAGAAAACGTGAATATTTTGCATACATATTTTTAGTTTTTTATTTTTCGAATTTTTAATTTTACTTGTGGAACCCCTGGGTGTGTAATCTTGGTTTATTTTCTTCATAAACTAGTTAATTTTACAGCCTATTTGCCGCCTCCTAAGGTTGCCACAGCGGGCAAGGGCCCGGCTTGCCCACCCCTAGGGCCGGCCCTGCCAGTACACATGTCTTAAATCCGAAAATTTCAAACTTTTTTTGAATAAGTTGATGAAAATTGTTATAAAAAAGTTATTACAATACCTGATGTCCTCACATGCAGAGTTACCACAATTCGACTTATTGATTGCACGCGAGTAAGTGCATACTATGAATAAAGTAGAAGCTACTATAAATAGAAAGTTAAACTTGACAAAAAAGAATGATAAAAAAGATAAAACTCAAGATGTTTTCATAGCAGGTATATTTTTAATGCACAATAAATGAATTTATTGTAATGCCATTGAATGCACAATATTCTTGGTTAATCCTTGAGGAAAAAAACAAATGCGATGGTTTGCCAACACTCGGACAAGCAGCATATAATTGGCCGTGGGAACCCCCCTTTATTTCTTGCCGCTCATTAGCAGAATAAACAACACACAGGGGTAAAACAATTATGCGTTTTAAGGTTTCTAATTAATATTTTCTCAGCTAATTGCTATATCAGACTGAATTGTGAATCTAAACCATTCTCGAATCCACTTGAACACACACAAAAAATGTCATAAAAATCGGTCCAGCTGTTTAGGAGTTCAGTCACATACACACATACAGAAGAAGTATATATATAAAGATACATATATATAGTATAGATTTTTATAACTTAAATCTAAAATATAATTTTAACAATGATGTAACATGTCAGGTCAATGTTACACTTGACACTTTTAGAAAAATAAACTTCTCAAAATTATTTACTCAAAAATGGAAAAATAAACATACATTCAATTTCATGTTATTATCTCAAAATGGTAAAATAATTTTATTCAAAAATTTACCACAGATCCCTCTCTCTATTTATATATAAAAGGAAAAATAAAAGAATACATTTAAACATTCTTCCAAAAAGTCAACTTTCCACAAAACACTATACATTTTTAAGAGTATTACTATCATTACAATTATAGTACTTTTCTTTCAATTATAAACTGCATTTTAAGAAAATCTTTGATGCAATGTGTACTGTTAAGAATCAATGCAATAAAAATTTAGAAAATAACTTTCACCGATGTATATATGTATCTAACATGGTAAAATCAAGTCTTTAAAAAGTATTACTGGATACTTTTAACACAGAAATTAAAATGTATTTTATAAGAAATCTTTAGATTTGTCTTATATTTGGAGTGAAATAAAAGGTATTAAATTAATATCATACCTCCACCGAGTTTTTTTTAACTGGAAGTTTAGTAGAATTCTATTGAGAGATGTATGGAAATTCCTGCTAAAATATATATAAAAAATTCTAAATTATTTATTTTAGCAAAATAACAATTGAAGAAAACAAACAAAAGTTTAAAAGCTATGCATTTTTCGAAAATATATATCGCTTTCTTTTTCAAAATGAAAGCCAATTGTAAAAGAGATAATTTTTTCAGGGAAACAGTCTACAATTTGCGTCAAGATCTATGAAGAGCACTCAAAAATAAATAAAATAATTCACCAGTATCAGATGAACACCAAATATAAAACGAAGTTTTCTGGATCAGCTTCACCTCATTGCCATTCAGTAAAACGAAATAACGTTTTAGACCAATAAATGAATATATGTTTAGGTAAACGAAAATTCAAAGTTGTATAAATATTTTCACAAGAGTGTTTTTTTCCAGGTATAGAAGTTTAAGTTGGCATTACTTTCCAAGATGGCGACCGATTTAACAGCTGTCAAGTGATTTATTCCTAGTTTGGTTTGGCAATTCATCAAAACGATCATCAAGCAAGGCGTAGATTCGTCGAATGGGCCCAAAACGAGATTGCCGTTGTTCCCGATTTTCATAAGCGAATTTTGGTTAGCGATGAAGCGCACTTCTGGTTGAATAGCTACGTCGACAAACAAAACTGCCGCATTTGGAGTGAAGCTAATCCACAAGTGTATGTCGAAACACCGTTACATCCAGAAAAACTGACTGTTTGGTGCGCTTTATGGGCTGGTGGAATCCTTCTTCAAAAACGATGAAGGCCACAACGTTACAGTCAATGGTGATCGGTATAGAGCCATGATTACTAACTTTTTCATTCCTGAATTGAACAATCGTGATGTCCAGGAGCTGTGGTTCCAACAAGACGGCGCAACATGTCACACAGCTCGTGCCACAATCGATTTATTGAAAGACACGTTTGGTGACCGCCTAATTTCACGTTTTGGACCTGTGAATTGGCCTCCAAGATCTTGTGATTTAACACCGCTAGACTATTTTTTTGTGGGGCTATGTAAAGTCATTGGTCTATGCGGATAGGCCACAAACGCTTGACCATTTGGAAGACAACATTCGCCGTGTTATTGCCGATATACGGCCACAAATGTTGGAAAAAGTCATCGAAAATTGGACGTCCAGATTGGACTACATCCGAGCCAGCCGTGGCAGTCCTATGCCAGAAATCATATTTAAAATGTAATGCCACAAGATTATCTTTCGAATAAAAAAAATTCGTGTCAATCAAATAATACATCGTTGTTTTATTGCAATTTAAAGTTCTATACCTCTAAAAAAATACCCTTTGTAACTTTTATAAATCAAAGTTAAATTTCTTCACAAAAAAAATCCCCGCCAAATTTTGCCAATGTGGTTTACTGAGTGCAAAGAAACTAATTTTTCTTTTTAACCTTATATTTCCATAAAATTCATTTCAGTTGCACGAATTGCAATTCAAAGCATACTGTTTTCATTTCTGTTCAGTTAATACCATAAAGCAATATACAATACTAAAATTATATTTCTTCTTTTTTAATATATGTACCTTCAGTTGTTACTAATAGAAAATTTCTGATCCATCTGGTTAAATTTATTCTGTAAATTTGATCCTTAATGCATAAGTGTACATAATGCTGTTGAAACATCACAGAGTTCAGGAAGAAATGATGGCTGTATATGGGAGTGATTGCCCCCATGTGGCACTATTGAGAAGTGAAAAAGAATTTTTAAACACTGCCCACATATCCCTCAGGGACGATCACGGAGAAGAAAGAGGAAGAGGAGGAGCTTTATCCCATTACACCGAACATCAACCATTAAAAAGATCATGTATAAGTGATCTTAGTTAAGGTAGTGTGTGGAAAATTATTCACAAAGAATTGCACAAAAAGTAATCATTGCCTTGAGTTCCACGAACATAGAATTTTTTATAAAAAGCTGGTTCTTTTCGGGCAAGACGAAGTTTTTTTCGGCAACTACGGGAGAATCTTGGATTAATCAATACGATTCAGAGACCAAAGAGATGAGCAAGGAGTAGAAGAGAAGTGCCTAATATGCCCTTAAGACAAAGGTGAACAAAGCTTTAGATATCATGACGTCTTTTTTCAGAATATCATCCAGATTACCTGGAGGAGGGACCAAGCAAATAAAGTGTTTATTACTCCACACAGCTTAATAGAATACTTTAAACTAGTTGAAAAATGGCATGGTATAATCACCTAAGACCTTCGTCTTCATGTTGATAATGAATCAGGCTAACTCAGGGGTGTCAGACGCAAATGCTGACTTGGGCCAAATTAACAAGGTTTAATTTAAGGTAAACCGCAAAGAAATTCAATATTTATAGAAATGTAAGTTTATTTCGAATAATGTATTGTTATAAACATATATAAAATAACGAGTAAAATTTAGTATTTACGTCCAGACACTTGACACATTTCTCTTTCACCACTATTTTTCCTATTTTAGGAGAAATTTGATATTTTATTATATATTATTGTATTCCAATATACTGGCCAGGTAACAAAAAGGCTCGTTGTGGACCGCAAGTTTGACACCCCTGAATTAGCTCATCTCGAGGTGCGGTCGGAAAATCAAAGCGATGTAGACTTGAAATTTTGCCGCATCTCCACATTCTCCCAATCTTGACTCTAAAAGATATATAATTTCCAGATATGAAAAAATATCATTGTAAGGTCAAAGATTTGACATTAAAAATGCCGTCATTTATGAGGTGGAACAATTTGTGGGACGGTCTTCGAAATAAAGAAATGACTATATGTGTATGGTAACTATGTATAGAAGTATTAATAATAAATAAAAATAAAGTTAAAATCGCGATTGTAATTAGTAATTAAAACTTTGCTACATATATTCCCCTGTATATGATGACTTAGAAGGTATAGACAAATATTTTAACACTGTAGTAGTTTCTGAATTATATATATTTTTTTCTATCTAAAATAACACAAACAACACTTTCAAAACTTCAATAGATTTCTTTTATTACAATATATTTTCACAAAAATTAAAGTACCAATACATGAGAAACAATCATGGAACCCAAACAAACAATACTTGGGTGTTTCCACTTAAAAAAATTTCTACAATTTAGTTTAAAATAAATACTCTTAGAAATGACAGATAAATCAATCAATAAATAAGTTTTTGTCAGAATTAAGAATCACATAAAAAAATGACATGATTCAGAATTCAAAATAAAAATATTATGAACAGTAAATAATACATTTTTTATGTATAATGGACCCGGATAACTCAATAACACAATTGCTGTTTTTACAAACACATAGTTCTACATTTTAATAGGAAAGTTATTTATTTTCAAAGGGAACAATTAGAGGGACAGCGTTCTTGGAAAAATCGCTAGATTATAAATTTTCTAACTATTGTGAATATGTAAATGATTATTTAAATCAGTGGTATCTAATCCAAATGACCTTGCGGGCCAGTTCGGAAAAACATTACAATCTCGCGGGCCATACAGAAAAAAATGTACTTTTATATCAGATTTGGAAACAAAAAAACATTTATTGAGTGAAAATTTAAAACAGAATGAATTATTATTATTTTCATTATTTTTCAAGTATACAGACATAGATAATATAATAATGCAATGATGAAATAGTGTTTAAAATATTACAGTTGCCATTTTCCGGTGTTCCTATTGAATTAATCTTTCATTACTCATTGTTGAAATTTGATAGTGCTGTCATTTGCAAACGATTAAGTATACATTATCCATTATCTTAACCGTCCTAAATATTTTTTTAAACTTTCAAAAACTTCTGTGTTTGCATCTCGCTTTTTGGGAACTCCAAAAAAAAAAAGGAGAAACGAAAGTCGCACACACAGAGAATAATGCACCATCTATAGTAGAGGATATGCATAATGCAATTCGAAATTCATTAAAAAAGTAATTTACTATATTAAAATCAAATGTAAGTGTTTGATAAATTATAAATCTATTTTATTTAAAGGACATACGTATTGTCAAAAAGAATTTATTTTTTAAAACAAGAACAGGTAACAGGCAAATACATTGTAGATTTATATATATATATACACATAAATTTCCCCTCAAATGAATTTAAAAATGAAAAAACTTTAAAAACCTGATATTTAAATTTTTTTAAAAAAGAGTGGGCGGGCTGCAACTTGCGTGTCACATGTTGGACATTCCTGATTAAAATAATCACAACCAGAAAAAGGCTTCGAGACAGATTTCATAAACTTAAGGCTTTTCATTGGTATGTGATGTGATAAACTGCTTTTCTGAGAGAATGCCTTGTAGCAAATTTAACAAACACAAGGCTTTTTGTTGGTATGAATTAGCATATGAGTTCCCAAATTACCTTTCTTAGAAAATGCCTTGTCGCAAATTTCACAAACATAAGGCTTTTCATTCATATGAATACGCATGTGTTTTAATATACAGAAGAAATATTTGCTGCAGATTTCACGAAATGAGGACTTGTCCTAGCTATGAATACGCAAATGCTGTTTTAAACTCCTGTTTTTAGAGAACGCTTTATTGCAGACTTCACAAAAAAAACTTTTTTCCATAGTGTGTAACACCGAATGACGTGTTAACTTTGAATTTTCAGAGAAGGCCTTATTGCAGATTTCACAAACATAAGGCTTTTCATTGGTATGAATTAGCATATGTGTTCCCAAATGACCTTTCTGAGAGAATGCCTTGTTACAAATTTTGCAAACAAAAGGCTTTTTGTTGGAATGAATTAGCATATGAGTTCCCAAATTACCTTTCTGAGAAAATGCCTTCTTGCAGATTTCACAAACATAAGGCCTTTCGTTGGTATGAATTAGCATATGTGTTCCCAAATGATATTTCCGAGAAAAAGCCTTGTTACAAATTCCACAAATATAAGGCTTTTCATTTGTATGAATACGCATATGTGTTACCAAATGACCTTTCTGAGAAAAAGCCTTGTTACAAATTCCACAAATATACGGCTTTTCATTTGTATGAATGCGCATGTGTTGTAATACACGGCAGAAAGATTTGTTGCAGATTTCACAAAAAAAGGACTTGTTCTTGCTATGAATACGCAAATGTATTTTTAAACTGTTGCTTCGAGAGAACACCTTACTGCAGACTTCACAAACAAAACTTTTTTCCATAGTGTGTAACATCAAATGACGATTTTAATTTTGATTTTTCAGAAATGGCCTTTTGCAGATTTCAGAAACATTAAATTTTTCATTGGTGTGAATATGCAACTGTCTTCTTAAATCACAACTTTAGAAAAAAGACTTCTTACTAATATCACAAACGTAAGATTTTTCTTTTGTAAAAACATGCAAGTGTTCTCTTAGATTACAAAACGAACTTTTGCAGATTTCACAAGAGGTCTTTTTCTTGGTATGAGTTAGTAAATGTACTTTTTAACTTCTACTTTCAGTAAAACACTTTGTCAAACATTTCACGAACATATTTTTTCCAATTAGTGTATCCAAGTAAATGACGTTTTAAGTTAGAACTAAAGGAGAATGTCTTTTTGTAGGTCATACAGACATAAGGATGCTAATGTGTTCATTATGAGCTATTAACAGAGAAGGACTTCAAACAGATATCCCAAACGTAAGGGTTTTCTTTGGTATTAATATACATATATATTCTTAAATCTGATCTGCAAGATAATGGCTTCTTGGAAACTTCACAAATAAAATATTTTTTATTAATGTGTTATGATAACTTAAAATGTAATTACGAGAGAATGTCTCGCTACAAATTTCCCAAATACAAGACTTTTCTTTGGTGTGAGTTAGTAAATGCATATTTATCAACTATGAAAAAAATACCTTGTTGCACTCTTGACACACAATAGTATTTTTTATTTTTACCCATTTGTACAGGAGAGAAAATATATTCTCATAAAAATACTGAACACATAAAAGGAATTTATCTGCTTGAAAATCAGATGTGTTAAATGAAATTCACTTGTACATCAGAATTGTGCAAGAAATGAAAAATTGTAATAAACTTCTCTTTTCTGGGTCCTCTGAAGAGTGATCTGTTCTGACAAATGCTAGTGTTGACTTTGCTGTAAATATACAATACATTTAATTAACTGGTAAGATTAGCTAATTACAAGCAAACAGAAAGATTAAAATAAGTTTTACATCATGAAAGATTATCTTTTATAATGGCACTGGCCATTACCAGCCAGCTTCACTGGGTATTTGTTAATATTGTAGGAATATATACCATTTTTATATATATAAATTTTTGATAACTTAAGTCCCATCATTAAGTGTTTGATTGTATCAAAAACATTATAACTCTCATCTCTTGATTTTTTTAAAAAATACAGCACTTCTGAATTATATTTAAAATTTAAGTAGAATTTTCTTTTACGTGCAAATTACCTGCCACACCAAGCAAGATTTTTGCAAAATCTACTTTTAGTGGATCTCCACTTAACAAAATAAACATGCTCTTCAAATTTGAAGTCTGAATTTAATAGTTCAAAAACATAATTATTTTTATTAGTAAGCAGTGAAAACCACTTTTAGAGTGTTTTTCGTGCAACCTATTTTTAGTATCCAACAAATGAAACACGCAATACCAAATTTCATTAATGTGGGTTTAGTTATTGAAAAAAAGAGAATATTTTTAAAATTCCTACTATTAGCTCACACTCTATATATTCATTTATCTTGTGGTAATTTTCAATCAAGAATAAAATACATTTGAAAGTGCTCAATTGAGCTGAAAGTTTATATACATAATTATTTGAGATGACAATACAATAATTTAATTATAATTAAAAAAATTAATTGATTAACACTAATTATTTAAACAATTATAAATACAGCCATGTTGGAATCATTCTTGGTGACTTAGGGATCATTTACGTGAATTGAGTCAAAAAGGTTTTTTTCTCACGTATTAAAGCATTCAGTTGAAATGAAATTTTATATACCTGATTGTATTGGATGACAATATGATACTTTAATGATAATTAATAAAAATTAGTTACCACTTAATGTTGTGATTCTGCCATATCTATATACATATTTATATTAATTATAACTATTTAATAAAAAGTAGCTAAAATAAAAAAAAAATTTGTTGATCTAAGTAGGAATTGACTTAATTTTTTTCTAAATATATATTACTTGTTTTAACAATACGTCCCAGTAATTCACCACTCCCCCGCTCCAAGAGTCAATTTTTGTAAAAACTGTTTTCAGCAGAATTCTATTCAACAAATGAAACATGCTTGCCAAATTTTAAGTATGTGCATTTAACAGTTCAAAAACAGGATTTTTTTTATCTATAACGTCCCTTAACCACTCTCAACTCCCCCAAACAAACACTTTTGGGAGACGATTTTTGAAAAGCCTGTTCTAAGAGGAACTCTAGTCCATGAAACACCAAATTTCCAGTGTGTATGTCCAATAATTCTAAAACGGGAACATATTTATTTCCAACGCTCCTAAACCCTTAGCAGCCCCCTTATCATTTAATTTTCACCAAACATCTCATGTAGCAGAGATCTTTACTTCATGAAAAGAACCTGTACACCAAATTTGAAGTCTGCAGTTCTCAAAGTTCAAAACCAGAAATATTTATCTATCGCACCCTTCAACTTTCGCAACCTCCCTTGGGGATCGATTTTCTCAAAACTCTTTTTATACTGAATCTCTACTTTATGAAACGAACATGTCTGCCAAATTTCAAGTCTGTAGGCCTTATAGTTCAAAAATAGTAAACAAATTTCAGCAATGTCTCTAACCCCTCGAAGAGAGTCTTAGGGGTTAAACCTGTCTGGCAAATTTCATGTCTGGAGATCTAACAGTTAAAAAAAGGGAATATATTTATTCGTGAATAATTATTCCAGTTCTTAGCCCCTGACGACCCTTCTTGGGGGGCGATTTTCGCAAAGCCCGTTCTTGGCATATTCCTACTCCATGAAAGGGATATATGCCTGCTAAATTTCAATGTAGGCCTAGATATTGTGATGAGTGAATGAATGAGTGAGTCACTTTTCTCCTTTTATATATGTAGATTTCAATGAGTACATGGTCTGTGTTATGTTACACAAAAGTGAAGGCATACAGAAAAAAAGGATGCCAGGTTATGATTTTAAATGTTGTGGATTACAATGAACATGGAACTTGAAATCGGAAACACAGTTTTTCTGCCTTACAATTTGAAATATTGGTATAATAACAATTGAAGACTTAAACAGCACTTCCAAATACAACACACAGACTTTAAAGTCAGGCTACCCTTGCCACAGGTTGTTTTACCTGGTGAGAATTTAATAAAACTCAAATCTGAGATAAAATTAATATTAATTGCTTATTATTAAAAATAATTAAGATATTCTAAATTATAATTAAAAAACAGTTAAAAAATCTTCCTGTCATTAATACATAAGACTATTAATTATAAATGACTGTTCAATATTAAAACTACTTTGGTTTGAATATGAGAACAAAGCATTTATTCAATATTCGACAATTTCTGATGATAAATTGAAAATAGATCAGTTGTTTACAAATTAACTTGTTTCCAACATCAGACATATTCACTAAAAGAAAAGATAGAATTTTTAATGTCATACTAGAAGCAACAAAACAGCAATTAGCAACCATACAGTATGATGTTTAACTTTGATGAAGTAAAAAGGACAACAGCTTTGCTGAAACACTAATCTCCTACCTTCAATATTATGCAAACATGAAGACTACATGGGTAACAGACTTAAAATTGCATTAATCGTAGTGCTTGAGGATCTCTAGATAATTATATAAATGAACAAACATAAATTTGTAACATAAAACCATTTATCCTTACAATGATTCGAACAACTAAATTATTATATTTGTGGTGGATCTTTAAGAGTCACATTAGCTCCGAAAAGACTTTGGTGCTACTTTGAAAACTAGAGATGTTTACATGTACATATTTCAACAAGAGGGAAAATTCAACTAACTTCTTTTAATGAACTAACCGAAGCACCAGTTCTATGCACAGGGTTAAATTCTTAAAAATAAAGATCCAAAAATTCATCTACCAAGCATGATATTTTTTCAGTAAATTACCAAGATCAAGATAACATGTACAAGAAGAAAAAAAAAAAAGAGTTCTATAAATTAAAAAAAAGCTCAATATTTAATCTGTTAAATATTTTTTGGCAATTTAAACTCTAAAAGACAATATGTTTCAGTACAAATATAAAATTTACACTAAAATAGAAAATGAATATGGTGAAAAGATGAATGGAAATAAATGAATGAAATAAACATGAATATAAATTATAACAGAAAAGTAATGACAAAATGGAATGTGAACAAGAATAGTGATACGTTAATAAATAATACAAAATGTTTTTCAATCTAAAAATAAAGAAATGGAAATTTTACAACAATTAATCAAAAAGAGAACTAATTCATTTATTACTAAAGAATCCATTACCGAAAATCCACTGCTAAGCATTTCATAGAATCTTGTCATCAATAACATACATCAGACAGTGCTATGCTGAATAAGACAATACTCTAACTGAAGACCAAAACTATACTAAAAAAAAGAAATTAGTTCAGCTTGATCAAACTACAGCGGACAAAAGAATTAAGAAAAGAGAAAACTCACAATGCAACAAAAATATTAAATTAATTTGTTAAAGGAGTAATTTTTACAGTGATTCATTTGAAATTATAAACAGAAAACAAATGAATAATTTAGCAATATATAAATGTAGCCATAGTAAAATTATATAATGTTCTCCTCAACACTAATGAAGAATAAACTATCAGAAGCAGAGTTAAAACAAAACATAATACAGCATGGAATTTCAAAAAAATCTGGGGGCAAACCATCATCCAAACTCATTTAACACTGAATTGATTTTTTTTTTCTTTATACATTCTAATCAAGTTTTTATTTAATATCATAATACAAATACATTATGAAGAGATTAATCACTCAAATTCATAATGCTAATACATACGATAAAATAACATATAAAATTATATGTTAGAAATTTAAATATTTTCAAAATAAATCTTTATTATCATTTTTCGTATGAATAGTAAATGGGAAAAAACATAAATATGATAAAAGTTTCAGTATGTGTATTGTATATATATATAGAGAGAGAGAGAGAGTACAGATTTTTATCACTGAAATTGAAAATATTAGGTAGGAGGAAAAAGAAATCCATTATTTTTGCAAGAAATTCAAGACTTTATTTAACATGTTTCAGATTGTCCCATTTGGGTCAAATATGCCCCGTTTTGTTGTATGATTTGTTGCCATTTTAAAGGTAGCTTCATAATGCCTCTCTCATAGAAGTCTTGGTCCTTATTGGCGAAAAACTCTAGTAATCGATTTTCACTATCTTCTCTTGATCCCAATTTCTTATCGCTCAAGAAGCTTTGCAATGCAAGAAAAAGGTGGTAATCACTTGGTGCCTGGTCCTGACTACATGGTGGATGCATTAAAGCTTCCCAACCAAGCTCCCAGTTTCTGGTGAGTCACTACAGACATTTGTGGCCTAGCGTTGTCCTGATAAAACACAAAACCTCTTCTGTTGGCCATTTCTGGTTAATCGCAAGCTTCAAACGGTGCAGTTGTCAACAGTAGAGATCTGAATTTAGTATTTAGCCATACAGAAGCAACTCATAATAAATTATTCTTTTCCAGTTCCACCAAATACACAGTAGAACCTTCCTGACCGCTAGTCCTGGTTTGACCACTGTTTGAGCTGCTTCACCGTGCTTTGACCACGATCGTTTTCGTACAATATTGTCGTATGTGACCTATTTCTCATCCCCAGTCACCATCCATTTAAGAAATGGGTCAATTTCATTCCGTTTGGCCAAGGCTTCACACATGGAAATTCGATCCATCATTTTTTTTGGTGTTAATTGGTGTGGCACCCAAACATCGAGCTTCTTTTTTAATCCAACTTTGCACAAATGGTTTAAAACTGTTTTATGGTCAATCTTTAGTTCCTGGGTTATGCTATGAGTACTAACATGCCGGTCAACTTCGATAATTTCTGAGATTTTATCGACATTTTCGACGACATACCTGCCTGTGCATCTTTAACATCAAAAATGCCTGAATGGAATCAACGAAACCAAAATTGTACATAATTAGTTGTTACAGTATTGGCACCATAAATGTCATTCACAATTTCAGCCACCTAGCTTGTATTTTGGACTTTATTGAAGAAAAACTGTAAAATGTACCAAATTTTCTCTTTGCTGACTTCCATTTTTAACACCCTGTTACTCACAACTGAGTGGACCTAACAAAAAAAAGCAAAAGAATTTTCTTAGTGTGAAATGTCACCTTGACAACGATCATAAATTTGAAACTGTTTGATAAGATACTTTATGAGATATCGACACAACCATCTACCAAAAAAATAATGGATTTCTTTTTCCCCAACCTAATACAATTTAAACAAAGATGTAACATGTCAAGTCAATGTTACACTTGACACTTTTAGAAAAATAAACTTCTCTAAATTATTTACTCAAAAATGGAACAATAAGCATACATTCAATTTCATGTTATTATCAACTAGTAAAATAGACTGTAATTTTTTTTCAATGTTTCAATCATTTTAATAATACGGAGCAAATTGTTACTGATTTTCAATCATCATCTAATTATGGATGAAAATTGGCTTAAGCATAATCTACATTTAGGTTTTTAAAAATTTACATTTCCCATTTGGATCATGCATTAAAAAATTTACAGATCTCTCTCCCTCTGTCTAATTATATATAAATGGAAAAATAAAAGAATACATTTAAAAATTCTTCCAAAAAAGTCGACTTCCCACTAAACACTACATTTTTAAGAGTATTACTCTCATTACAATTATAGTGCTTTTCTTTCAATTATAAACTGCATTTTAAGCAGAGTTTTAATATAATGTGTATTGTTAAAAATCAATGCAATAAATATTTAGAAAATAACTTTCAAGGATGTATATATGTATCTAATATGGTAAAATCAAGTCTTGAAAAAGTATTTATGAATATTTTTAACACAGATATTAAAATGTATTTTATTAGAAGCCTTTACATTGTCTTATATTTGAAGTGAAATAAAAAAAACATTAAATAAGATTAGAACTCCCCCATGTATTTTTTAATTGGAAGTTTAGTAGAATTCTATGAATACATGAAATTCTTGCTCAAAATTAAAAATTATTTATTTTAGCAAAATTACAATTTAAGAAAACAAACACAAGTTTGACTTTTTTTTTTTAAAGCTATGCATTTTTCGAAAATAAATCTCGCTTTCTGTTTCAGAATGAAAGCCAAATGTAAAAGAGGAAACAAGAATTTTTTCAAGGAAACAGTTTACACTTTGGATCAAGATCTTTGAAGAGCACTCAAAAAATAATAAAAAGAACTCACCTGTGTCAGATAAACACAAAATCTAAGGAAAACAAACTTTTTCAGGATGAGCTTCGCTGCATCATCTTTCAGTCAAACTAAAACCTTAATGTTATTAAAAGGCCGGGTCATAATTTTTTTGACACATAAATGAATATATGCCTAGTAAACTGATTAAAAACAAAAGGCCTAATTCAAAGAACGTCTGAGCATCAGCATCAACACAGCGGATCGTCATTGGAATTACAACTTGAATCCACGACTCATAGAAAATAGGGGCCGCTTATTGCGGAAGTTTAATACTCCTTTCTCGATGGTAACGCAGAAGGCAAAATGATTTGTGTTTTGGTTATCAGATTTGATTTTTAATTTATAATATCAGCAACTTTTCAAATAATTACAATTAAAATAATTACATTGTAAGTTATGTTTTTTTTAATGATAAAACCAAACATTTCGATTTTTGTTAAATCTTATAACTATATTAAGAAATGTGCTCTTATCTCTCATATTTTGATAATTTCATTGCTTATTTACATACATTTGTTGCTTACATATTTCATCAGAAAATCTGTGAAAACTTCAATAATGTGGGCTGGGTTTTTCCGCCGCCAAATCCTTTTTTCTAGCCAATTGATTGATTGATTGAATATTAACGTCGCACTGTTCAGCTACACGAGGGCTTTTGGCGACGGACCACGTAATTTTGAACCATGGTCAAGTGACGTGGACGACACCTGAGCTGGCACCCCCTCTCCTAACTACCACACCAACGAGAGGACGTTTCAGCTCTCGACAGATTTAACGTGCATCGCTGCCCTACACGGCGGGTCTTTAGTGTTACTGGGATCGAACCTGTGACAAAGCAAGCCACGGTCCGATACCTATACCACTCGGCTAGCCAAAGGTGGATCGCCAAGGCGTATCCTTGAGAGGAACCGGTTTACAGTAACCATGTGTGCGATATGTTTCTCCTTGCAGGAAAACCTCTGCATAGCAATTTCTTATAATCTTTTAAAGCTCATGTTCTCTGGAAATATTACCAGTGTAGTTTCAGCAGTAATTTTAACGATCTCACAAATTCACTTTCAAAAAAAATTTTTAATCAAAATCCGATTTAATCAGATCTTTCTCAATTAAGTGAAATTTTTCAGTTTTTTTTCAAAGCAAAGAATTATTATCATTTAATTACGAAGGTAAATTATATTAATTTTACAAATACAATACTCATACGTGTTAAATTATAAGTAGTTTTAATTTTTTGCCGGTTCTAAGGAGAGTAATTATTTATCTTATATATATATATATATATATATATATATATATATATATATATATATATATATATATATATATATATATATATATATATATATATATATATAATCCAAAATATATAATTACACAGATAGCTATAGAACCTAAGATAGCTATACTAAATAGGAAGAAATAGGCACAGTAGTACAATAACAAACTTCTGGCCTTAGGAACCAGGATTGCAGGTTTAAACAAGTTTTAGGGCTAGCCAACCTTCACCTGTAGTTTGTCATACTACCTACCAAGAGGAAAGGAAAAAATAACATTAGGAGGAATTTATATACGAGGGATATTCGGAAACTAAGGTCCGTTTACTTATAAAACATAAAACATTACAGATTTTTTCAAAACACTTTGTATTTTAAATTCCTTACATATGTCTCTATTTTTCTACATATTTTCCATATTTGTTTAAACATTTGTCATAACGTTCTACGAGCTTCTGTATGCCTAAGTCGTAGACATCTGCCGCCTGTGAGGATAACCAGTCTTGAACTTCTTCTTTCACCTCGTCAGCTGTGTCGAAGCGCTTGCCGCCGGGAAACTCTTTTTTAGGTGGCGGAATAAGTGAAAATCACTCGGAGCCAAAACTGGACTGTACGGTGGGTGGTAAATCTGTTCCCATCCAAAAAGATCTGATCAGATTTTGTGTGTTAATGGCAGAAAGGGGTCTGGCATTGTCATGCAGCAACAGAACTCCAGACGTCAGAAGACCACGTCGCTTATTCTGTATCGCCCGTCTAAGTTTAGTTAGGGTAGCGCAGTAAGCGGCTGCATTTATTGATGTCCCTTGCTGCATAAACTCGACTAACAAGACCCCATGTCTATCCCAAAACTCGGTTGCCATAACCTTGCGTGTTGAGATATTCCGCTTGGCCTTGGCTCTGACTGGTGAATTTGTGTGACGCCATTCCATTGACTGACGTTTAGACTCTGGGGTTATGTGAGAAACCCACGTCTCGTCCCCTGTGACAATCCTCTCTAAAAATTGATCACCTTCTTTATGATATCGATCCAAAAATCAGAGCACAAGCCATTATTTTCAGTTTGTGTTCCTCAGTAAGCAGCCTGGGAACCCAACGTGCACACAATTTGCGAAATTTCAACTTTTCGGAAACGACTTTGTGCAAAGTTGTTCTACCGACATTCGGAAATTCCAATGCTAAAGTTGAAATTGTGAATCGCCGGTCTTCACGAATCTTTTCATCCACGGCATTGACCAAATCATCTGTGATCACTGATGGTCGACCGGAACGCGGTTCATCATGAACATTTTCCCGTCCGTCCTTGAAAGCTCTCACCCACTTACGCACTTTGCTGCTACTCATCGCATTTGGGCCATACACGTCACTTATCTGTCTATGAATTTCCGCTGCTGAAACGTTCTTTGCTGTCAAAAACCGAATCACTGACCGTATTTCACAGTCAGCGGGCTGATCGATTGTTTCAAACATTTTGAAGTAGCACTGTACGTACCACACTGCAACAATACCAATGCAAATGGTGTCGTTTGACGAGCAAGGTATGCCGGGAGTTGCTACGCATGCACATTTCAATGTTTGCGCGACATTCGAATAGCTACGACGATTCGGACCTTAGTTTCCGAATATCCCTCGTATTATAAATAAAATCACTAAACTAACAAAATATAATCAAAAAATTATAGCCTACTAGTATTCTCAGTATAGATTTAAATTCGATGCTAAACGTAGATAGTAAGACTTATTTGAGAGGGCAGCAACTGGTTATGTTTCCCGCCAAATACGAGGGAAAACAGTTCCTCATAAAGTTAAATTATGATAGAATAATAAAAAGTTTATATATATATATATATATATATATATATATTTAAAAAATCATAAATATATATTGGTATAAATATTAGTGGAAAACATAAATGAATACTAGAAATATTTAAATAATATTATTAATTTATTAAATATGTGTCGCCATCTATTTAATAATTGTATAATTATTTAAAAATATCAGTAAAGAACAATGTCAATAAGTCATTAATACAAATTGTATATCATTGAAAACTATTAGAAATATAATTGTAAAGAAAGTTAGCAGGATAATCATGTTCAATACATTGTTTAATAAAGTTATTAATATTAAATAAATATTAGCTTTATCACTAACTAAAACATTATTACGGTAAATATAGTTAAAAATAATATTTCTATATATAGATATTGATACAGTTGAATTCCAGTAAGGCACTTGAAGAATGTTAAAACTAAAGGCATCTCTTTTATCATAATTATTACTATGTAATTTCAAATCCTTAATATACAATGTTACATCTAAGTAATTAATTTTAATTGGATTATTATTATTTTAAACTAAGTTTAATTAAGCCGGATAAAAATTAATATTGGGATTTAAATTATCATTTTTACCAAAAATAATTAAATCATCAATATATCTAAAAATGTAATACTCATTATTAATAATATAATTATATTCATAAAAGTGTAAATATAAATTAGCCAAACTATTGCTTGCTGGGCCTCCTTGTGGCCGGCCTTTATTTTGTTTATATAATGAACCATTAAAAAAAAAAGATTAATGCAATTTTCTTTTAAGACAAAATCTATGAGAGTTTTAAATTTGTTAAAATTAATATTAAGATTATAAATACTGTGGTTTTCTAAAATTACTTTAATAATATCATTGATATCAATGGAATTAAAAAGATCTTCAAAGTCATAACTATAAACAGAATAAATATTTTTATTTTTAAAAAAATCTATAATATCTTTACTATTTTAATTATAGCTTTATTACATTGCTGATTAATAAAGTTTTGTATAATATTATGAAGTAATTTGCCTGCAGTAGTAATATGTTTTAAAACCATTTGTCACAGTTATAAATTTAACAGGACTTTTATGGAATTTTGGTGTTAAAAATATATATGGATAATTAATTTTAGGAACAAAAAACCTAATTATTTATAAATAGCAATAATACGATTACTAATTTCATTATGTGACAAATCTAATTTTTTAAAAATTTTTATTAAGCATATTATAATAAAAATACTTACAAATCACAGCATAGTTACCAGGCACCTTATCAATGTAAACTATGATAAAATTTTTTTGTAATTCACAAATTTTCTGTTTTATATCTTTAAAAGTAAATTCATACTGAGAATGGTAGCTAAATTTCATAAGGTCTCTTAAAATATTGTACTTATACTCATCAAATGCCTCAATAGGTAGTCCATATTTAATTGCAGATTTTGTAATAAATTTATCTATATCTTTATTAATTTGTGTTTTAACAGTATTGTTGTTATTAGAAACAGTTAATCAGAAACTAATGCCTTTACTCATTATATTCTTTAAAATTTTGTCATTGATCATGTCTAAGTTGCCAGTAACTCAATGTTTCTCAAACTATGGGACACGCCCCTGAGGGGCGCGATAACCTTACGAGGGGGGCGCGAGCATATTGAAAATAAAAGATTTAAAAATAATTAATTTACTGGAGTGAATTAAAACAAAATACTTTCAGACATATAAAAAATGCATTTTTACTCTAATATAATTTATAGGCGCGCACGATATTAAGTCATCAAAAATAAAAACTTCTTCAATACCTAATTAGCTATCTTTGTTCCTATAACCAAATAAAAAAACTTTTATTTGATTTGCTGTAATCCCATGATGAGAGATTTTTTTATTACACTTTCTTTTTAAACCTAACATACTACTCTTTCAGAGAAAAAAAACAGATCCCAGACCCAGAATCGAAAAAATTTAGCAACACAAAAAATTCATCACTGTCATTATTTTTGAAATACTGCACATTATAGCTGTAATCTGTTTAACCTTCTAAGTTATTGGTACAGTTAGTTATGACCCCTCTCTTATGTGTTTGTTTCTCATTTAGGGAAGTTGAAAGTAATGTATTTCTCTGTTGTGCTTTTTTCCATGCAAAAGAGTTTATGATATTTGGAAAACCACGGAGAGCACACTTTGAAGGATTACTTGGCCAAGACTTATTTTTATGAATATTCTCAAACATATAAAGCATAACGAAAAACATTTTACACAATATTTTTAGCAGTAACATACATATTATCCTAATGAATACACTTTTTACCCGGAAGTGGTCACGCGGGACACACAGATCACGAAATCGTTAATTCTGGCAAAACTGTTTATTTGTTACCAAAGAAAAATTGAAAAGTCCTTGAAAGTAGGTAAGCAAACTTTCTCTTAATTAAATTATTCACTGGAATGACGATTTGTATCGTGTACAATAAAATAATTATGAAAGAAAAGGATTGGGGTGACCCCGCTCGACCGTATCAAATGCGCGCCTGCTCCCAGATTAAAGCATGTTGGGGTCTTTCGCTTTAAATATTAAAAATAATACAATTATTCTTCATCGAAATTTTATATTATTGTTTATTATTTAACATCAATTATAAATGCTAATTCTATGAGGCTTAAAATTACACAATTCGATTAAAACTAATTATAATTTGAGCAACCATTTTACATTTTTGTCACCATTGTCGAGCACTTGGCTTTGCTCTCCTTACAATTCAGCTATTATATCAATAATGTTTTATTTTCTAATAAATGAACTCGTGCAAAGAGCAAGCATTTCATCCGGTATACCTTTAATGTATCAGTGCTGCACAGAGTATTTTATAACTAATTAATTAATACTAAATTAAGAACAAGTTTAATAAGTATTAACGACTTCCATGGGCTTGTCTTGCAAAGCAAAGTTCTTATAAGGAATGCTTATGATTAGAAATTGACCCTTTGAGTTCTTTTTCTATATTTAGCAGATATCTATTTTTGTCTTCTAAGCAGCTACCGCATTTTGCAATATGTTCAATTTAAAAATTAGAGAAAGGAAAAATAACATAATAATGATCCTATTATTTTATTTATTTATTTGCTTAAAAATAGTATACAAAATTTAATACTTATGTTATTAATTTGTATGGTTTATGATTAAAATCGCCTATTGTAGCTTTAGCGTCAAAGTGCATTATTACTGCATTCAGTACATTATTAATGTATAAGGGGGGGCGCTAAAAATTGTGACCGAAAAGGGGGGCGACAGTATTGAACGTTTGAGAAGCACTGCAGTAACTACATGTTTATGATGACCGTCAATAAAATCATTATAGTTTTTACATATACATATATATATGTATCATTTTACATATATATATATATATATATATATATATATATAATCCAGAAATTTCTTATATTTTATTATTCTAAATCTATTATTTGCTTTATTTCTATCATTATCTTAATTTCTAAAGGAGAAAATCACTCATGTTTTTTTTCGAAGTATTCAAATACTTTACTGAATTTTCCTCCATTATATTTATTCAGAGCTGACTTATTATATTCGACAAAGATTATTTCCTACTGTGGTTTTTTTTCGATGTAATAGTTAAAAGATATTATTTGGAAGCGAATATATACTTGCAGAGAGTAGTGTATTTTATTTTACATTTTTCATTACTTTTCTCTTTTTCGTTTATAGCTTTTCAAAAAAAAATAGTAATTTACAAAAAATTGTTGATATTATACATGTTAGTGAATAGTGTAAGAAAATTCATTTCTGCTGCAAATAAGAAGTAAATGTAAGTGAAGTGTAAGTAGGTCAGTGAATTTAAGTTAGTGTGTGTGTGTGTGTGTGTGTGATGAAAATTAATCCTGAATTATCCACGCACAAAATCTAGAATTCTTAACAACCAGAACATCACGACTCTTAGAACATCGGATTTATTGAAAGAGGTGATTGTAAAATGATATTCTATAAATTACTTTTCATTTTTAGTTCAATCTATAATAAAAGTATGTTTTTTAGTTTTTAAACTATTATTTATCCTTTGTTGAATTTATCTTTGAGTTTGATATTCTGAGCCGGAATTACGTGGCTTTTAGAAATAGTCTCGCTCTTCAATAGATATTAATTAACGAATGTGAAGGACATTTATTTTCTCCGTTTAAGGGGCCTCGAATGAGTCCCATACCGTTATATTACAAAGGTTCCGTCTCTATAGATACAGGTCTCATTAATAAAAGTGTGTTAAGAAGAGATATTAAATGTCAATCGTATTATCTCCTTTTAAACGTATTGCTATAATGTTAATTCGTATCATCACTTCCAATCATATTGCTTTATCAAAATAAAGCAAATATTTAGCAGTTACAGCATCAATTTATCACCTTTTAAACATTTGCTATAATGTCAATTCGCATCATTCCTTCTAAATGTATATTGCTTTATAAAAATAAAAAATATTTAGAAGTCAGAACATAAATTATTTTTTTTCACATGCACGAGTCTTTTTTTTTTATTTACATTTTCAGAAAAACTAGACTTATATTATGGTAAGAAATTGCTTTAACCCATCCTACCTTTTCTCTCATAAATAATACATTTTTGTTTTATTTCTATTAACCACAAGCCTATGCGCGGTTTTAAGGTTAAACCTTAATCTTTGTAGTGGCTAAATCTGAAATTAGTCGCCACATCTGAGAATGGTTTATACAAAAAGTCGCCAAATCTGGAAGTGGTATACGGAATTAGACTCCAAATCTATAAATCGTATTTCTAATTATCCTAATCAAGACAATGGAGCAAAATTATAAAATTATTGTATTGTCATCGGTCCTTGACAAGTGTGCAAAATTTCGAATTAATCTAACCTTTTAAAGTGGGTAAAAACAGAGTTCAAAGATTCTATTACGTACCAGTGAAACTTATATAATCGTGTTAAAAATGCACTTCTGCAAAGGTAACTGAAATGACGTTAGATATCACACAAAATGTATTACTTCAACTCCAAGGAGATTGTAAGATATCCTTATACCCATGAACTAAGTTACTTGATGTTGAATTATTTTAAACTGCATGCTATGCTTTTTGTTTTCTACGTGTGCACAAGCAAATGATTTTTCAAAGTTTCAAATACGGGCGAAAGCCTTTTTGCAGATTTCCCAAACATAAGACTTTTCCTTTGGCATGAATACGCAAGTAATGGGTCAAACTGCTAGCTTGAGAGAATGCTTTGTTGCAGATTTCACAAACAAAAGCCTTTCCCTTAGCGTGTACAATGAAATGAATTTTCAAACGTCTGTAAGAAAGACATTTTGCAGATTTTACAAATATAAAGCTTTTCAAACGTGTGAGTTCATAGATGCCTAATTAAATTACAACTATCGGAAAAAGCCTTGCTGCACTTTTAAAAAGGAAAGTAGTTTTCATTTGCTTCCACTTGAACGAAGAACAGAAAATCTTCGTAGGAAAATGAGAATGCGTGTTCTTCATCATTACTGAAAAGACAGAGACAGCAATCCGAAATTGTTTCATCTGTCATCCATGAAAATCAGTATCATCAATTGTTGCTACATCTGTGACGAATCTGTACGGAACCTTTCCACTAATCTTCTTAGGCGTCTTTTTGGGGAATATAAATCCACGTTTATTTCCAATCAGATCCAAAAAGATGAACGGGATATGCAAAATAGATAAGGTATTTAAGTCGAGCGTTGTAAGCTAGCAAGGTAGATGATGGAAGGCTATTGAGCCAGCAACTTTAACCGCAATATTAGAGGATTCCAAGATATTTGAATAGTGTAGAAGAATTGCTGTGATTCTAAGGAAGTACCAGAAAGCTGATATAGCCAGCGGTAAATATAATTTACTTACGCTTAAAATAAACGTTAGTTTAGTCGAATTAGTTAAAGTTAATGAGAGTTAAGCATTCGAGTACGTGTATTTCTCGGATCTCCTATGTGGCCGCGGTAGCCGAGTGGTATAGGTATCGGACTGCGGCTTGCTTTGTCACAGGTTCGAGCCCAGTACCACTAAAGACCCGCCGTGTAGGGCAGCGATGCACGTTAAATCTGTCGAGAGCTGAAACGTCCTCCCGTTGGTGTGGTGTGGTAGTTAGGAGAGGGGGGTGCCAGCTCAGATGTCGTCCACTTCACTTGACCATGGTTCAAAATTACGTGGTCCGTCGCCAAAAGCCCTCGTGTAGCTGAACAGTGGGACGTTAATATTAAATCAATCAATCAATCAATCTCGGATCTCCTATTTCGGTAGACCTTACTTTATCTTGAGCTTAATTAGTAATTAATTGCATTATTCGTAATTTAATATAATATAAAGGTTGACCCTTAGGTCGTCCCTTTAGTTGACGTAACATAAAAAGTATTACACTGGCCTCAAAAAGTTAAGGTACAACCGGGTTTTTGTGTCTAATTTGCAAATGAATGAATGTAGAAACAAAAAATTTGGAGGATATGTGCATTAAATAGTTTTTTATTGAATGCGTCATAGAAATTTGTATAAGTGTATTGCAAAAACGATTTATAACAAAAAAAGCAATCTCTGCGGAAAAGTCCATTCTTGAAGAAAACAGCACATCACAGTGTTATGTGGTAAAATGGCATAAAAACAATACAAAAATGGGTTCTATTAAGGAATGTGTCCACCCCTAACTTGAATGCATTGGCGGCATCGATTTCCCATGCTGTTTATTAAGTTGTCGGACACCGGAATAGGAAGCGAAGACCAGACACAGAGTAAGCCTTGTTTCAGCTCATGTAACGACCTTGGAGGAGGATTTAAAGCAGCAACCTTTCTGCCAAGATAGTCCCAAAGATGTTCTATCGGATTCAGGTCAGGAGATCGAGCTGGCCATTCCATTCATTCCAAACCGTGATCCTCCAGATACTCCTCAACAATCCGAGCTCGGTGAGGTCGTGCATTATCATCCATCAGAATGAAGTCGTTACCAATAGCAGCAGCATATGGGCGGACATATGGATCAAGGATCTCATCCCGATATCTAAGACCAGTTACGGTTCCTCCATGGAACACATGCAGGTCAGTGTGGCCACCGAGCGAGATCCCTGCCCAAACCAGGATTCCACCACCTCTGTAACTGTGTCTTTCAACAGTGTTGGATTGATGGTATCTAGTGCGCTGTTCCCTCAAGATCAGTAGACGCCCTGAATCACTCTCCATTGTAAATCTGGACTCGTCTGTGAACAGCACAGAAGCCCATTGTTGCTGCGTCCAAGAAACATGTTCTCTTGCCCAGCATAAGCGGTTCCTTCGCTGTCGTCCGTTGAGGGGAACGCACACAACAGTTCTTCTTGCATACAGACCTGCATTGTGAAGACGATTTCGCACCGTAGTAGCGGAGATTCTTCTTCCTGATGCTTGAAAGTGGTCTGCAACGAGCTGCGGCACAGTAGTGGTTCTTCTCCTTCGTGCCGAAAGAGCTAGAAAACGGTCTTCTGCAGGTGTTGTAGCTCGTGGTCGGCCTGGAACAGGTCTTCTGGACACAGAATCTTCGGATTGGTATTGATCCCAAAGTCGCTGAACAACACTACGAGAGACATTGAGACGTCTAGCAGCATCATTCCCATCATATCCCATTTCCATCCATCCAACTGCCCGCCACCTTAACGAATTGGGTAAACGACGTCTCTGAGACATTTTCTAAACTCTATTGACTATTGTCACCGAAACTGCCAACAACTGTTGAAAATCAACACAACTTACACACAAAAGTACGAAAGCTTGATATTTGCATATTTTTCTCTCGCTCATAAATATACGTTCTTTTCTATAAAATAAAAATGGTAGCAATCGTTTTTGCATTAATGTTTTTAAAGTTCGTTATTATCATTCATGTAAACTATGCATTTTATTGTTACTGCCATTTTTTATGGTGAGCTTCGAAAAACATGTTGTACCTTAACTTTTTGAGGCCAGTGTATATGTTATCAGAGATTTTTTTTTTTTTGAGAAATTATAATAATAAATAAATATTATTATTATTCAAAATGGCTCTTAGTGGTTCTTTTTGCTTCAAATTAATCTTGGTGTCCAGGTGAGACCCAGAGGGGTCTCCACACATCCATTCAATTCACTCAACAAAAGTTATAGCTTAGGAAATTGATCGAACATCATGAGGTGGCAAATACATATTTTTCTCACTGTAGACTGTAAAAGAGAAAGTAATAGTAAGAAAAGTTAGTAATAAGAGAATTAAGTAAGCACACGTGGCTCTGGTTGATGAACAGAACAGAATGCCATTTCTGCTAGACTACGTCAGTGAGCGTTCAAAATGTTTAAGAATACTGCCGATCCCACCGGCAGTGAAGAGCGTTCTGTAACGTTTTTTGAGGGCAAGGAACGTTAAATCAGTTCAAATTTCTTCATCAACTCGTAGAGGTTTATTGTGAAAATGTAATTAGTGATGGAACGGTGAGAAAGTAGATTCGGCAATTCAATGATGGGCTCGACAATGTTCTTGAAGAAGCATGGAGTGGACAGCCATCATTTACTAATATAATGGTTTAATTGAAATGTGAGTGAAAAAATCTAAGAAATCAAATGGTTTACAATAAAATTGCTTTGTAATGAGTTTCGACAGAGATGTTCAGCCATGGCTCTTCTCACCAGCGGTAACTTTCTTTGAAGAGAGAATGGACAAATGTGATTCTCGATATGAAAAATGTGTGACAATGAGGAGAATCATGTAAAAAATTGTTTCAACATGTCCTTTCATGTAAAAATAAATTTTGTTTTTTGAAAAAGATTTTTAAGGTATCCGACTACGTTCGGAAACGTGATTTTGCAAAAAGCGTACAAACGAATTTTTTAAATATTTAATGTCACTTATATAGGAATGCACGTATAAAATTGCTTTAAGAATATTATTACAAAATAATTCAAATGCGATATTTTGGCAAAAAATGAACATAGAATTATTTATTTTCAAAATATTATCCTTTTATGAAAAATGCTTCTATAATAATAATACTTTGCCTGTATATAGCTCAGACCTCAGTACAGAACCTGAACTAGTATTTTTGAAATATATAACTTAGAAGTGGATTTATCCATGTTTAAATACATCAAAATGAAAACATTTTAGGAAAATAACACCGATTACTATATCAATTGGTAGTAACTCTAAGAAATGGGACCTTTTTAATAATCTTAGTTCAGGCTCTGTACAGAGAAGTCTGAGTTCTATATATAGACAAAATATTATTATTATAGAAGCATTTTTCATAAAAGGAGAATGTTTTAAAAATAAACAGTTCTATGTTCATTTTTGCCAAAATATCGCATTTAAATAATTTTAATATAATAATATTTTTAAAACAATTTTATGCGTGTATTCCAATCTAAGTGACACAAAATATTAAGAAAATATTCGTTAGTAGGCTTTTTGAAACATCACGTTTCCGGGTAGTCGGATACCTTAATGCGAGTTTTTCCAAAACAGTACTTAGTTTCCGGACACGCATCGCATTTGCTTCAAGAAGCCCCTACACGTGATTTCAACCGACTAAAAGAGTGTTAACTAACGAAATATGGTCATTATATGTGGTATGGTGAGGATTTTACCAACTCAAGTGTCGTTCTCATTACTTGACCGAGGTTTAAAATTACAGGTTCTTTGCTAATAGCCGTTGTGTAGGTTTAAAAAGCGAAGTTAACACATAATCAAATCTATGCCACGCTTGTAATGGTCTCCCAGAGACCGACTTTCGAACTTCCAGTTCCCGTACTCGAGAGGTTGTTACACGAAATTACAATAGTAGTTACCATGACACACACGCAAAAAAAAAAACAACCTCAAACACGAATGGTCAAGTTAATGAATTTATTAAATTAGTTTTTCTTCTCAAGAGCTATGAAGATAATGAACTTAAATAATCCAATTTTTAATAATCTAAACTATTTAAAAGCACTCTGTGAACATTTGGAACTTCCACCGAAAGGAAAATCACTGCTTCAAACCATAAAAAAGAATAAATAAAATAAGGTAAAAAATATACAATTTTTAATAAGTACATCAAAAAGTAATAAAAATTAAAAATAAGGTAACAAAAATTGTATGCACATAACCCTACACTTTATAAATTGCATTTTTTTTTTTAAAAAAAAGTTTCATTTGTCGGTCGAATTTGGCAACACCCTGAATATATGGGCAAGGATATCGTGAAGTTTTTATTACTATTATTAAATATCTATTTGGATCCAATTTATTCTGTATAATAAATGCTGTTCAACAAATGAAACCATGGTTTTTGACGATATCTCATGAGGTGTCTACAGACATAATCTACGAAAAATCAAGTTATATTGAGAAATATGTAAAGAGTTTTTTTTTTCAGGTATAGAAGTTTAAGTTGGCATTACTTTCCAAGATGGTGACCGATTTAACAGCTGTCAAGTGATTTATTCTCAGTTTGGTTTGGCAATTCATCAAAACGATCATCAAGCAAGGCGTAGATTCGTCGAATGGGCCCAAAACGAGATTGCCGTTGTTCCCGATTTTCATAAGCGAATTTTGTTTAGCGATGAAGCGCACTTCTGGTTGAATGGCTACGTCAACAAACAAAACTGCCGCATTTGGAGGGAAACTAATCCACAAGTGTATGTCGAAACACCGTTACATCCAGAAAAACTGACTGTTTGGTGCGCTTTATGGGCTGGTGGAATCCTTCTTCAAAAACGATGAAGGCCACAACGTTACAGTCAATGGTGATCGGTATAGAGCCATGATTACTAACTTTTTCATTCCTGAATTGAACAATCGTGATGTCCAGCAGCTGTGGTTCCAACAAGACGGCGCAACATGTCACACAGCTTGTGCCACAATCGATTTCTTGAAAGACACGTTTGGTGACCGCCTAATTTCACGTTTTGGACCTGTGAATTGGCCTCCAAGATCTTGTGATTTAACACCGCTAGACTATTTTCTGTGGGGCTATGTAAAGTCATTGGTATGCGGATATGCCACAAACGCTTGACCATTTGGAAGACAACATTCGCCGTGTTATTGCCGATATACGGCCACAAATGTTGGAAAAAGTCATCGAAAATTGACGTCCAGATTGACTACATCCGAGCCAGCCATGGCAGTCATATACCAGAAATCATATTTAAAATGTAATGCCACAAGATTATCTTTCGAATAAAAAATTCATGTCAATCGAATAATACATCGTTGTTTTATTGCAATTTAAAGTTCTATACCTCTAAAAAAAAAACACCCTTATAACTACGCATTGAGGGACTATGTACATAAGATTTAAGGGGCGGACACACATAACACAAAATATCGACTTTTTCTGTTAAGACATTTCGATTGTGTTACTTTTCTAAACTTGTGTACAAAATTTCGTTACTCTAGCCACATTACTTAGCCAGTTACTTAACATTTTTTTAATAGTACAACTAAGAGAAAACGGAAAATAGATTACATGGCGTGTCCACACATTTAGCTCCTTTTTTATTTTACTGGCCTCTAAAGCTTTAAAAGTTTTTTCTCAGGTTTTTTTATTTTATCAATAATGGTGTATTTAAAATGCTTAGGCTCTTTTTAATATTCGATACAAAGCTTTGAAATTTTTCTGGATGTTTTGCATATTACGTTTCATGGTTAAGTGCATGGAATAAGGATTTACATGAGCAGTTATTTTTAAAAAGTCTTTCAAAACAAAATTAGCCATCACTGATTATATAGGCATAGGTATCTCTGAGAAAGCCCCGTATCAAATTTCCTTCGAGGGCGTTTTTTTAGGTATGGGAGCTTTGTTAGTAGGATTGTAGTTATACATGTTGAGGCCTCCTATCATTGATAGGGCTGATACGGTGGTATGGCGTTGAGTTAATATTAACGTCGCACTGTTCAGCTACACGAGGGCTTTTTGGCGACGGACCACGTAATTTTTGAACCATGGTCAAGTGACGACGGTGGTATGGCTTCACCCTCTGACAAAATTATATTTTTCTGTTTTTATGGAGTCCGGCAAGAAAAAAAAATTATAAATATATAACTCGTAATATACCATTCTAACACGGAACATTTCTAAAAATTTAAGGGGAATAAACTGTTCATAAATACAAAAAGATTTTAAAAAGAAGTAGCAATTTTAAAGTATCGAAATATTTTTTAAAAAATTTAAAGCAATTGTTTCTTTAAGAAGGAGTTTTTCTTCAGAATTGTATATTTCATGTTGGTTCAAGTAGAGTGAACCTAAACATTTTTATACAAATAAAAGAGAATTGTGTAAAGAGTAACATGTCCCCTTAAGAATAGCAAATAAAAATTTAATTTTAATCTCCATTTTTACGGAAGGAGTTGATACAATTTTACAAAAATCCCCATGTATGATGAATATAATGATAAACAAACATTTTAACAATAATAATGCTTCGGAATTATGTGTTCGTTCCTATCTAAAGCTTTTTTAAAAAAAAAAAAAAGAACATATTTTCAATGTGATTTCTATAATTTGTCATCGGTCATGTGTGTGTGTGTGTGTTGGTCTAAAAATTTATGAATATATATAACCTTTATAAATCAAAAATTAAATTTCTTCACACACAAAAAAATCCCCGCCAAACTTCGCCAATGTGGTTTACTAAGAAAAAGTGCAATGAAACTTATTTTTGTTTTTAACGGTATCTACACTATTAAAATTCGAAGGTAAGCAAACGTATGCGACTGACCGTACGAGTAAGTGTATTTTTCTCACGAACCGCACGACGCTGAAACCCGTCGAGGGTACCAAAAAAACGGGAATGATCGGAGGAATCCGTTTTGACCATTTATATTCCGATATTTCAATTAGTTAAAAAGATATTAATTAAAAACCTTAAAACGTATACTTATTTTTTTTTTTTTCCCGCCAGGTGGCAAAGTTCCAATTTTCTTACCTTTTTTTATCTTGAGGTTTTTAAAACACGATCTAATTTTTTTGTGAGACTCGGACAAAAAATAATTACAGAATCGGAAAGATCATTTACTTCGCCACGATACGGTATAATTTTATTTTACAAAAAATAATGATATTTTCTATTTTTTACGATTTTTTCTAAAAATAAGTCAAAATCTATACGTTTTTATGAAAATGATTTCTAAATCGTTCCGATTGCATTTTCTTCCGCACTAATAATAAAAAATATTTTACACTCAAAAAATGCATACTTTTCTCTTTCTCTTTTAGAATCAGTCATTTAAAAAATAAAATGCCAAAAACTTTTTTCTCTATGATTTTTCGAAAATATTCAAAATTTTATTTAAACACTTAATAACTTCTCTATTTATAAAAATAATCTCACGAAATTTATTTTCCGTGTGTGGAACGATATTATCCGTAATCTGTACAAAGATTTAAAAAACTGCTTAAAGTCTACGGGGTTTTCATGTTTTTCCCCATTTTGCAAGAAATATTTAATCATTATTTTTGTTTCATTTTTGTTATAAAATTACCGTTTGTTTGCAATCGATTTGTTAAGTTTGAAGCATTAACTTACAAATCATGCTCTTAAAAAAAATTCTTTTAAATATTTCATGAAAAGCTCTGTTTTGTGCCAAGGTACAGTCGGTCGAAAAAATAGTTGAGCACCGTGACCCTTTCAAAAAATGATTGGAAATGGAAAACAACTTTTTTTGAAACGAAAACAATCTTTGTTGGAACGAAAACGACCTTTGTTGAAACCATCTCACTTGAAATGAATGATGAAAATCATCTCATTTGAAACCATCTCATTTGAATTGAAAATCATCTCATTTAAATTCAAAACCATCTCATTTGAATTGAAAATCATCTCATTTAAATTGAAAATCATCTCATTTGAAACGAAAACAATCTCATTTGAATTGAAAATTATTTCATTTAAATTGAAACCCATCTCATTTGAATTGAAAATCATTTCATTTGAAACCCTCTCATTTGAATTAAAAATCATTTGAAATTCATCATGAAACCTGTCTCATTTGAAACCATCTCATTTGAAACAAACACCCTCTCATTTGAATCCAACACCCTCTCCACACCGTATTTTTGTTTCCACCTTTTCCTTTCAAACGACTCTTTTTCTATGACTCTTGTCCCTTTTCCCCCTACTTTTTATCCAAACCTTGCCTTTCAAATTTCCATCCAAAAGGAACGTTCAAATGGTTCTTTTGTATGACTAGGGTCTACTTTTTAATCAAAACGTTGTGTTTAGTGTCTCGATTCCATATTGTCCTTCAAAGTTCTCCTGAGAACGTTCAAAGGGCTCTTTTGTATGACTCTTGTCTACTTTTCACCCGTTTTCATACCCCAACGTTGTGTTTAGGGTCTCCATTCAATTGTCCCTCAAAGTTCTCCTGAGAGCCATCATGTATGAACAAAATAAAAATTTTCAAATTTCCCACCAAAAAATATTTTAGCACGGGGCGAGAGAAAATTTTTCATTCCACCCCAGAGCGACGATTGAGACAGGAGTCAAATGAAATTCTTGACAGGTCCAATGAAACAGAGGTTTCCCAAAAGTAGTTTTAACACGGGGGTCCAATGACATGCTGAACAGGTCCAATGACATGCTGTTCAGGTAAAATGAAACAGAGGTCTCCCAAAAATAGTTTTAACACGGGGGTCCAATGACATGTTGGACAGGTAAAATGAAATGCTGGACAGGTCCAATGAAACAGAGGTCTCCCAAAAATAGTTTTATCACGGGGGTCCAATGACATTCTGGACGGGTCCAATGACATGCTGGACAGGTAAAATGAAATGCTGGACAGGTCCAATGAAACAGAGGTCTCCCAAAAATAGTTTTAACACGGGGGTCCAATGACATGCTGGACGGGTCCAATGACATGTTGGACAGGTCCAGTGACATATTTGGTGAGAGGGCCACCTCATTCCAATCTAGGTGACGATTCACAGGTAATTTGATGCATCTAGGGGGACCACCTCACTCCAATCTTGGTGACGATTCACAGGTAATTTGATGCATCTAGGGGGACCACCTCATTCCAATCTTGGTGACGATTCACAGTGATACATCTAAGTGAGAAGGCCTCCAATCTTGGAAACGATTCACAGTGATGCATCTAGATGAGAAGGGGCGATTCACAGGTTCCAATCTTGGTGTATGAATGGACCCGAAAAAAGAGGGGGAACTGCCCCCTCCTATTTTCGGTCTTGAAGATTTTTGCTAAAAAACATTTACTGGTAAGACTGCCAGAATTTGAGATGGAAACAAGACTCCAAATCCTGACAGTTTTAACAAAAAACATTTAGCCATTCAAAAGCACTCCGAAGGTATGATTGCTGGCCTTTTATACTCTAATGAGGTCACGTAAAACAATTTCTTTTGGCTGGTCCTTCCAACGTTGTCTTGAAACACCGAGTCGACTCGATTGGCCCAGAAAGATTATTCAGCCTAAATGAGCGAACATTAGCTGAGCGATCCAAACTTGTTATACCCGAAAAAAGGGGGACCGAGTCAACTCGACTCGATCCCCCTTTCCAATTTTTTTTTACAAAATTGAAACGCCAATGTTGAGTTCAAAGGATACTCTGACGCGTGACTCGATTCGACCCAGATTTCCAAATACGATAGTGGTGGTCCAACAAGTGTTGTACCGAAATCATTCTGACAAAAAAAATGAGACTTATTCATTATTTATTGAAAAAATATATACAATGAGCTACAGGCAACTATATTGACAGATCCATGGGTTGGATGGCTCCGATAGATTTTTTGACACAAGTCTGGACATACAAAAAAATATATACAATGAGCTACAGGCAACTATTGACAGACATGGGTTGGATGGCTCCGATAGATTATTGACCGATAGAACTATTGACAGACAGATCCATGGGTTGGATGGGTTTAAATCCGATAGATTTTTTGACACAAGAGTTTAGTCTGGGCATGGTCAAGTCCATAGGCTCCCTTTCAAATTCATCGAGGAAGGAGAAGAGATCTCCATCAAAAATAGAGGGTACCGTGTGAAGCAGCTGGAGTTCTTGGGGTCCAAATACGAACGACATGAGCTGGTCGAATGCATCTGTCGACTCCAAAGGGTCCAAAATGTCGAGCTCTGGGAGAAGCTGCATAGGTTCTGGGAGATTCTGCACAGGTGACTGTGGGACTTGTGACACTGGAATTTGCACAGGTTCTGATACATGTAGGATCTTCACAGGTGACTGTGGGACTTGTGACACTGGAATCTGCACAGGTTCTGATACATGTAGAATCTGCACAGGTGACTGTGGGACTTGTGACACTGGAATCTGCACAGGTTCTGATACATGTAGAATCTGCATAGGTGGCTGTGGGACTTGTGACACTGGAATCTGCACAGGTTCTGATACATGTAGAATCTGCACAGGTTCTGATACATGTAGAATCTGCATAGGTGGCTGTGGGACTTGTGACACTGGAATCTGCACAGGTTCTGATACATGTAGAATGTTCATAGGTTCTGGGAGAATCTGCATAGGTGGCTGTGGTACTTGTAACACTGGAATCTGCACAGGTGATTGTGGGACAAGTGGAATCTGTACAGGTGGCTCTAGGACATCTGGAATCTGCACAGGTGGTTGTGGAATCTGAACAGGTGGCTCTAGGACATCTGGAATCTGCACAGGTGATGGTAGGACATCTGGAATCTGCACAGGTGATGGTGGGACATCTGGAATCGGCACAGGTTCTAGGACATCTGGAATCTGCACAGGTGATTGTGGGACAAGTGGAATCTGTACAGGTGATTGTGGGACATCTGGAATCTGCACAGGTTCTAGGACATCTGGAATCTGCACAGGTGGTTGTGGAATCTGCACAGGGGCCATCGGTAGCTCAGATCGTCTGGACACACGTCTCATGACGGGAGTGATGCGCACTCGTTTCTTGGGTAGAGCTTTTTCCTCCAAAGGTCGCTTTTCGGCCGATACATGAATCGGGGGATAGGTGGAGGTAGCTTGTAAGGAGTTTGATTAAACTTTTTCATTTTCCGGAAATCTCCCACGTGGAATCCCTTCTGAATGAGCTGGGGGAGAAGGGATTCGGGGATAATGTCCAAACCAAAGGCGGTTTTTGAACCGTCAACACAATGTAGTGTGTTCCAGCCGGAATCGGATATGCCGTGTGCGGCTCCAAGATGGTTCGATGGTAGAGCATTTGGTCATGGGGCTCAAAATTTCTACGAATCACATTGGGTTGGGCTCGGCACTTGAGACTGGAGGCTGGCAATTCATAGATCAACATGGGGACATGCGTCGTTTGAATCAAGTGAATCTCTCCGGATTTCACCGTTCGCAAGCCAAAGGTAAAGTCTTTTTTGGCAAAAAATATGTTGTTGTAAATGTAAACCATTCTCTTGTCGGTATTTTTGAGCAGTCTGTCTGGATTTCTCAACAGGCCTTTAGATGTTTTTCCCCACATCACGTCACTGACCCTGTTTCGATTTGCAGTAGAGCATTTGGTGTTGTAGATGTTTGAAATTAATGTTTATTTGTTGAGTTACGGCGGTTTGAGCGGGATCTGCCATTTTGCTGTGACATAGGCGTATTTCAATTTAGGATGTGGATAAGTGAACATTGTTTGTGCTTGAATAATTGGATTGTCATGATTTTCGATTGATCTGAAAACATTCCTAGCTAACTTAGTGGTGTAACTAGAAATCGGCTCCATGTGTAGGTCGTAGTGAATAACATCATTTCTAACGTACCAAGGTGCATTAGTAATGAGTCGAAGTATTTTATTTTGGATAACTTGGATTTTTTTCATGTGGGTGGCAGCCGCTGCTCCCCAGACAGGAGAAGCGTATGTTATAATTGGGCGCAGAACTTGCTTGTATAAAATGACTTTGTTTTCAAGGGAAAGTGGAGAATTCCTCCCAACAAGGGAGATAGCTAAATGAATTCTCCTCCAGAATTTTTCTGAGAGATAGTCGATATGCTTTTTGTAAGTTAAGCGGCTATTTATGTGTAGACCCAAGTAACGAACTACCGAGACCCACTGTATGTTGTCTTCAAAAAGAGTGAGTTGAAAAGGGGGGTCGATGACTCCCCATTTTCTAAATATTATTGCTTGAGACTTGTCAACGTTAATTGCAATTCTCCATTGTGTGAGCCAATCTTGTAACTTGTCAAGGAAGTTTTGCATGTTTTTAAGTGTGTATTTGAGCTGGGTACCTTGCGTAAGCATGGCGGAATCATCCGCGAACAGGCAAGTACTGACGGTGGGGTGTTCTGGGAAGTCGTGTGTGTAAATGTTGTATAAACTGGGGGACAGGGAACTACCCTGGGGGTTCCACTTTGAATAAGTCCATTAGTAGAAAAAGTGTTATTTACACGAACCCTGAAGGTCCTGTTGTGTAAAAAATTGTGAATAATTTTAATTAAATATCCAGGGAATTTTTGAGTTTGATGAGTTTGTATGTGAGGCCATCATGCCACATCTTGTCAAATGCTCTCTTAACATCTAAGAAAACACCGACAGTGTAGAATTTGTTAGCGAAACCTTCATTTATAATATTTGTAACTCGTATAAGTTGGTGTAGCGTTGAATGGCCCTCCCGGAACCCGCATTGTTCCGGGGGAATGCAATCTATGGCTTTGCAGTGCGTTTGAATTCTTTTTAAGATTATTCTTTCGAAAACCTTAGCAGTGGTACTTAATAAAGAAATCGGCCTATAATTTTGACTAAATTTATGGTCCTGATTTGGCTTTGGCAACATAACCACGTTTGCTTGCTTCCACTGTGTCGGAAAGTGATTTTTAATGAGGCATTGATTGTAGATTTTTGTTAAATGTGTAATAGCATTTAAAGTTAAATATTTAAGTGCAATATTTGGTATATGGTCGGGACCCGCAGCTTTATGGTTCTGCAATCTTTTAATAATGCCTCGGACTTCAGTAGGGGAAGTGAGGGGAGGTGTGAGTGTGGTGAAGTTGTCGAAGTAGTTACCAACTACATTTTCGACTTCTTCGATCTTGTCGTCACAGTAGGGTTTAAAATTTTCTTGAAAAGTGACTTCAAGTGTGTCTTTGACAGCCTCCGCTTTTGAAATCAGAATAAGCCATCCTCCTGGACCATGGAGGGGGAATGACCGTAGCTCTTTTAGTGATTTTCCTATGTAAATTGTACAAGGAATTATCCTGAGGATTTAATGTTAAGAGAAGATCTTTCCAGGTCCTGTTTTATGTGCTTCGATTTCTTTCCTGATCTGTCTAATGAGAGCGTTAACTTCGCGTTTGTATGGTTGATATCTGGTGTTGTTCCAGAGTTTTCTGAATCTATTTTTTTGCTCTGATAAGCTCTCGTATGTTTTCAGGAAGGCGGAGGTGAGGGTGTTAATTACCCTAGTGGACGTGGAAGCAGAAATAGCATTCGTAATTACGTCGGTGAAATTTTGAAGGGCCGTATCCAAATTATCTATTTGGGGATTTCCGGAATGTTGTGATAAAGAATCTCTTGAAACTTAATCCAGTTTGTAGATTTAAGAGTTCTAAGTATCGGTGGTAAAATGTTATTCGTTATGAAATCAAAAATAACTGGATTGTGATCACTGCTAAGGGCATTTATAGTGAAAACATCAGTGTGAGCCAAGTTAAACTGCAAAACCGATGTCCAAGAATGTTGTTAGTGTGCCAGGCGTTGAAATGAGTGGGAGTGTCAGGGGCGATAATATCCAATGCGGACCCGACGGCCCAATTGCATAAAATATTACCATTTGTGTTAGACCTGCCTGGGTTCCAGCTCGAGTGTTTCGCATTAAAATCACCGAAAAGAAAGGCTTTGTTGCTATGATTGAGAATTGCGTCCAGTTCAATTGTATTAATGGAGCCGTGTGGAGGTCTATATATATACACGCCACCGTGATTTTAGTGTTGTTTCCAACTTGAAGGATAACCGATGTATTTTCAAATGTGTTTGAAGTACTGACGATGGCGTGATGCCTAATGGAATTTTTAACGAAGATGGCAGTGCCGCCCCCGCGGTGTGTTGTACAATCACTTCTGTGACAAGTGTAGTTTGGAATGCTAACTCGGTCCGCAGGACGAAGGTGTGTTTCTTGGATCCCGATTACGTCGGGGTTGTAGTCAATGATAGTATATTTTAATTCATCTATGCATCGTTTTAAGCCATTAGCATTCAGCTAAAAAACCTGAGAGTTATTGTTAGCGTTATATTATTGAATGTTAATTTTAAATTTTAGATTGAATGATGGACAGGAATTTGTCCCCACTGTGTCATCATTTGTGACATGACTTGAGAAACATCAAAGTCGTGATTTGTGTTCTTCTTAACTGCAGCAGAGTACAGTTGTTGCGGAGGTGTGGAGTTCTGAGCGCGCGCTCCTGGTTTCTCCTGCCAGACGTTTTTCATTGGTTGTTTCTTGTTGTTGTTTGCGTTGTTTTTTAGGGTTTTGGGGGCATCCTGAGAAATTTGCAGGGTGCGGTCCACTGCAGTTTGCGCATTTAGCTGGGGCTTTGTTTGGCTTTTTGCAATCGGAGGTGAGATGGCATCCTGAACATTTCAAGCATCTAGGTGCACGATTGCAAAACCTAGAGTGATGATAAAACTCCTGGCATCTATAGCACTGAGGAGGCATGTTTGATTTGTTTAGCGGTTCAGCATGAACTCTAAAAAATCCTATGTTGGTTATATTGAAAATTCCCTGATTATCAGGGTTTTTAGGAAGGGTTACCAGAAAAAGTGGCATGTTTGTATTTGTCTTCTTGTTTTCAACAAGGAGATGTGGTTGAGATCGAAACCAAAACCACGGAGTTCCTGCATCAATTCTGTATGATCAAAATCGGTGGGTAACCCTCTGATCACGCATTTAAGTTGTTTGTGTGTGACATCTCAAATGTGTGGGACACATCTTGTCTGAAATGTAAGCTTGGAGCTTTCTGTGCTCAACGATGGACTTTGGGAAAACGCGAAGTTTTCCGTTTCGAATCGCCCCTCGAGTGGTGCGCCTACATGTTTCCTAGCTGTTCTAACAGCCCCCGGATGCATTTTCCCTGCATCGATAACGATGGAGGTAATGCGTTTTTCTTGTGACCTCAGTAAATGAGTCACTATCATCATCCTTGCTAGAAGGGCGTTACCGCTAGCGGTAATTCGCGCCAGCGGAGAAACGTCCCTTCGTCATATCTGTTTCTTCGAGCTATCATCGGATGATATATCTTCTCCATCGAAAGCGTTTCGCCTTCGTCGGGAGGAAGGGGGTGTTGGGTGGGAGCGAACGCTCCGAGCATTTCTTTTTCCCTGCGTTGCCTGGGGTAGGAGAACCAGTCGCTCGCTTGTTTTCCTACACTTCGCCGTTTAAACTGGCGGTAGCAGTGGGACTTTGGCTGAATTGAGACGCTCAATCTCTTTTTTATGTAATCAGTAAACTCTGACATTGGAGTTTCGTAGATTTACGGGAGCATTTTAATGCTATCCATTGAACTTCGTTGATGACTCTAAGTCTCTCAGGCGTGTTGTTATCGGGTTTGTGAAGAGTGTCGAGAATGTCTTCAAGAGCATCGCACAAATCTTCACATTCCGCGCATGTTTTACATTTATCTAAGTTTGAATTAGCTCTAACTGCATCAAAACAAAAGGGATCAGTAGTGAACATGTCACCTACCTTTGTCGACGCTACATCTGACCTGGTTGCGGTCTCATCCATAGTAATCCAATGTATGAGCTGAAAGAAATGAAATAGTGAACGTGAACGTTCACCTATCAAACAATGTTGGCGCTAAGCCTAACACACACGCGTGTCACCGCAAACTCGAAAAAACCCGGAAAACTAACTAAATAATCGCAAAAGGACCACAATTGTCCTTAGAACAGGAACCAGGCCAACAAATGACCAAAATCTAATCACTAGCTCAGTGGAGTTGGATAAAGAAGATCCAGCTTGGGGTGACTTTGAAAAGAGTCGCAGTCTAGGGCAGAAAAACTGCGTGTGAAGTCTA